>JAGDYQ010000130.1:2257659-2375595 GCA_021962125.1 Bulinus truncatus | reverse complement strand
CGTCTGTACAGAGATACCTCAAAATCTGAAAATCCTTAGAATTATCAATCGTATGATATCCAAATAGGTTTCGTGTTTTCGTGTTTTACTAATAGAGTGAAATGGATTAATTCGTTCATGGGGCTTGGAAATTAATTTTTTTAAAACTCTATTGAAATAGTTAACAAAAATAAAATTGAAGGCTAAATGCAGAGCTCCTGATTGTAGAATACTCATAGCAATGCACTGTCGAATTACAGAACATTGTCGGATTCCAGTTAGTCGAGATTTAAGGTGTTCGGATTAGGAGGTATTCAGCATTTATATGAATATTTTTTAGATCTATCTATCTATCTATCTATCTATCTATCTATCTATCTATCTATCTATCTATCTATCTATCTATCTATCTATCTATCTATCTATCTATCTATCTATCTATCTATCTATCTATCTATCTATCTATCTATCTATCTATCTATCTATCTATCTATCTATCTATCTATCTATCTATCTATCTATCTATCTATCTATCTATCTATCTATCTATCTATCTGTCTGTCTGTCTATCTGTCTATCTGTCTATCTGTCTGTCTGTCTATCTATCTATCTATCTATCTATATATCTATATATCTATATATCTATCTACCTATCTATATTTGTCGGTCAATATCTCTGCAGTCTGCCCCTCGCTTTTCATTCTTTCTCCGCATAATGTCTGACACCATAAAACTCCAGCACATGTTTACTATGTCATTCTATTGGAGCTACTATTTTATGTCTTTGTACTATAAAATGTAAAAAAAAAGTCGCATCGTGGACATAAACTATTGACCGGTAAAACTGCAAGAGAGACCATATCGATGTATTTAGTAGACATTTTCATATCACCAGCGGCTAAGGGTGGTTGTGACATACCATCGTGATAACGTATTGCATTATTTTCCTTTTTTGAAGAAAAAAAGAAAAAAAAAACTTGAGTTTACCTCCTGTCTGCCTATGTGGGGTGTCACTCTCTCTGTGTCCAGGGGCGAAATGAGGGCGGGAAGTCACAAACAAAAGTTTAAAAAAACCCAAGTTTGCTTTTATATGTTTTTTTCCCCTTTTCTGAATACAATCATACATACGGTTAAAAATGAAGTTTTTATATTTTTTTGAAAGTCTTTATCCAGATAAGTTCTCAGTTTTTTTTTTTTCATTTTTTTTTCATTCATTTTGAGTTTTCTTTTGTTCACATGTTAATCTGTATATTACAAGCCTTTTCTTTTAATGTATATAGGCCAACAATACACATTGACAATACTGCATGTAACTTCGCCTTCTCTCGATTTGTCCGTCCGTCCGTAAGTCTGATTGTCGCTGTGTCTTTCCGTCTGTCTGTCCATCCGTCCGTCTGTCTGTATCTCCTTCTGACTGTCCTTATTCTCTCCGTCTGTTTGTCTGTCTAACTGTTCCAATTGGCCCGTACTTTAAAAAAAATTCCCAATGACGCTAGCGCCACAGCGGCCTATTCCCAGTTAAGCAGCTGTTGTGCAGATGTCATGAAAGTCCTGGAGCCTAGACAATGACATTATGTCAATGACATCCTGGACTGACAGTTATGCATGTCACCAGGTGTGTTTAATGTCACCTTAACAACACTGCCCCACCGAAGTTTGACTTTATGTTTTATTTTTCCTTCTCAAATCCCTGGTCTGTTTAGTCAAATCGCAGCTTATATCTGCATTCGTTAAATTATGAAACTTAAGCGCGGCGAACACAATAATGTATGTAATACTAATATAATTACAGTTTCAAATGTAAGCTAGCCTACATGTATATATATTTCATGCAAACGTTTTGTTTTGTGGCTTATCACTGTTTGTCAGGTGCCCAAAAAAAGTAAACAATGTAAAGTAGTATATCCCGTGGGTGGACGGATGGTCGAGCGTTGTAGAGCGTCTTGGGGTTCAAAACCTCGGTGTGAACCAAATTTATCTATATCGTGGTGAAAGTTTCTTGAGAGTACCTCCCCTCGCCCCAAGCCTGACCCAGCTTTTATATGGGTGCCTGACTGAAATAAGTAAACGCGGCTGGCCGTTGTGTGTATTATACAATCCTTTAACGTGCAGTGGCCACAGAAAAAAGACGAATTCTACACGTCACTTGATTCAATGTCTCTTTAGGACTGTAGGGAATTTTATCTTTTATACATCTAGTGCAACTTTGTCTCTAACCTCCCTCCCCCTACCCTCCCATCAAACACTACCCCCCCCTTCCTCGTAATGTCTATAAGGCAACGAATCTACACATCATATCTAGTTCATATCTAGGTCATATCTAGATCATATCTAGTTCATATCTAGATTATATCTAGTTCATGTCTAGTTCATACCTAGGTCATATCTACTTCATATCTAGATCATATCTAGGTCATATCTAGATCATATCTAGGTCATATCTAGATCATATCTAGTTCATTTCTAGGTCATATCTAGTTCATTTCTAGGTCATATCTAGATCATATCTAGTTCATTTCTAGGTCTTATCTAGATCATATCTAGTTCATTTCTAGGTCATATCTAGATCATATCTAGTTCATTTCTAGGTCATATCTAGATCATAACTAGTTCATTTCTAGGTCATATCTAGATCATATCAAGTTCATTTCTAGGTCATATCTAGATCATATCTAGTTCATTTCTAGGTCATATCTATGTCTGGCACCATACAAACAAACAGAAAGGAAAAAAAAAGATTTAGAAATGTGATTTATTTTTTTTCAAAATGTAATTTCTGGACAAAGATTAAAAATTCGCCCCACAGAATTGAATGAAATCTCTATTCTCAATGTGTTTTGATGATGATTTTTTTTAATGTTTACCAATTGATAAGATCATGAGATATTCAAATAGATAGCGAATTTAAAAGACAATAGAGTACAACGTGGCAAATATAAAATATAAAGATACAAGCTAGAGAGAGAGAGAGAGAGAGATAGAGAGAGAGAGAGAGAGAGAGAGAGAGTAAATAGAGGGATATATTAATTTAGCTTTTTTTTTTTTTTTGGTTTTTTTTTTGAAAAGATATAAGCTAGAGAGAGAGAGAGAGAGAGTAAATAGAGGGATATATTAATTTAGCTTTTTAAAAGATATAAGCTAGAGAGAGAGAGAGAGAGAGAGAGTAAATAGAGGGATATATTAATTTAGCTTTTTAAAAGATATAAGCTAGAGAGAGAGAGAGAGAGAGAGAGAGTAAATAGAGGGATATATTAATTTAGCTTTTTAAAAGATATAAGCTAGAGAGAGAGAGAGAGAGAGAGTAAATAGAGGGATATATTAATTTAGCTTTTTAAAAGATATAAGCTAGAGAGAGAGAGAGAGAGAGAGAGTAAATAGAGGGATATATTAATTTAGCTTTTTAAAAGATATAAGCTAGAGAGAGAGAGAGAGAGAGAGTAAATAGAGGGATATATTAATTTAGCTTTTTAAAAGATATAAGCTAGAGAGAGAGAGAGAGAGAGAGAGTAAATAGAGGGATATATTAATTTAGCTTTTAAAAGATATAAGCTAGAGAGAGAGAGAGAGAGAGAGTAAATAGAGGGATATATTAATTTAGCTTTTTAAAAGATATAAGCTAGAGAGAGAGAGAGAGAGAGAGTAAATAGAGGGATATATTAATTTAGCTTTTTAAAAGATATAAGCTAGAGAGAGAGAGAGAGAGAGAGTAAATAGAGGGATATATTAATTTAGCTTTTTAAAAGATATAAGCTAGAGAGAGAGAGAGAGAGTAAATAGAGGGATATATTAATTTAGCTTTTTAAAAGATATAAGCTAGAGAGAGAGAGAGAGAGAGAGTAAATAGAGGGATATATTAATTTAGCTTTTTAAAAGATATAAGCTAGAGAGAGAGAGAGAGAGAGAGAGTAAATAGAGGGATATATTAATTTAGCTTTTTAAAAGATATAAGCTAGAGAGAGAGAGAGAGAGAGAGTAAATAGAGGGATATATTAATTTAGCTTTTTAAAAGATATAAGCTAGAGAGAGAGAGAGAGAGAGAGAGTAAATAGAGGGATATATTAATTTAGCTTTTTAAAAGATATAAGCTAGAGAGAGAGAGAGAGAGAGAGTAAATAGAGGGATATATTAATTTAGCTTTTTAAAAGATATAAGCTAGAGAGAGAGAGAGAGAGAGAGTAAATAGAGGGATATATTAATTTAGCTTTTTAAAAGATATAAGCTAGAGAGAGAGAGAGAGAGAGTAAATAGAGGGATATATTAATTTAGCTTTTTAAAAGATATAAGCTAGAGAGAGAGAGAGAGAGAGAGAGTAAATAGAGGGATATATTAATTTAGCTTTTTAAAAGATATAAGCTAGAGAGAGAGAGAGAGAGAGAGTAAATAGAGGGATATATTAATTTAGCTTTTTAAAAGATATAAGCTAGAGAGAGAGAGAGAGAGAGAGTAAATAGAGGGATATATTAATTTAGCTTTTTAAAAGATATAAGCTAGAGAGAGAGAGAGAGAGAGTAAATAGAGGGATATATTAATTTAGCTTTTTAAAAGATATAAGCTAGAGAGAGAGAGAGAGAGAGAGTAAATAGAGGGATATATTAATTTAGCTTTTTAAAAGATATAAGCTAGAGAGAGAGAGAGAGAGAGAGTAAATAGAGGGATATATTAATTTAGCTTTTTAAAAGATATAAGCTAGAGAGAGAGAGAGAGAGAGTAAATAGAGGGATATATTAATTTAGCTTTTTAAAAGATATAAGCTAGAGAGAGAGAGAGAGAGAGAGTAAATAGAGGGATATATTAATTTAGCTTTTTAAAAGATATAAGCTAGAGAGAGAGAGAGAGAGAGAGAGTAAATAGAGGGATATATTAATTTAGCTTTTTAAAAGATATAAGCTAGAGAGAGAGAGAGAGAGAGAGAGTAAATAGAGGGATATATTAATTTAGCTTTTTAAAAGATATAAGCTAGAGAGAGAGAGAGAGAGAGTAAATAGAGGGATATATTAATTTAGCTTTTTAAAAGATATAAGCTAGAGAGAGAGAGAGAGAGAGAGAGTAAATAGAGGGATATATTAATTTAGCTTTTTAAAAGATATAAGCTAGAGAGAGAGAGAGAGAGAGAGAGTAAATAGAGGGATATATTAATTTAGCTTTTTAAAAGATATAAGCTAGAGAGAGAGAGAGAGAGAGAGAGTAAATAGAGGGATATATTAATTTAGCTTTTTAAAAGATATAAGCTAGAGAGAGAGAGAGAGAGAGAGAGTAAATAGAGGGATATATTAATTTAGCTTTTTAAAAGATATAAGCTAGAGAGAGAGAGAGAGAGAGAGAAATAAATATTAATTGTTTTAGATATAAGAGAGAGAGAGAGGAGAGAGAGTAAATAGAGGGATATATTAATTTAGCTTTTTAAAAGATATAAGCTAGAGAGAGAGAGAGAGAGAGAGAGTAAATAGAGGGATATATTAATTTAGCTTTTTAAAAGATATAAGCTAGAGAGAGAGAGAGAGAGAGAGTAAATAGAGGGATATATTAATTTAGCTTTTTAAAAGATATAAGCTAGAGAGAGAGAGAGAGAGAGAGTAAATAGAGGGATATATTAATTTAGCTTTTTAAAAGATATAAGCTAGAGAGAGAGAGAGAGAGAGAGTAAATAGAGGGATATATTAATTTAGCTTTTTAAAAGATATAAGCTAGAGAGAGAGAGAGAGAGAGTAAATAGAGGGATATATTAATTTAGCTTTTTAAAAGATATAAGCTAGAGAGAGAGAGAGAGAGAGAGTAAATAGAGGGATATATTAATTTAGCTTTTTAAAAGATATAAGCTAGAGAGAGAGAGAGAGAGAGAGAGAGTAAATAGAGGGATATATTAATTTAGCTTTTTAAAAGATATAAGCTAGAGAGAGAGAGAGAGAGAGAGAGTAAATAGAGGGATATATTAATTTAGCTTTTTAAAAGATATAAGCTAGAGAGAGAGAGAGAGAGAGAGTAAATAGAGGGATATATTAATTTAGCTTTTTAAAAGATATAAGCTAGAGAGAGAGAGAGAGAGAGAGTAAATAGAGGGATATATTAATTTAGCTTTTTAAAAGATATAAGCTAGAGAGAGAGAGAGAGAGAGAGTAAAAATGGGGAGGGAGGGATCGCCCCTCCTCCCTATTATATAACGTCTAGCATGACTTAACAGTTTGGGAGAGGGTCAGAAAGGCCCCCTTCATTAGGGGCCTATTCGCCTACGGTGACCTTGTCTATATTTTATGCTCCCCCATGCCCCAGATGTATCTACGACTAGGGCACTCAGTTGTAACTTCGCCCAGGCCCCCAAAATGTGCCTTTGCCCCCTTCTCCCCAAAGCGTAAAACGGTCTGAATGTAATGCACACAAAAAAATGATTTCGTTGGGACAGCTAGTTACAGAGAGGCAGACAAAAAAAAAGACGGGGAAGGAAGGAAAGTGAGAACGAAATAGAGGGGGAGAGAGCTGGAGAAGAGTTTGGGAGGGATAGAGAGAGAGAGAGAGAGAGAGAGAGAGAGAGAGAGAGAGAGAGAGAGAGAGAGAGAGAGAGAGAGAGAAATAGTTAAAATACAAAGAATTTTACAAAGTGGAGATATTGCATGTGAAGAAAATCAGAATGTGACGCGCCGATTCATCATCTCTTTGTCTAATGATTTAACATCGAGTTGCTGCCCTTTTCTCACGGTTACTTCCTCTTGAATTATTTCCCTTTTTTTTTACAGTTTTCGCACCTTTTTGTTCAGCCGTTGAACACATGGAGTGATGTAAAGGCTGGCGAGTCACTCAGGGCAACGAAATGGCACATAAGTGATAAAAACATCATTGCGTCTATTGATCCCCTTTCACTCTGGCTCCATTCACGGACATCGCAGCCAAAAAGGGGTAGATGGATCATCATTATCATAAACTATTGCGAATATACGTTTAAAGTTTGCGATTTCGTTGCGGGTTTCTATACAAAGTTTGAAATGTCATTCAGCCTTTAATGGAAATGTTAATTAAAGAAAAAAAAAACATATCACACATAGGGTTTTAAAAACCTAGAAATTTCAACGAGTGTTTTTCAAGTTATGTTACTGTTTGTGAGGTTATCGTTATGGCCTAATTATGTTGTTGTTGTTTTTTAAGCACACTATTTAACTATTACCATGAAGTTCACTGATATGATAATCTATTCAGAGGTGTATTATGGGTCGGTTGAGGTCATAGCTCACACGCAGAAGAAAATTATTGCCACCCACCCCCAGTGATGAATTGGTCAAATAAGAAGTAAGGGAGGGAACGCTTAGTGGGAGCAAAAAAAAAGTGGGAGTTGTCGTAACATGAAAAAGTACTGGAACGTGTTCCGGGTCTGAAAAAAGGTAAGGGAACATCGTTCCCCTCCCAATACACCACTGTCCACTCCGCCCCCTTTATAAAGAAGGTTCGAATAAAGTAAATGTACCGTTGGCGTTTCCCCACTGATCGATGGTGGAGACCCAGGGAAGGGCGCGCAAGTTAGGCTAGTCTGGCATGTATAAATATACAAACATATAAAGCGTTTGGGCGTTGTGCTAGCCACACAACACCTTTCTTTTTAATGTTGTGGCTACAGAAACATTCAAACTTGTCCGATGCCACCCCCAACTCCCTCCTTTAAAGGCTAAATGACCGTTACTTCCTACACTTTACTATCTGATGACCAGTGCGCCCGATGTTAAATCCGCCTTTGACCTCAATATTCTGAACATATTGCTGTAAATTCAACAATTATCCAGGGTGTCTATTACTTGTATCAAATTAAACTCTTAAAGGTGGGAAGATTAATACCAAGATTTTTTTTCCAAATGAAGAGCGTTAAAAAGATTTAAAAAAATAGATGAATCAGCAAATAGAATAGGGAACTCAAATGAAACCTGTGTTGACGATCATGTAGCACCTAATGAATTGGCTCACACTTGTATGTTTCATACTGTTACAACGTTTGCACATTTTTTTTAAAGGTCTGTCTGTGTGGTGGAAGTGATAGGCAAATACTTTTAAAAACTTTTTTGAGGTTGCGGGGGGGGGGGGGGAAATAATTATTTGGGTCGTTTTAGCATCAGATGTTGTACTAATTCATACTGTAAGAGGGCATCTTGATAATGGACATCCTAGACCGTCGCCTTGGAGTTACCCATTGGCAAAAAGAACTCTTTCAAGTAAAAATTCCAGTTAAAATTTATGTTAACAGTGTACTGTCAGGTAAAGTAGCCAATTTTTTTGACTAGGGCCCATGGAGACTTAAGAACGGCTTCGACTCTCAATAATGATATTTAAAAAAAAATATTGACTTAGTAAGTTTTGGGAAATAAAAGAAAAAAAAAAAAAAATCTCCCAATGTGTGCTACGATGGAAGTGAGGGTTGGGGAAAACAAACACTTTGATATGTGTGACATCTTCATTGTAAACATCTTTCCATCATTTTAGTGGAAACACAGTCTTTGATATGCGTGACATCTTTATTGTAAACATCTTTCCATCATTTTAGTGGAAACACAGACTTTGATATGTGTGACATCTTCATTGTAAACATCTTTCCATCATTTTAGTGGAAACACAGACTTTGATATGTGTGACATCTTCATTGTAAACATCTTTCCATCATTTTAGTGGAAACACAGACTTTGATATGTGTGACATCTTCATTGTAAACATCTTTCCATCATTTTAAAGGAAACACCGACTTTGATATGTGTGACATCTTCATTGTAAACATCTTTCCATCATTTTAGTGGAAACACAGACTTTGATATGTGTGACATCTTCATTGTAAACATCTTTCCATCATTTTAGTGGAAACGCAGTCTTTGATATGTGTGACATCTTCATTGTAAACATCTTTCCATCATTTTAGTGGAAACACAGACTTTGATATGTGTGACATCTTCATTGTAAACATCTTTCCATCATTTTAGTGGAAACACAGTCTTTGATATGTGTGACATCTTCATTGTAAACATCTTTCCATCATTTTAGTGGAAACACAGACTTTGATATGTGTGACATCTTCATTGTAAACATCTTTCCATCATTTAAGTGGAAACACAGACTTTGATATGCGTGACATCTTCATTGTAAACATCTTTCCATCATTTTAGTGGAAACACAGACTTTGATATGTGTGACATCTTCATTGTAAACATTTTTCCATCATTTTAGTGGAAACGCAGTCTTTGATATGTGTGACATCTTCATTGTAAACATCTTTCCATCATTTTAGTGGAAACACAGACTTTGATATGTGTGACATCTTCATTGTAAACATCTTTCCATCATTTTAGTGGAAACACAGACTTTGATATGTGTGACATCTTCATTGTAAACATCTTTCCATCATTTTAGTGGAAACACAGTCTTTGATATGCGTGACATCTTCATTGTAAACATCTTTCCATCATTTTAGTGGAAACACAGACTTTGATATGTGTGACATCTTCATTGTAAACATCTTTCCATCATTTTAGTGGAAACACAGACTTTGATATGTGTGACATCTTCATTGTAAACATCTTTCCATCATTTTAGTGGAAACACAGACTTTGATATGTGTGACATCTTCATTGTAAACATCTTTCCATCATTTTAAAGGAAACACAGACTTTGATATGTGTGACATCTTCATTGTAAACATCTTTCCATCATTTTAAAGGAAACACAGACTTTGATATGTGTGACATCTTCATCGTAAACATCTTTCCATCATTTTAGTGGAAACACAGTCTTTGATATGTGTGACATCTTCATTGTAAACATCTTTCCATCATTTTAGTGGAAACACAGACTTTGATATGTGTGACATCTTCATTGTAAACATCTTTCCATCATTTTAGTGGAAACACAGACTTTGATATGCGTGACATCTTCATTGTAAACATCTTTCCATCATTTTAGTGGAAACACAGTCTTTGATATGCGTGACATCTTCATTGTAAACATCTTTCCATCATTTTAGTGGAAACACAGACTTTGATATGTGTGACATCTTCATTGTAAACATCTTTCCATCATTTTAGTGGAAACACAGACTTTGATATGTGTGACATCTTCATTGTAAACATCTTTCCATCATTTTAGTGGAAACACAGACTTTGATATGTGTGACATCTTCATTGTAAACATCTTTCCATCATTTTAGTGGAAACACAGTCTTTGATATGTGTGACATCTTCATTGTAAACATCTTTCCATCATTTTAGTGGAAACACAGACTTTGATATGTGTGACATCTTCATTGTAAACATCTTTCCATCATTTTAGTGGAAACACAGACTTTGATATGCGTGACATCTTCATTGTAAACATCTTTCCATCATTTTAGTGGAAACACAGTCTTTGATATGCGTGACATCTTCATTGTAAACATCTTTCCATCATTTTAGTGGAAACACAGTCTTTGATATGCGTTACATCTTCATTGTAAACATCTTTCCATCATTTTAGTGGAAACACAGACTTTGATATGTGTGACATCTTCATTGTAAACATCTTTCCATCATTTTAGTGGAAACGCAGTCTTTGATATGTGTGACATCTTCATTGTAAACATCTTTCCATCATTTTAGTGGAAACACAGACTTTCATATGTGTGACATCTTCATTGTAAACATCTTTCCATCATTTTAGTGGAAACGCAGTCTTTGATATGTGTGACATCTTCATTGTAAACATCTTTCCATCATTTTAGTGGAAACACAGACTTTGATATGTGTGACATCTTCATTGTAAACATCTTTCCATCATTTTAGTGGAAACACAGTCTTTGATATGTGTGACATCTTCATTGTAAACATCTTTCCATCATTTTAGTGGAAATACAGACTTTGATATGTGTGACATCTTCATTGTAAACATCTTTCCATCATTTAAGTGGAAACACAGACTTTGATATGCGTGACATCTTCATTGTAAACATCTTTCCATCATTTTAGTGGAAACACAGACTTTGATATGTGTGACATCTTCATTGTAAACATTTTTCCATCATTTTAGTGGAAACGCAGTCTTTGATATGTGTGACATCTTCATTGTAAACATCTTTCCATCATTTTAGTGGAAACACAGACTTTGATATGTGTGACATCTTCATTGTAAACATCTTTCCATCATTTTAGTGGAAACACAGTCTTTGATATGTGTGACATCTTCATTGTAAACATCTTTCCATCATTTTAGTGGAAACACAGACTTTGATATGTGTGACATCTTCATTGTAAACATCTTTCCATCATTTTAGTGGAAACACAGACTTTGATATGTGTGACATCTTCATTGTAAACATCTTTCCATCATTTTAGTGGAAACACAGTCTTTGATATGCGTGACATCTTCATTGTAAACATCTTTCCATCATTTTAGTGGAAACACAGACTTTGATATGTGTGACATCTTCATTGTAAACATCTTTCCATCATTTTAGTGAAAACACAGACTTTGATATGTGTGACATCTTCATTGTAAACATCTTTCCATCATTTTAGTGGAAACACAGACTTTGATATGTGTGACATCTTCATTGTAAACATCTTTCCATCATTTTAAAGGAAACACAGACTTTGATATGTGTGACATCTTCATTGTAAACATCTTTCCATCATTTTAGTGGTAACACAGTCTTTGATATGTGTGACATCTTCATTGTAAACATCTTTCCATCATTTTAGTGGAAACACAGACTTTGATATGTGTGACATCTTCATTGTAAACATTTTTCCATCATTTTAGTGGAAACACAGACTTTGATATGCGTGACATCTTCATTGTAAACATCTTTCCATCATTTTAGTGGAAACACAGTCTTTGATATGCGTGACATCTTCATTGTAAACATCTTTCCATCATTTTAGTGGAAACACAGACTTTGATATGTGTGACATCTTCATTGTAAACATCTTTCCATCATTTTAGTGGAAACACAGACTTTGATATGTGTGACATCTTCATTGTAAACATCTTTCCATCATTTTAGTGGAAACACAGTCTTTGATATGTGTGACATCTTCATTGTAAACATCTTTCCATCATTTTAGTGGAAACACAGACTTTGATATGTGTGACATCTTCATTGTAAACATCTTTCCATCATTTTAGTGGAAACACAGACTTTGATATGCGTGACATCTTCATTGTAAACATCTTTCCATCATTTTAGTGGAAACACAGTCTTTGATATGCGTGACATCTTCATTGTAAACATCTTTCCATCATTTTAGTGGAAACACAGTCTTTGATATGCGTTACATCTTCATTGTAAACATCTTTCCATCATTTTAGTGGAAACACAGACTTTGATATGTGTGACATCTTCATTGTAAACATCTTTCCATCATTTTAGTGGAAACGCAGTCTTTGATATGTGTGACATCTTCATTGTAAACATCTTTCCATCATTTTAGTGGAAACACAGACTTTGATATGTGTGACATCTTCATTGTAAACATCTTTCCATCATTTTAGTGGAAACGCAGTCTTTGATATGTGTGACATCTTCATTGTAAACATCTTTCCATCATTTTAGTGGAAACACAGACTTTGATATGCGTGACATCTTCATTGTAAACATCTTTCCATCATTTTAGTGGAAACACAGTCTTTGATATGCGTGACATCTTCATTGTAAACATCTTTCCATCATTTTAGTGGAAACACAGACTTTGATATGTGTTACATCTTCATTGTAAACATCTTTCCATCATTTTAGTGGAAACACAGACTTTGATATGTGTGACATCTTCATTGTAAACATCTTTCCATCATTTTAGTGGAATCAAAATTTAGAGTGCAGAGATTATAGTCTTCAAGAGTTTCAAGGTGAGGTAAAGCGAGATAACCAACCATCAATTTTGGAGTTATCTGCTCTCAGAGTTTGAATATCCTTAATTACAAACATAAAATGGGGTGAGTTTTGAGATTTAAGGAATAAAATAAAATAATTAAGTCCTGGCTTCTGTGTGAAACTAAAATCAAAGTTTTTTTTTTTGGTGCATTGAAGGATATTTCATATAGGAGGAATTGAGAGACACGATCATTGTCAGCACTGAAATGGACAGTGTATATTTATACAAAAAGCGTTTCATGCCAGATTATCTTAGCCCTAATCTACTCTTCTTGGGTTATGCTTATGTGTCTTTAATCACTTATTGTGATATATATTAGGGTGGCTCACTTTATAATGGAAAAAAATAAAGTTGATTTTTTATCATGTGCATTTTAGTTTTCTGGCTCACGTGATTTAAACCATGTATATACCAAATTTCACACCATTTGGGCTCCTATAAATACTGCCTCAGTGCACTTGTTATTTCGTGTTTTATGGTATTCGGCAGTTGCAATAAATGAAAATTTTGCAAGGTTTAAAATGCTGTTTTTTTTTAGATAGAAAGAACAATTATATTACACAGTAGGAATTAAACAGTAAAATAATACTAGTTACATGACACATTAACCTGACTGTATTGCAGAGTAGTTCTAAGTGTGCCATTCAAAAATACACTTTTTAGTCTGTGCTTTCTTAGTCATGAAGGTCTTTAAGTTGCGATCTTTTCAGCACAGTTGATTTTTTTTTTTCATCTGGAAACTCTTTGCGATGTTGTTCAACAATTTGGAGCAAGTACTGCTTTACCTCCTCTGATTTGGTGAGAGATGAGTTGAATGATGACGCCAGCGCAATCCACCGCTCGGCACAGTCATTGACAACTTTCAAGGAAGAGATCACTGCTGTTGCTTTTCTGAAAGAATGGGGTTTGTTGCCAGGTGGAAGCATCCATCATGAGAAAATTTGTGGGAAGCAGAAGAGCATTAAAGAAGAGCAGCGATGACGAGGTCACAAAATCCTTTAATGTCACATTATGAAGTGCTGACAGATTATTTGTGCTGCGGATGCACCTTTCTTATTTCTGATCATCAGAAGATATCTCAATGAATTGCCTCAAGCAAGCAGCAAGGCTGTTTTTCTCATCCACTGAGACAAGTTGCGAAACGAGAACCAGAGGAATGATTTCTGCACTAAGGTACCAGAGATGTCGGCCAATCGTTTTCAATGCAGTCTGAGAAATGCAGGGAGAAACATTCTTATAACTAATAAGAAGCTTGATGAAATCCAGATCATTCACAGGTGCGTCTGCTAGAACGGGACACTGAATCTGAGCTTTAATGTAAACCTAGGATGCAAAGATACCAAATTCTGCATTTGATCTGTCTTCATGCTTAGTCAGCTTGAACTGATGACGGAAGAGAGAAATCTTTATAATGTAGATTATTTTAGACATCCACATTGCATGGTGATAAGCTCCTGGAAAACGAAAACGCACCCCAAAGGGGGATTTCCTCCCAGGAAGATAAGATTCAGAGTCAGAAGTTCTTTGTAATCTTAACGTATCTGGAGTTGTCTTTCATTGGAGGATATTTGAACAAAATGTGATGACTTCTTCTTTTAATGGCTTGAGATTTTGCTCCAGTCGAACATCGTGACATATACTAAATTCTGCCTGTCTTATTTTTTTGCCAAAACGTCTTAAAGCGCTTGAATAGCAGCACATCCGGTACAGTTGTACTACCCCCTAATGTCTTATTGGAGACGGCTGTGTTTGTAAACATACCATTGGCCAGTAGGCTCAATTAGGGGAAGTACCTAGCTCAATAAACATTGGCATGTCAACTGGACAGTATACAAGCAAAGAAATAGGTCATGAAAAAATTGTACAAACTAACTGCCAGACGGCTGTGTTTGTAAACATTCCATTGGCCAGAAGGCTCAATTAGGGGACCTAGCTCAATGGACATTAGTATGTCCTCATGAAAAAAATCTACCGAATGTCAACCAGACGGCCTTGTTTGTAAACATACCATTGGTCAGTAGTTTAAATTAGGGGAAGTACCTAGCTCAATAAACATTGGCATGTCAACTGGACAGTAAACAAGCAAAGAAATAGTTCATGAAAAAATAGTACCAACTGAATGCCAGGCGGCTGTGTTTGTACACATACCATTGGCCAGTAGGCTCAATCAGGGGAAGTACCTAGCTCAATAAACAGGAGTAATGTCAACTTCTATGCCAGTTAAATGAACTACGCTTTTCGACCTAGTAGTCATAACTAAATGAATGATATTTATATAGCCGCAACATTTGATCTTATAACACTTGATTTTTATAACTAAATTGAGATGCACTGGTGAAGCTGGCTATTTATATGAAAATCAAAACTTCTAGAGAGTTCTCGAATTTCCCGGAACCTTCTTAAATTTTCCCGACGTTTTTCTATAAGCTTCTAGAACCTTCTAGAGATTTCATAGAACCTTCCAGAACCTTCTAGAATTGTATAGACTTTTCTAAAACTTTCCAGAATCTTCTAGTATTTTCTGTGTGCTTTATATATACATACTCACATTCAAAATTCATTCAAAATGAGTTACAATTTCAGGGCCGTTGAGACAGTACTAAATAAAGTTATATATGTTCATGAAATTTTTTCTGCGCTGTTTTGATACTAGGTGACGGGGGGAGAGAATACATGAGTGGGGTAGCTTTGTATATCATACCTAGATATCATGACACTGCACACAACATGCCACCTAGTATCATTGTATATCATACCTAGTTATCATGACACTACACACAACACGCCACCTAGTATCATTGTATATCATACCTAGTTATCATGACACTACACACAACACGTCACCTAGTATCATTGTATATCAAACCTAGTTATCATGACACTACACACAACACGCCACCTAGTATCATTGTATATCATACCTAGATATCATGACACTACACACAACACGTCACCTAGTATCATTGTATATCATACCTAGTTATCATGACACTACACACAACACGCCACCTAGTATCATTGTATATCATACCTAGATATCATGACACTACACACAATACGTCACCTAGTATCATTGTATATCATACCTAGTTATCATGACACTACACACAACACGCCACCTAGTATCATTGTATAGCATACCTAGATATCATGACACTACACACAACACGTCACCTAGTATCATTGTATATCATACCTAGTTATCATGACACTACACACAACACGCCACCTAGTATCATTGCATATCATACCTAGATATCATGACACTACACACAATACGTCACCTAGTATCATTGTATATCATACCTAGTTATCATGACACTACACACAACACGCCACCAAGTATCATTGTATATCATACCTAGTTATCATGACACTACACACAACACGCCACCAAGTATCATTGTATATCATACCTAGTTATCATATCACTACACACAACACGCCACCAAGTATCATTGTATATCATACCTAGATATCATGACACTACACACAACACGCCACCTAGTATCATTGTATATCATACCTAGATATCATGACACTACACACAATACGTCACCTAGTATCATTGTATATCATACCTAGTTATCATGACACTACACACAACACGCCACCTAGTATCATTGTATATCATACCTAGTTATCATGACACTACACACAACACGCCACCAAGTATCATTGTATATCATACCTAGTTATCATGACACTACACACAACACGCCACCAAGTATCATTGTATATCATACCTAGTTATCATGACACTACACACAACACGCCACCTAATATCATTGTATATCATACCTAGTTATCATGACACTACACACAACACGCCACCAAGTATCATTGTATATCATACCTAGTTATCATGACATTACACACAACACGCCACCTAGCATCATTGTATATCATACCTAGTTATCATGACACTACACACAACACGTCACCTAGTATCATTGTATATTATACCATGACACTACACACGTCACCTAGTATCTATTCTTTTAATCCGGGATGTTTTGGCGCGTGCTTGTTTAATTTAACACTATTTGCTCACCGAGTCTGTCTGTTTGCTCCCTTACAATTTTTTACATGGACATAATCAATGCTCATTCCATGTTTCCCATTACCTATTATCGCCTGGTCAGATGTTAACATGAAATGTAAATACGGACATAGTAGGCGTGGGGGTAACTCGGGGAGGGGCACCAGCTGTCGGACGACTACAAATGATCTCGGTCACACCCTGTGTGGTAATAGAAAGTGACATTCTGTGCGTTTTTCTTCAGATTCTGTAGCTGCTTTGTCACATCACGAGAAACCGAAAACACGCAACAAGCATAATTATGACGGTCTTTGTCTAACTCCCTACGTGACAGTCTTTGTCTAACTCCCCACGTGACAGTCTTTGGCTAACTCCCCACGTGACAGTCTTTGTCTATCGCCACACGTGACGTAGAACAGTTTTGTGGTTCATTTTTAATATTGCAATCCAAAGTTGGTTCTTTAGTGCCTCCTTCGATACATGATCCACTGGATTTACATATTACTTACTGAGTCTAGATATGATTTACTGGATCTACATATGATTTACTGGATCTACATATGTTTTACTGGATCTACACATGATTTACTGGATCTACATATGTTTTACTGGATCTACATATGTTTTACTGGATCTTCATATGTTTTACTGGATCTACATATGATTTACTGAATCTACATATGATTTACTGATCTATATATTATTTACTGGGTCTAGATATGATTTATTAGATTAAATACATGTACAACATGTACTATATTAAAAATGATATTAAGGATATAATTCAAACACAACAGATTTACTAGATAAAATACATGAATTTTATGAAATAAAACAAGTTTGGTCAAAGATACAATATTACTTTGTGTGTGTGTGTGTATGTGTGTGTGTGTGTGTGTGTTTGGTTGGCACAACAGATGTTTACATTAAATATAAAACCATAAAATCACTTTTGGAAAAAGAGGTAAGTTAGATGTTGCATTAAGGAAACCACTGCTTAGTATTGTCGCTTGTATAACTTTTGTTTTCGTCATATACGACAAGTTCTAAATAATCAAATACTGTATTATATTGAATGTCTAAGATGAACGGTTCTAAAACAACTTAAGTTAGCTAGTTGTTTTGTGATCAATAAAAATGATGGTTGGGCCATGTTACAGCCAGCTTGTTTCCTCCACTTGGGTTAATCAAAAACAACAACTCGCTCCTGTCTCATCCCTCTCAGTTGTTTCTTCATTTAAAGAAAGTTTGAAGAAAGACTTGACTTACACCAGAGACACACTAAACAGACAAGGGAAAAATAAGAAGTAGCGCTTAGGTCGTAAAGTAACAGACTATCTCATTATAACGAATTATTGAGTCTTAGTCAGTTGACGTTGAAGATAACAACAGTTTCGTTAAATCGAATGTTGAAATCAACAAAGAAAAACATAAAAAATGAAAAAAAGAAGAATGGATTAGGTTAATTATAGGAACAGCAAAAGACAAACTTCCTTGTTTATGTTGTACACAAACTTCCTTGTTTATGTTGTACACAAACTTTCTTGTTTATGTTGTACACAAACTTCCTTGTTTATGTTGTACACAAACTTCCTTGTTTATGTTGTACACAAACTTCCTTGTTTATGTTGTACACAAACCTCCTTGTTTATGTTGTACACAAACCTCCTTGTTTATGTTGTACACAAACCTCCTTGTTTATGTAGTACACAAACTTCCTTGTTTATGTTGTACACAAACCTCCTTGTTTATGTTGTACACAAACCTCCTTGTTTATGTTGTACACAAACCTCCTTGTTTATGTTGTACACAAACCTCCTTGTTTATGTAGTACACAAACTTCCTTGTTTATGTTGTACACAAACTGCCTTGTTTATGTTGTACACCAAAAAAAAAAACAGAGGCGGATATTTTGTTGTTGTTTTTTGTAGAGAAGTTTGTTTATTGATTTCTGTGTGAAAGTCTTGGGGGACGAGAGGAGGAACATCTGAAGGAAATAATCCAGTCCCCCATTTGACATCGACTTGAAATCACCAAATAATTGACAAGTATGATCCACAGTGTGGGTGGGGACTGAATTCTTCTTGGCTGCAATCTTTAGACCTGTAAGTCCAGCTAGTTGACGAGTAGTACTTGGCTGACCTGTAGTTGTTGGGAGACTAATAGGGAACGAAATGTAGTGAATCTAATAGTGAATGTAATGTTGTTAGCTTAATAGACAGTTTAATGTAGTGAATGTAATGTAGTGAATCTAATAGTGAATGTAATGTAATGAATCTAATAGTGAATGTAATGTAGTAAATCTAATAGGGAATGAAATGTAGTGAATTTAAAAAAAAAAGAATGCATCGTAATGAGTCTAAAACTGTATTGATGTAGTGATTGATTTACCATATAGATCGAACAAGAAGTCGGTGCAACAACCTTAATCAATACAAAAAACAAAACAAGAAAAGATCAAAATCTACATTTTTTTAAAACTCATTACATTTAGTTCTTTTCCCTTTTTTTTTTCGAAATGTTTGTATCTTTTAAGTAAAAAAAAAAGTTTATGTTAATCCCATTCTTTGTGTGTGTGGGGGTGGGGTGGTGGGTGGAGTTAGTTGTTTTAAATGTAAATAATCACTGAGGATATAGTAATGTACTAAACGATGATATAAATAATAACACTGTAGAAAAAAAATCATAGAAATGGGATTTACAATTAATTGAATGTAATATTTTCTCAGACAGATTCCATTCTGCTACACTTTAGAATGTTGTATGTTTGTGTTGTGTTACAGTCTTAATGTGGTAACTGTCCACACACACACAGGCAAAGTCCTTCTTAAGCCTGGTGTTGACCAGCATCTGTTTATGATGTTCTTGATCAGTTTGGGGTGGGATGGAGTACCATCAGTCTCTCAGTCCATCTAATGCCCGGCCTCAGGATTGGCTTCCCGTTTTACTCCCACACCATCACGTGTATTGGTTTAACGCTCCGTTGATTTGAGCCACAAGCCGGTGGTAAGTTCGGGGTGGAGTGGAGGTGGGGCACATATTCATTGACAGTAGATTAAGAGCCAAGTTTAGATATCCAATTCATTACGAATCAATGGAAACAATTCACTTTCATTTGAAAAGTATTTGTTAAGAAGCCCGAAAGTAAGTCAATTATTTTTTTCACTAGCTGTACCCTGCCAAACCTTTGCATAGAGTTATATCCCCTTATTCTTGATCGGTAAGCTAGGTTATTTTTGGTTTCGATCAGATCCGAATTCTTCATTAATATATTTTTAACTGGAGTACTGTTGTATTAATTCTTAACTTTCAATATAATGTAGAACCCTAATCGCTTTTATATATATTATTGAAAATTGACCGAGAGATTTGTATCAATGCCTCAAATTCAAATGGCATCCAGCTCTTTAACTCTTTGGCTTTACTAACATTTGTGAACCAACCCTCAACATTTGTCAGGGGCTTCAAAAATCACAGCCTTTCCCATTCCGCTGATCATGCGCCCCCCCCCCCCATACGAACATAAACTTACAAATATTTTTTTCAAGAATAGTGATGACCTACTAGAATGTAGTTAAATGTTCGTTCAATGTGTGAGCTATTCATGAGAAAAATGTTTGATGTCGTAAAGATTCGCCAAAACTGCTTTGAAGTTCATGTTTTGTAAGTTCATGTTTTGTAAGTTCATCTTTTGTAAGTTCGTGTTTTGTAAATTGGTGTTTTGTAAGTTCATGTTTTGTAAGTAAAAGCAGTATAAGTAAAAAAGTAAACATTAAGAGTTCCAAGACAGCGGTTTTCAACCCTTTTCGCGCCTGTACCCTGAAGGCACGAAAGTATGCCCGTGGGTACCCATCACACATAAGTTCACGAATCAATGTAGGCCTACTTATGTTCATAATGATATACGCTGACTTTTTTAAAGCAATACTTGGACACGTGGTTTGGTGATGAGTCACTCAGCAAACTGGTGACCTTCTTCAAAGTCTTTGGTTGTTTTAAACGAAATGTATATGTCGCTGCGCACCTCCTTCATATCCTTTCACGTTCTCCTCGGGGTACGCTTAATATCGGTTGAGAACCGCGGTTCCAAGACTCTTAAAAAAGAAAAGACCGAGAGCCACTGGTCTTGAACATGAAGCTTAATCAAGTTTTTGTTTTTTTAATTTCCAGATTACAGAAGCCATTTTGCTGTTAATTAATACCTTCAATTATCCCGCCTTTTTTCAATTCAAATGTAAAACAGAAGACAGTGACAGTTTTGATCACATTTATTTAAAAAAAAAAAAAATCTTTTTAAGATTCGTAAACTGATTCAAAATTTTCTGATGCGAATTCCCCGCCCCACTTCCCCTCCCCTGGTCCCCAGCCCATCACCGTTTTTTTTTTTTCCTTTTCATCTCACATCAAGTGTTATATATTTTAAATTTCCTAAATGTTCCATTGTGTCTAGCCATTAAAGTGTTAATTTATGATGACAAGAGAACAGAGATGGAGGGGAAGGGGTTACATTTTTTTTTTACATCTAAGAGAATTCCTTGATGATAATAATATAAAAAAATAAATGAGAGAAAATTATGTTTTAGATGCCAACTTTCACATGTTAACAAAGAGAGATGGTAATTTCTAATGGTATTTTTAAGGTGAAAAATGGGAATCTTAAATAGTTAAAAGACTATATAAAAAGAAAGAAATCAAAACTAGCTGGAGCTGGTTTTGGGGGAATCTGTTATCGTGTGTCGAGGTCGTTGTAACCCCCCCCCCCCAAACGATATTTATTAACAAGTTATTACACTTACAAAAAAAATAACAAATAACAAAAAAAAATACTATTTTAATTCATCTGATTTCAAGTCTATATTAACTCAAAGCTGTGACAATGTCTTCTCTTGTTAAATAGCTCGATAGTATCTGTGATCCTTCAAAGTTTTTTAAAACTTTTTTTTAGAATAGATCTACACCCATTTACCTGCCCCTGGCGATCTTGCATGGACAACAACCCAAACAAAACAAAAACTCGCCAGAAAATGTATACGACCCTAAGGAAAACTTTTTTTTTCTTTCAACGTGTGCAAAAGATGTAATAGGTTAGACAATGGGATGTAAGAGGTTAGACAATGGGATATAATAGGCTTGACAATGGGATGTAAGAGGTTAGACAATGGGATGTAAGAGGTTAGACAATAAATGGAAGAAACTGGACAATTAAAGGAAGAGGTTAGACCTTTTATAGAAGAGGTTAGACAATTAACGGAAGAGGTTAGACAATCAATGGAAGAGACTGGACAATCAATGGAAGAGGTTAGACAATCAATGGAAGAGGTTAGACAATCAATGGAAGAGGTTTGACTATCAATGGAAGATGTTAGTCAATCAATGGAAATTGTTAGACAATTAACGAAAGAGGTTAGACAATTAATGGAACTAACAGAATACATAGAAATTCGAGAAATTGGTTGAAACGAAGATCTATTTCCTTAAAATCGCTATAGGTATCGGAGATATGATTATATTTCTTAGATTTCATAACACAAAAATCATCCGATATTTCCTATTCCAGACTTCGATACATAGTACAATCATCAATAATTGTTTTTAAAGATTTTATAGTTAACTACCTTTACTAATGTAATTTGTACAACACAAACAAACACAATTGCCTTGGAATTATGTATACATTTAATAGTCTGTAATAAATTGTTGGGTGCATGTTTTCAGTAAAACTAACATACCCTCCATCCCCCCCCCCACCAAATATACACGTATTTAATGAATAAATTACAATAGTAACTTTCTAATGTAGCCCTAATTATGGCGAATATGTAAACATTATGTAACATTTCTTTTAGAGAGATTAGATACCAGAATTTGTTAAAGATTTCATTTTATCTAAACAAGGACCACGCCTAGTTTCATTTTAACCTATGTGAACATGATTAGCTACATACTTTTCGCTTTCATTATTATAGTTGTCCTGGGTTCAGGTCTTGATGAGAACTAAGCGTTTATTTCCGGGGGAAATTTCTTGCTTGTCTCACATGTCCACCCAGCTTTAAATGGGTACCTGACAGTTAGTTTGTTAGGGAAATAAATGCGGCTGGGCGTTGACCTTTCATAGCAGGGTTGCCAACTATCTTTTTGAACAATTATCCAGAAAATGTATGAAAGATATCTGGATTATACCAAACATTTGGCAAATAATCAAAAACTTATATCTACAAGGCCAAAATAAAATTATCTAGATCTTTTACTTGATTGAATTTTATTTTACGTGGATTTCTCCAAAAATATATACATCTGTTAAAAACATATTTCCAGATATATCCAGATATCGGAAGCCTTGCTTCAAAAGGAGTACCCAACTTAGTTGAAAGAATACTCTCCCGAAGAAAATATAAAAAAATGACGAAATATTTTTTTTTTGCCTAAAGGTCATATCTGTGTAGTGCATCTGTCCTCGACCTTTGGTTCCATCAAGACAATTTACTCATCTAGCCTCGTCCTGAACAATGAACTCGGGTGGTAGCTACTGCGTCACTGTAAAGAGAGTCTTGCATCTGACCGAAATTATCAGCACATGTTGCTGTCAGGGGGTGAGCAGTCAATTCACCCACAGCGACATGCATCTCTGGTGCAGTTTTTTTTTTAAAGCAGACCAAAAGGTGATCAGGTTGGTAAAGGTGGTTGGGGAAATCTTTATGTCACGTGACAAGCAATAGTCGTATCCTTTACTCCCTATCTTTTTTTGCTTTTTTTTTTAGTTCTCGTATTAAACTCGAGTATAAAAGATGAACAAAAAGATTTTTTTTTTATTTTGGTTGCTTTCCATTTGTCAGGTAATCGTGAATAAGTGTGTGTGTGTTTGTGTGTGTGTGGACTCAGCAAGACACGCCCTGGGTGCCCCCCTCACCTCTCCCCCTGGGCTAATGTTTGCACGTTCTTAAGTCCGGACCAGGAATGCGCTCACTTCAAGGTTACTGATGATTGGGGGGCAGGCATGAAGTGCAACATGAATGTAAATGATGCAGCCCCCCCCCTCCCACGGACGGTTAACAGTTTTTAATACCTTTTTTGTTTTTGTCATACTAAGAACTACAGTATGTCATAGTTATCAGCGTTATTACCAACTTGCTAAATACATCTTTTATCTGCCACTTATGTCATCATAACGTCTTCAGTTCTAAACTATGACCATCTTCATCTGTAACCTATGAAACATAACCATCTTCACCTGTAAACTATGACACATGACCATATTCAGCTGTATACTATGACACATTATCATCTTCAGCTGTAAACTATGACACATTACCATCTTCAGCTGTAAACTATGACACATGACCATATCCAGCAAAGACCTATTACATTCCAGCATCCTAACCTGTGATAATTGTTAGATTTTGTAAAAGTTCAACTTTGATAAAAATAACTGACATGATAAATAAAATAAAACATTTTTTTTTCTTTATAAAAAACAAGTTCAATGAAAAATCTACCTTATAAATAAAATCTAATGCAGTAATCAACATAATACACCTTCTGAAAAATCTAATGTTATCTGCTCGAATTATCATATTTAAATTTTGTAATATCTAATAGCAGCAAACTTATCAACACTAATCTTTGCCTCCTATATCGATGTCCCTATCATTGCCGTGTAATAGATCGGTGTATCTGTCTCCTAACCCAGAGACATATTTCTATGTGCCGTGATCCCCCGATATGCCGCCCGTGCCCGGGCCGAGATTATTGAGCAGTGAAATTCAATACTTTATCCATCTTTCTATTTGTCTCGACTGTGTGTCTGTCCATCAGTTTGCATGTCTTTCAATTATCTGTCTCATCTTTCATTTGCCTATGTTTATGTATAAGGTCTTTACGTTTTAATTAAATTCATGTAGACAGTTTTACATTGAAAGCTATCGAATTAGAGCAGTTATCAATCGGTCTACATCAGGTAGTAGTTCCTCCTCACCCCCCCCTCCCGGTCCTTTCAAATAGCCGCAACGACCACCGTAGCAAAACATCATCAGAGGGAGACAATTCGTTCGCAATGCAGTTAGAGGCGATTTGCAGTGGTCAGCAAAACTTTGGTCAATACCGAAAAAAAAACAGGGCGAAAAATAAATGTTGATATTTGTGAATGAGGGACGGGGGGGGGGGATAAACAGTGGTTGGGAATTTTTGTGAATGAATGAATGAGTGACTTTTTTTTTACAGGAAAGTGGCATGGCAGATATATAGAGTTCAAAGTTCCAATGAATGGTGTGATGGAAGGGTGTTTGTGTAAGATTGTGAGAGTCTGTGAATAAAACAATTCGAAACAATCAAATTGAATTTTAGCTGATGTTGTGTTAGCTTTAATAAAAAAGAATGTTTGATTGATGAAGACTGACTGATATGGTAGTTAGAGATGAGATAACGTTTGAATGTAAGATAGATGAAATGATGGTCCAGTAGACACACAGGGGATCTGGTTTTGCAGAGAATGATGTGGGCCCTAGATTTTTCTGTCTGGGGCCCCGCTTTGTGCTCACACACTGTCTCTATATTTAACTGGGTGAATTAAGGTGAAAAAATTTTGTTTCTTCTAAATTCTTGGATTTGGAGAAACTTTGTGCATATTCTGTATGTCTCTGTGTTTGGAGTTGGATGAATAAATGGGTCAAAGGTTAAAGTGCAGCCCAAGTGCAGCTTTTCTTTCTGTTCTCTAACAAATAACTAGGTGGAGTTTGTTTGACAACGGATGTGTATGGAGACCTGTGTGTAAAGTTCATGATCCAGGACGGTCCACTTAAACTATTTTCCTCTCTCTCTCTCTCTCTCTCTCTCTCTCTCTCTCTCTCTCTCTCTCTCTCTCTCTCCATACGTCTAGGTCTGTTGTATTTCTTCCTACCTCCCCTCTTTCTACTATAGACATGTCTTAGTAGACAACCCCATACCCCCTTCACTCACCTAGCTGTCCAGACACGGTCAAGGTCTTTTAGTCCAGTCAGCTAACTAATTCGTGGAATTAAAGAGTTAAAAAAATGAACTTATACAAATGAACAAGTACCAACGAACATATACAAATGAACATGTTCATATAAACATGGACAAATGAACATGAACAAATGAACATGGACTAATGAACAAGTAGGCTACAAATGAACATATACAAATGAACAAGTACAAATGAATATATACAAATGAATAAGTACAAATGAACATATACGAATGAACATATACAAATGAAAATATACCAGACATGGATGAAGTATGTAGTTTTATAAATATTAATAATATAAAAATTCGTGGAAAACTCAACAATATTGCTAATTATGATGTCACGGTTGGGTCAACTTCAGCTAACAGCCAGGTGGCAGGTGTGATGTCGTCACGTTAAAGTACCCAGCGTGACTTCATTGTCCTACACGTTATCTTAAACATTGCACAGACACCATTAGCCGGAGTAATCTAGGAGAAAACACAGCTGGGATGCTTTACAGGCGTTTACAGTTAGGTAACAACAACAATTACTTTATAACATCAAAGGTCAAACTAAGCAAAGGTAGCACAATTATACCTCGTAACTACATTCGCCTCTCTATCATCTGTTAACTTTATGTTCAACAATCATTGCATACACAACACGACCCTAATAGATTTAAAGTTGGCAAGTTTCTAGAAATGCAATAATAATGAAAGCAGGTAAAGTGGCGTCTATACATAAAAAAAAACAGCTGGCGTTTAAATACAAGTTTTTTTTTTTGGTCAGATTGTACCTAGTTTTATTTCAAGAAATTCTTATTTTAATTTGGATTGATCAAAATGTCCCCGACTCTGCATTCTGTCAACAAATTTTTAAAGTCTATATCTCTTGAAATTCTGGGGTTCTTTTTGGAGGTTAAAATGACCACATCCCATGTCAGCTTACGCCCATTCGTACGCCCATTCTTACACACTTTCGTACGCCACTGGCGTAGCATAAACTACTAGCATTTATGAAAAAAGAATATTATCATAAATCTATATCTTCTGTAGGTTTTTAAAAATTTGTTTCGCTCAACAGCATTATGGGCCCCCGTGCAAGTCGTTGAGTTGGGGGCCATCAAGAAAAAAAAGGTACTTACAATAAAAACATGAATAGTTATTCAGTAAAGTATAGGCCTACACTCGTGGGTGCAAGCGAAAGTTAAGACGGCACTGACTGAAACATAGAGACGTATGTCAAAAATACAAAATAAAAAAAAATAGCGATTTGGGTTCTGCGTTAAATCGAAAGTAAAGAATTAATACAACAGTATTCCAGTTTAAAATACAATCATGAAAAAAATCGGATCTACCCGAAACCAAAAAATACCCTAGCCTACCGATCAAACCTAAGGGGATATAACTCTATGCAAAGGTTTTGCAGGGTACAGCTAGTACAAAATAAAACCCCCAGTCATCTTCAGAGTGCAACAAACTTCATATGCTTCTTAACAAATACTTTTCAAATGAAAGTGAATTGTTTCCATTGATTCGTAATGAATTGGATATCTAAACTTGGCTCTTAATCTACTGTCAATGAATATGTGCCCCACCTCCACTCCACAATGTCACAAGTAACTATAGCAACAGACTGACTCTTGGCTTCAGTGACAACATCAACAAGTCTCAAAACCACCACAATAAAAGTTTTGACGTCTTTCTACTGCTAAGGTTTTTTTTTTTTCTTATTTGAAAGCAGACAGCAGAAAATGAGAGATGAAGACAATAGGCTATTCTGTTTCACTCCCGCAAGAACAGCCACTCAGTCCTCGAGTCTCTTGTCAAGTGGATTCCAGAAATATCGCTCTCGTGTTATTGGTACAGTTTGAACATCAGTGTGTGTGTATGTGTGTTTGTGTGTGTGTGTGTGTGTGTGAGGGAGTAATCAACAGCCACGGTTTAATAATATTCCAAGATGTTGTACTTGTGACGAAATATTCGCTGCGTAATATCCGTAACCGATGGTGTGTTCAAAGAATCGATTCATTTTTGTAACGTAATGTAAAAGCGATTATAAACAGACATAATCTGGATAAATAAGATCCCATCTATTACATACATACCATAATACAGTGTCTATGATGCAGTTAAACGTCTTCCTGGGCTATCTTGATGCATAGCCTTACCCGGGCACTTGTCCTTGGGGGGGGGTCCCCATTTTTTATCCTGTTTTAGATAGATCGATCGATAGATAGACAGATAGAAAGATAGATAGATAGATAGATCGATAGATAGATAGATAGATCAATCGATAGATAGATAGATCAATCGATAGATAGATCAATCGATAGATAGATAGATAGATAGATAGATAGATACGGTCATCCTCCTCGACTCTCTCTCTCTCTCTCTCTCTCTCTCTCTCTCTCTCTCACTCAGGACTGTATAATCCTTCTTGAACTAATCCTTCCATATAGTTCTTGTTCTGCCCATCGGTGGTTTCTAAAAAATTTTAAGTGTGGCATTCATTACAATAATCAATAACAACTTAAAAAGATAGACTAAAGCCCTATATGACACATTTGCAACAAGTGCGATAGCAGACAAGCGTTCACTCCTTATCATTACCTTAATACAGATTGATATTGTTATACCATACAATGTAAACATATATAATAATGAATATACTCAACACATGATGTGTGTCGTTATGTAAATGCTGCTTTTTGATTTTGCTCCTACCACGGGAACTACTTGGTGGCGCAGAGGTTGTGATCTCACTTGAGGCTTGGGACTTGTATCTAGTTCAAACCCTAGCGACTCAATTTTCCTCTACCCAGGGTTTCTCCCGTAAGACCATGTGCAGCTCAGCATTGATGTGCATGTAATCGCTTATAGAAAGAGCCACAACAAATACTATTGTATTATTGGCTACCGGTTCTATAAAACATCATTAGATATAAAAAGTAAAGTTCCCTTTAAGTCCCAAGGGGCTCATCGGGGCAGGTGAAGTGTAGAATTGACATGTTACAATAACATCGGCATATAAAGGGATTGTGTGGTTAGCACAAAGCCCAGCCGCCTTTACTCCCCCAACTCTAAGTCAGGTACCCATTTAAAGCTCGGTGGTCTTTTACCATGACCGGAAAAAAATGCCAAGGTTCTAACTGAGATTCGAACCCGGTACCCCTCCGGTCGACCTCCCGTCATTTATCATTAGATATACATGTCATTATTACACGGACATCATAACATGGGATCCTAAACTTAATTCATGGCTTGGTTATCCGGTCTTCATGCCAACTATAGCAAGACCGGTGACAGCCCTGTTACCATCTCATAGATTAAAGACCATGTAGCCCAAATATATGACCCTGTTACCATCTCATAGATTGAAGACCATGTAGCCCAACCATATGACCCTGTTAGCACCTCATATATTGAAGACCATGTAGCCCAACCATATGACCCTGTTAGCACCTCATATATTGAAGACCATGTAGCCCAACCATATGACCCTGTTACCACCTCATATATTGAAGACCATGTAGCCCAACCATATGACCCTGTTACCACCTCATATATTGAAGACCATGTAGCCCAACCATATGACCCTGTTACCACCTCATATATTGAAGACCATGTAGCCAAACCATATGACCATGTTACCACCTCATATATTGAAGACCATGTAGCCAAACCATATGACCCTGTTAGCACCTCATATATTGAAGACCATGTAGCCAAACCATATGACCCTGTTAGCACCTCATATATTGAAGACCATGTAGCCCAACCATATGACCCTGTTAGCACCTCATATATTGAAGACCATGTAGCCCAACCATATGACCCTGTTACCACCTCATATATTGAAGACCATGTAGCCCAACCATATGACCCTGTTAGCACCTCATATATTGAAGACCATGTAGCCCAACCATATGACCCTGTTAGCTCCTCATATATTGAAGACCATGTAGCCCAACCATATGACCCTGTTAGCACCTCATATATTGAAGACCATGTAGCCCAACCATATGACCCTGTTACCACCTCATAGATTGAAGACCATGTAGCCAAACCATATGACCCTGTTAGCACCTCATATATTGAAGACCATGTAGCCCAACCATATGACCTTGTTAGCACCTCATATATTGAAGACCATGTAGCCAAACCATATGACCCTGTTAGCACCTCATATATTGAAGACCATGTAGCCCAACCATATGACCCTGTTACCACCTCATATATTGAAGACCATGTAGCCCAACCATATGACCCTGTTACCACCTCATATATTGAAGACCATGTAGCCCAACCATATGACCCTGTTAGCACCTCATATATTGAAGACCATGTAGCCAAACCATATAACCCTGTTAGCACCTCATATATTGAAGACCATGTAGCCCAATGAGTTTCCCGTAAGACTACAGAGGCATTAGTGTAGTGGGGATTAGAACTCATGCCTTGCAACACGCTAGTCTGACTTAAAATCGCCAAAACTCGAACAGGGCTGGTGGCAGCTAATCTTAAGGTACAACATTTTGTTTTTATTGGATACTTAATTTAACTAAAATCTATTTTTTAACCTGCATCTTTTCCCCTGTCCCCCCCCCCCATTGAGTAGTTGTTTAAAAATTAAGGTGATACAATCTATCTATCTATCCATTTATCTATCTATGTATTTATGTATGTATGTATGTATGTATGTATGTATATATGCATGTATGTATGTAAGTATGTATGTATGTATGTATGTATGTAAGTATGTATGTATATATGCATGTATGTATGTAAGTATGTATGTATGTATGTATGTAAGTATGTATGTATGTATGTATGTATGTATGTATGTATTTATGTATGTATGTATGTATGTATGTATTTATGTATGTATGTATGTATGTATGTATATATGCATGTATGTATGTAAGTATGTATGTATGTATGTATGTATGTAAGTATGTATGTATGTATGTATGTATGTATGTATTTATGTATGTATGTATGTATGTATGTATTTATGTATTTATGTATGTATGTATGTATGTATGTATATATGTATATATGCATGTATGTATGTAAGTATGTATGTATGTATGTATGTATGTATGTATGTATGTATGTATGTATGTATGTATGTATGTATGTATGTATGTATGTATGTATGTATGTATGTATGTATGTATGTATTTATGTATGTATGTATGTATGTATGTATTTATGTATGTATGTATGTATGTATGTATATATGCATGTATGTATGTAAGTATGTATGTATGTATGTATGTAAGTATGTATGTATGTATGTATGTATGTATGTATGTATTTATGTATGTATGCATGTATGTATGTATGTATGTATTTATGTATTTATGTATTTATGTATGTATGTATGTATGTATATATGCATGTATGTATGTAAGTATGTATGTATGTATGTATGTATGTAAGTATGTATGTATGTATGTATGTATGTATGTATGTATGTATGTATGTATGTATGTGTGTATCTATCTATCTATCTATCTCTCTATCTATAAATCTATCTATCTATCTATCTATTTGTCTATCGGTGTGTCTGTCTGTCTCTCTGTCTGTCTTTTAGTCTGTCTGTTTCTCAATATCTATTTATGCGTCAAGAATTTTATATATTAATAGCTAGAAATTATTCTATGCAAAGAATCCAGCACTATAATACACTTTCTATTTTAAATTATCTAACAGTTTAAAAATTTTTCTTATGTGTCTTTTACAATATCCCTAGCAAATATATAACTTGAGTTAAACGGTGCTGAAGTACCTTAACTTTTTGCCAAAAAACTACATGAGATTTTAATATTTAGAGCATTTTCGAAAAAAAATGCTCTATTGTCCCCGTTTTGTCTGTTTTGTCTGTCTGTCTGTCCGTCTGTCCGTCATCACCCTAGATCTCAACAACCATAAGTCCTATACCCATGATGTATATATCATTTTGTAGGTCTTGGCCTGCCAAGAAATGACTTTTTTCCATTTCGCGATCTGACCTCTCAGGGCCGTAAAAGGGGCCTTAGTACCGTTTTTTACTATATAAGCTATATTAATAAAGGAGCGCCCTATATGTCAGCAACCATGAGTCCTAGACCCATGATGTATATATCATTTTGTAGGTCTTGGCCTGCCATGTGTACATCAAAAGTTCATTTCGAGATAGGACCTCTGAGGGCCGGGCTTCAGGGCTCATAAGGGGCTTATATATTATATATACACCTTGTACGTTCAATAGCCCGTTCATTTGGTGCGAAATACTGCAGCACGTAGTTTCACCAAGATTTATTAAGAAACTCATCAAATGAAATAGTAAGCTTGTGTTCTGAGTTTAATTGAAAGTATCAGAGCTATGCAACAATTGACGGAGTTTTCGGACGATTAAATGACTATAATTTCGAATGTTTTCAATTATGAGTCCTATTTCAGTAACCACAAACCTCTTGTAGTTAGATTTAAGAGAAAATAATTTTTTTTTCAAATATAAAGAAACGTCTTTATAAATTTTTTTTACAGATATATGCATTACACAATTGAATTTATAAACATTTCCAAAATTTACAAATATTTACTGAAAGATAGCATACGTACTGATACATAACATGAAAATGCGCTAACACGTCCTGTGTCCAGAATGGAACAGGCTTAATTGCTTGTTTTTTGTTCTTAGATGTTCGAGGAAACACACACGATGCATTGTGTGGAGAACTCTCCTAGACATATTGCGGTATAAAGTTACATGCGTCTGAAACTAAGGGTAGGATTTTTGAACATCATCATGAAGATTTTTATGGGGCGACGGGTGTGGAGCTATTCAATGCTTTGGTAGAAATGGGGAGGCTATTACGTTCAGTGAAATGTTTTATAGAATTTTTTTTAAACCTGTTCATTAAACCGTGTGTATTTGCTAGTTCAATTCGTACTTTTTTTTTACGATTTTTCGTTTTAATTGTTTTATTTCACACAACAAACAAAACAATAATAAGTAAAAGACGGTGAAAATGATTTGGAGGGTGCGCCACAAAGCGCCACGATCTCACGGGTAACGGGTGGTATTACACCTAGTATATGTTTAATATGCAAGTGTGTTAGGGGGGGGAGGGGTGTCTTTTCTCAAAAGGTAAACGAAACATGCATCATTCCTGTGTTTCCCCACCTACAGGTAACATGCATCAAACGGGTAAATGTACATGTCAGCAGATCCTGTCAATAACTAGGTCGCTGTCCCCCCCCGCCCACCCACCACCACCAACAATCAGATTTAGAAGATAAATACAAAAACCGCGATTGTGCCCCGTGGGTGTTACCTGGCTGAACGTAGGCTAACACTGGCTGAACGTAGGCTAACAACGACTGAACGTAGGCTAACACTGGCTGGACGTAGGCTAACACTGGCTGGACGTAGGCTAACACTGGCTGGACGTAGGCTAACACTGGCTGAACGTAGGCTAACACTGGCTGGACGTAAGCGAACACTGGCTGGACGTAAGCGAACACTGGCTGAACGTAGTCTATCCCTGGCTGGACGTAGGCTAACACTGGCTGAACTGGCCTGCATTACAATAGAGTCGTAACTTTGAACAAACCAATAAAGCTGATAGGGTGAGTTGGGATCAATACACGAGCTAGGGGGGGGGGGGGAGGGGGGAGGGTGAGCGCGTAGAGACGTTCCAAGAATTCCAATCAGATGATCTCAGACGGAACACGATCCCAGGTTGTAGGAAATGTTTGTTTACTTACGATGGTATTGTGACATCTTCCAGTTGGTACAGATATACACTGTGTGATATAAAACTGTACTGTTACATGCAAACCCCCCCCCACCCACCCACTCTCGCTAAGTATGTTTACAGCGTGTAATGCTATGTAAATACATGTATTGGTAATAAGATGTATCAAGAGTAAATAGAAGTTAATCATTTTTGTACACTTTGTTCCAATTATCTTTTACAAAGTAATAATTTAAAGTAAATGTAATTGATCTAAAAAATAAAATGTTTACAGTGAAATCGAATAGTATGAGCTAAGTGGGTATCTATCAATCATAAATTTAATCAAATAACATTGAAAGTTTTATTTTTTTTTATTTTAAATATATTTCAGTTATTGACACTATGTAAGGTGACTTTATTTCCCCGACTTAAGTTAGGTATTCATTAAATAATGAGTGGACTTGAGGGGGGGGGGGGGGGTTCGACCTACTTTTACCAGAAACTTGATAAAATTAGCTTCGTTTTCTCAAAGAGGATCGAACCCAAGACTCTCAGGTCAACAGCCGAATGCTTTATACCGCTTAAGACCATGTATCTTTGGCTAAAATTATTCATAGATAGCTACTGATTGAACCGATGGTTAATGTGATAGCTACTGACTGAGCCGATGGTTAATATAATAGCTACTGACTGAGCCGATGGTTAATATAATAGCTACTGACTGAACCGATGGTTAATGTGATAGCTACTGACTGAGCCGATGGTTAATATAATAGCTACTGACTGAACCGATGGTTAATGTGATAGCTACTGACTATACCGATTGTTTACTCATATGCTCGGTCGTAATCAGCATGTTTCACTTGCATAGTCAACATCCGTGTAAGCGTATATTGTCTAGAGATGGGAGTTCTCAACCGGTGATATGCGTAACCCCAAGTGCGGATGACGAAAATCGAACTGGTTTCTTTAGCGGGCCGGAAATCGCAAAAGTTACAGAAATTACTGTCAGAGAAAAATAGATACATAGAATATGAATTCATCGATAGAACTCAGATAAATATTTTACATTTTCAATATGGTTACACGTGCCAAATGTCTAAATCCTTACATTGTTTCCTAGGGCCAGCTCCGTAGCGTGAAAATTCTACAGGAGGGGCCAGGCAATAGCAGAGGGGCCAGGTAATACATTTTACTAAGCAGAACAAATAAGCAGGGGGGGCAGACAAAACGCGGGGGGGGCGGCCCCCTGCTCCCCCCCGCACGCTACGGGCCTGCCTAGGGCCCTATTAGTTGTAGTACATCGGGTACCTCTATATACCACGGCTCATCTGGGTGGGGGAAGGGGGGGGGGTTGCGAGATTAAAAAAAAATTTAACAAATTCTTTTTGGGTCTCATCTGACATTCACCGTGATATGGACATGTCATCACACCGGAAATCAAATGAATTAGTTGACAGTTGCAGACGATCGTATTTCACAGGCGGGAAGAGAGTGAGCGTGTTGACACAAAGCAAAGCCTTTGAAGAATGAAGTGATTCTCTCTGTATTATGTGTTTGTGACTGTTGTAGTGTGTATTTTTGTGAATGTGTATGTCCATGTGTGAGTGAGAGAGACAGAGAGAGAGAGAGAGAGATAGTGAGAGAGAGAGAAAGAGAGAGAGAGAGAGAGAGAGAAAGAGAGTGAGAGAGATAGAGAGAGAGAGAGAGAAAGAGAGATAGAGAGAGATATAGAGCGAAAGAGAGAGTGTGTATGTGTGTTTGTCTCTTGTAAATCGATAATCTAAAGGGCAGATCAGATTTTCGACGTCGACCTGCTGAACCAATCGGTCAGGATCACGATCAAACGTATTTTTTTCATCTTTTTCTCGTTTACGTTTTACTTTTGTGTTTCTATTGTCATCCTGAAAATATATCAAGACCATGTATATGTTAAGGAGCAGCAGATTTAAAATATCGTTTTAGTTCTGCTATTATTTACAGTCAATCATAAAATAAAATGACCCAATTAAAATTTTTGTTTGTGAAGTTTAGTCCGCAATGCCTGGCCCTCACAATATGTGATCCACGACTGTATGTGGTCCACGGCTGTACGTGGTCCACGACTGTATATGGTCCACGACTGTAGGTGGTCCACGGCTGTATATGGTCCACGACTGTAGGTGGTCCACGGCTGTATATGGTCCACGACTGTAGGTGGTCCGCGGCTGTAGGTGGTCCACGGCTGTAGGTGGTCCACGGCTGTATATGGTCCACGAATGTAGGTGGTCGACGACTGTGCGTGGCCCATATTGCATTGATTTGTATATCTGTTAACTTACAAATTATATCAAATTATTAAAAAAAAATTAGAAAAGGGAAATTAAACTACATTTTATGATTATTTTTGTTGTTAAGCTTTTAATCCTGATTAAGTTAATAACAAACAAAGAAGTGACGATGTAACATTTGAAAAAAATAAATATTGTGATCATGGGCGTCGCTAGGAATTTTTCCAGGAGGGGGGGAAAAATTTTCCAGGGAGGGGGGCAAATAACAACTTTATGACATTTTTTTAAAATGTAAGGTTGGGGGGGGGAGCAAATGCCCCACTCTTATTGACATTTTTTCCAAATGCCCCCCCCCCCCGCCCCATGAATACGCCCATGATTGTGATCCAGTTTGCTCGTGTACCAGATAAAGGATGGAGAAAAGAACCAATGGCATTCTGTTTAGATGTTTGTTTTACTGAGGTCAAATGTCAACAACAGGGATAGGATAAGCCAAAGAGAGACTTTATAATGCCAGGGTTGTTATCTAATCACCTGTTTTGACGCAGATCATGAGACATTCCAACTATGAATTAAAGCCTGCACTCTAACCTTCACACTTTGAGACGAAACATTCTACATACAAACAAAATTTGAAAGAAAAATACGGTGAACTCAACAAAAATGTATTTATGTCCATCCTTGAGGATAGACGAACCAGGCGACAGTTTAGATCTATTGCCCTAGCTACAGAAAAATGGCCCTTCAAGTATTAACTCCCAGTGGCGTAGTGAGCTTAACTCGCGCCCGGGGCACAATACCTTTTTTAGAGCCCCCCTCCCATTCGAAAACCATATAATATTTGTAAAATATACCATTTGTGTTGGCGCCCCTTTGTGGGTAGCGCCCGGGGCATGATGCCCCCTTGCCCCCCTTTCCTCATAACGCCACTGTTAACTCTTAACTCTGTCAGTGGGGCTACATAGGGCAACATAGGAGCTACATAGGGCTACATAGTGGCTACATAGTGGCTACATAGTGCTACATAGGGCTACATAGGGACTACATAGGGGATACATAAAGCTACATACGGCTACATAGGGGCTACATAGGGCTACATAGATAGATATATTTAAATCTTATGCTAACAGGGTCCGTGTTTTTTTGTGTAGCTTTGTCTTAACATCACGTGCCTAATAGCGGTTCTCATTGCATGGTCTAGTTATGCCCTGACGTTGAAACGTTCAGAATGACTTAATCCATTGTTGACGAGTCGAGTGTTTGTTGTTACCTGGTCAAAGTTTCATTTATTATTGCGTATTCTGTGTGAAAACTAGGTCAAGATTTGACCATCCCACAGAATTGTTGGCCCCTGTCCACTTATCTTCCCCCCTCCCTTCCTAAAACTCGTTGTCTTGCAGTTGTACAGCTGTAGAAATGAACAGACCGGTCGCTGTAGAGAGAGACCCATGCGTGTCTAAGGGTTTTCCCATGTGCCATCTCTTCCTTTTTATTCTGCCTTTTGTTTTTTTCTCTCGGGGCTTGTTATTTTCAGCCGATGTTATTTCAAAAGATAAGAGTGTATAAGGTATTATTCTCTGTCATGGTTTATGGGCAAGAAAAAAACAAGCAATTAAGCCTGTTCCATTCTGGACACAGGACGTGTTAGCGCATTTTCATGTTATGATTCAGTACGTTTGTTAGCTTTCAGTAAATATTTGTAAATTTTGGAAATAATTATACATTCAATTGTGTAATACATATATCTGTAAAAAAATATTATAAAGACGTTTCTTTATATTTGAAAAAAAATATTTTCTCTTAAATCTAACTACAAGTGGTTTGTGGTTACTGAAATAGGACTCATAATTGAAAACATTCGAAATTGTAGTCATTTAATTGTCCGAAAACTCCGTCAATTGTTGCATAGCTCTGATACTTTCAATTAAACTCAGAACACAAGCTTACTATTTCATTTGATGAGTTTCTTAATAAATCTTGGTGAAACTACGTGCTGCAGTATTTCGCACCAATTGAATGGGTTATTGAACGTACAAGGTGTAGAATGGGGCCATATATATAATATATAAGTCCCTTAGAAGCCCTGAAGCCCGGCCCTCAGAGGTCCTATCGCGAAATGAACTTTTGATGTACACATGGCAGGCCAAGACCTACAAAATGATATATACATCATGGGTCTAGGACTCATGGTTGCTGACATATAGGGCGCTCCTTTATTAATATAGCTTATATAGTAAAAAACGGTACTTTATAAGCCCCCTTTTACGGCCCTCAGAGGTCAGATCGCGAAATGAACTTTTGCTGCACACATGGCAGGCCAAGACCTACAAAATGATATATACAACATGGGTCTAGGGCTTATGGTTGTTGAGATCTAGGGTGATGACAGACAGACAGACAGACAGACAAAACGGGGACAATAGAGCATTTTTTTTTCGAAAATGCTCTAAAAATTGAATGCTGGCGACACCAGATATTACAACCACGTACTGAAAAAATGCAGCGAACAACGGGTCGCATCCTGGGGCAATGGATAACATGTAAACCTCATGGTGTAATGGGTCTGACATGGTTTACAATATACACAATTCAGTGAAATGCTTATACTGTATAATACACTTCTTCCATATTCTGACTTGATTTTATATATTTATAATTCAGTGAACTGCTCTCTATCTTATACATACTTTAAGGTACGGACTTGGTTTACTATATTCATAATTCAGTCAATCGTTTATAATCTATACACATCTTTAAAATACTGACTAAACTGACTTGATTTACTTATACACAAGTCAGTGAACGTCTTATAAATATATACACCAATCAGTGAACGTCTTATAAATGTAAACACCAATCAGTGAGCACCTTATAAATGTATACGTCTCTTAAATACAGCCTACTAATTTAATTTATTGTACTCAAACGTTCTCATTGATGTAACTATATTAATTTTATTGGTATAGACAGAAAATTGACGAATTGCGTGCGGCTCCCAGTGAGGAAGTTTGTTTTATTACTTATTACTTAAGTATTTCATTTGTTCACCAATTTTCGATAAAAACATTTTGCCCAGAAGTCTACTTATCTGAATCCGTATTTTCCCAAAATTTAACATTTTTTGAACGTAACAGACGTCCTTTTGTTGCATCAAATTGTATTTATGCCGTTTTTTTTTTTTCAGTAAATTCTATTGGTTTCTTTTTAAAGTTAGGTTCTGTTAGTTGAAACCATTCAGTCGGTTAGAGAGAGAGAGAGAGAGAGAGAGAGAGAGAGAGAGAGATAGAGCGAGAGAGAGGGATAGAGAGAGAGAGAGAGAGAGAGTCATAACCTAAGGCACTTCACGGTTCGCCACTTTGTTTCGTCTTCTTCCCCTGGATTTGATTGTTGGATGACTGGTGAGTGGTGAACTAAGTATTGATTGACAGGATCTGTTTACATTCTGCTTAACAAAATCAAAAAACGAAACAACAAAAGTAACAAAAAAAATTTTTTTTTCCCCCTAAGCTCAGTGTACAGCCACATAGGCCGGAACTCAATAAGTGATTATAATACGTGCCATCTATGCAAATTAAAAGCAAAAATTTTATTGAAAAACTTTATTTGTTCCTTTTTTTTTTAAAAAAAGAATAAATTTAAAAAAAAAATCTAGACAATAAAGTAAACAGACCGGATAATTTTGGGGCTACCGAATAGCCGAGAGTAGGCCGTGATAGACATTTAGCCATAAATTTAATATGCTTACTTTGAAGTTATTAATTTATGAAGCTCTGATCATTACAAAAAGAAAAAAAGAAAATATAATAAACGAGGTCACGTATTAAAATGATATGAATGACAGTTATACGTTAGTAGCACTATTTCAGTCAAAGATACATATTTTCTCTTGATTGAACGTACCTTTGTTACTAGATTAACTTTGAGGAAATGGATTGTGTGTGCGTGTGGGGGGATGGGAAGGGGTGTGAATGTGAGTACTGGCTCAGATTGTTGACATGTCAGTGAGTCAGAAAGTTGCATCTGCTCAAAATCTGGACAGCTATTCATTCTGTGGCCCGGGACAGAAAATGAGAAAATGTCGAGAAAATGTCTACATCAAATGAATCTTTGAAGGAAAAAAAATAAGTCCAAAATTGTTGTTTTTCTTTCAGAGTGTGACTAGTGTCAAGCTAGTATGTTGTAATACAATATTATAGAGTCGAAATGTAATAATACAATATTATAGAGTCGAAATGTAATAATACAATATTATAGAGTCGAAATGTAATAATACAATATTATAGAGTCGAAATGTAATAATACAATATTATAGAGTCGAAATGTTGTAAAATTAAACTTAAGTAAAATACAGATGTATAAGTAAGTAATCAATAGTCAATAATGACAATCAATTGACGTGTAGATTTGAATTGAAGAAAAAGAGGAGTAGGCCTATAAAAGGTCTGGGCCCTACTTGGGCTGTCCAGCCAGAGGAAAAAGTGATCGAAAATTTAATACTTAATCGTATTAATTTAGTTGTCCGCTAGAATGGAGCTTGTAAATTTAGTGGTCCGCTGGAATGAAACTTGTAAATTTAGTTGTCCGCTAGAATGAAACATAAATTTATTGGTCCGCTGGAATGAAACTTATAAATTTAGTGGTTCGCTAGAATGAAACTTTTAATTTATTAAGTATTCTGGTCTGTCAGTCGGTGTCTTGTTAGGTATTATGGTCTGTCATTGGGTGTCTTGTTTAGTATTCTGATCTGTAAATACGTGTCTTGTTTAGTATTCTGATCTGTCAGTAGGTGTCTTGTTAAGTATTCTGGTCTGTCAGTGGATGTCTTGTTAAGTATTGTGGTCTGTCAGTGGGTGTCTTGTATAATATTCTGGTCTGTCAATGGGTGTCAAGTATTCCGGTCTGTGAGTTTGTAATTGCGATGGAGTGTATCTTGGTACATTTGTTTATCGGTCTTGGTGTTGATAAGAAATTTACATTAAACGTTTGAACCTAGCAGCTAATAATGCATGTTATAGTTATACAATTCATATTGAAATATCAGCTTTTGAATCAAAGCAGCTGAGAATTCTAATTCTAGTTTCTTCAAACTCTGCCAACTGTTCCTTCTATTTAGCGGCCAGCTATTCATATTTATTTGTCTGTCATATTTTGTTTTTTCTTTTCTTCCCAATATTTGTTTTTTTTTTAAGTGTCTTCCAAAACGAACAAAAAAAAAACAACAACAGGCCAAATGTTAATAAACTTTATGAAATAGGAATGTTCCATGTTATTTCTTTTCCATGTGTTTGTGGGAAATGAGAAACGGTGTGTGTGTGTGTGGGGGGGTTCCATGGTATGGACGTCTGCAGAAAAAAAACCCACCTTCATTGATGACTACATTCAGCCAATGAGGTTAACGGAAATCAAGCCCTGCATAAATGTATGAATATTCCCAATTAAACTTGACGTAAGTGGCTCCGCCTGGTGGATATTTCCATGCGCCAGTGATGTTGTTTCTATCGGTCACGTGACAGATCCAACATTTTTATACTGGACAATATGTTTAACATTTAGTATGATGGGATAATTGTGATGGGGGGGGGGGGGGGAGTGGTGGGATTAGAAATGTGCGTTATGACTGACCTTTGACCTCCGAGATGTGTAAGCTGTATTCAGTCGGATGTAGCCATGATGGGCTATTGTACTCAATAAATGAAAGGGCTATTCGAAATAAATACAAAATACATTTCTCTGCAATAAATATGTGAAACATATTTACCGTAAACATGTATATGTACAATTAATGAGAAGTTTACATACATGTTTACTTTGGTTGGTTTTCTAAGTGTAATGTGCAGACACTGAGTAAAAAAAAAAATTAGGAGGTTTTGTGTGTCATGAATATGTCAGATTCAGGCTGTATAACCTGTAACCTATAGGCTGTATAACCTATAACCTATAGTCTGTATAACCTATAACCTATAAGCTGTATAACCTATAACCTATAGGCTGTATAACCTATAACCTATAGGCTGTATAACCTATAACCTATAGGTTGTATAACCTATAACCTATAGGCTGTATAACCTATAACCTATAGGCTGTATAACCTATAACCTATAGGCTGTATAACCTATAGGCTGTATAACCTGTAACCTATAGGCTGTAACTGGCTGTATAACATATAGATCATATATTACAAATTGTTGAGATTATAATCAAAACCACTCTTACGTTTTTTTGAAGCCCCAGGCAAAAGGAAGATACATTTATGAGACCTACTTCTTACATCTTGGGTTCCTAATAATAACTTATGGCTAAGCTTCTCTCTCCCCCCCCACCCCACCCCACCTTCAGACCCCAAATCATTCAAGTCGTTTTAGCTTACATTAACTTTCCTTATGTTGTGCCTGAATGCTAGCGTTGCTTTCACTGGCGAGCATCTGTTTCATCAGGCCCGTCTTAACGCACTTCATAGACCTCGACCTTTCAAGAGACGGGAGTGGGGGGGGATAGGGCCGTTATTTGAGAGCCCCCCCCATCCTACTCGTATGCATGCTATCCTTGTGAGTGGTTGTCGTAAATAGGTTTCCTCTGTATACAAGTTTCCCCAGGAATAGCTCTGTTCACAGCATACACCTGATAAGTTCACAAAATACACCTCTGATAAGTTTACATCCTCACTTGAAGTGCAGCACAATATTCTTTTGAATAAAAATAAGGTATAGCAGCATATATACTTTTTTTTTGTGTGGAAAGTTGTCTCCAGTTTATGTCCACGGTGCTAGAACTAGAAAGTTTTTAACCAAAGTCACACAAAATCTAAAAAAAAAAAGTAGCACAAAGTAATGCTCAATCTTTTTTTGCCTCTAACTTTGAAAAAAATAAGATACCTCGCGATACTTTGGTACTTTTCTTTTTTGTAGCGCACGGCTTTGAAAAGTACCGAATTGACAAATAAAAAGCGCTATTCGGTAACAGTGCATGTGTCACTTAGTGGACTGTGCGTCACAAAAATAGATCCCATGACATTCTTTAAACAAAAAAAAAAGTCTGCCAGTTCAGTAAGAAGATGAGCATAAAACAAATATCCCAGTGTCTGCTGAATCTGTTTACAGACAAAACCCAAGAAAGCGAGCCAGCGAAAAGGTTGTTTTTTTTTAAAAAACCCAGCCATCGCTCGAGGACAAAGTATTTTGCACTGAACGAGATAACATGATGCCGCGGCTCAACGCTTCCACCAAAAAAAACTCCTTTTGTAGTGATGCCAACGGGACACGACGGTTCCGAGCTGAGAGACATAAAAAAAAATAATGCAACCTGGAGGGAGACTGTGGAAAGTTCTTGACTAATGGAGACAGCAGACGATTATTTGAAAAACACGTGAGACTCTTAAGTTAAATATTTGACACGGTTTTTTTTTTTAACTTTTTTCTTTTTTTTCAAATACTATCAAAGAAAATGATCTGATGAAGCTGAGCATGCTCTTGTGAAAACTTTCATAGAGTTTAGAAGAGATTGAAAAATGGCTGACAAAAACTTACGGAGTTTAGAAGTGACTGAAATATATATATATATATATATATATATATATATATATATATATATATATATATATATATATATATATATATATACATATATATATATATATATATATAAATTATACGGGCTAATAGGGGCTACATAGGGGCTACATAGTGCTAAATAGGGCTACATAAGGTTACATAGGAGGCTACGTAGGGGGCTACATAGAGCTACATAGGGGGTTACATAGGGCTACATAAGGTTACATAGGGGGCTACATAGGGCTACATAAGGTTACATAGGGGGCTACATAGGGGGCTACATAGGGGGCTACATAGGGTTACATAGGGCTACATAGGGCTACATAGGGGGCTACATTGGGCTATATAGGGGCTACATAGAGCTACAGAGTAACAAGTTCAGTTGACTGTAATTTTTTTTTGTTTTTTTATTTGCCTTATTAATGATTTGCTTTATATGTTACAGAAATTTCCTCTCACTAAATAAGAACTGGGCGGAAATTGAGTTATAAGATTTACAGACAAACTCACACACAGGAAGTGAAGTTAATGAAAACCTTATAAAATGTAAGAAAGTTGGACATTTTGATTCATTTTTTTTAATAGAACAACGAGACCTTGGTCCATCTTAATCAATTGAGGCCCTACGTCACACCAACAGGTCTATCAATGGTCAGCTCTGGGTCATCCTGTATATCTGTAGATCTGAGGCCAGCTAACTGTCGTCCAGTATTTCTAATCAGCCATTAAACCTTTCCTCGCTTTAAAAAAAATTAACTAATATGACGCTCACGTGACAGCATTGGGTGTGGCCACTGAGGAGACTACCCCAACCCCGGGGCCTGAAAGGGGCCCCGCAATGGAATTTTTTTTCTTATATAACCAACTAGATTAAGCATCATGACCTGACATTTTCCCTGAACACCGCCAAATAAAATCGCCCAGGCCCCGTGAATGACACTTTTCTTAAGCCCAGCGTACTGTTAAGGCCGCGTCTATGACTCTCAGTTGTAAGGCGTGACAAATGGAAACTGTGTGGTCTGTTAGTGCAGTATTGAGTCCGAAGCTCTACAAGACATTGACGGATGGTCATAGCAGTATACTTGGTCTCTTGACTGATTTATGATTGAAATAAGAATAGTAAATATCTAAACATTAAACAAAACAGACAGCGTAAATGTCACACAATTTTTAGAACAACTATTGGTTGAACAAGAAAAAAAAATAATTAAAATTTAAAACAATACATATTGATATATTTTTAAAAACCTTTTTCGGAGCGGCACAAAACGAAACAAAAGAGTCAAATTTACCCACCGTGTCGACCGGTCGACGTCTGATGATTTCACCGCTGCCCGAGGGAGGTCCGGGGAAAGGAAGGGGGGGGGGAGAGTAGAACGTTGATTATTAAATTTTAATTTGTTTTGATTTACAATGCCACTGACGCTCACAGCCACTCAGCTCCCTGTTAACCTCCAGTCCGTGGAAAGACGCACTAAAATGAGAGAAATACACCACAGTAAATAAAAAGAACATAATTAAATGTCTCCTTAGCGGCCCAGTTCCATTGGATTCACGGACCGGTACCGGTCCGCGGATCACTGTGTTAGTGTATGTGGTTTTGTCTGTCTTTGTAAAAGCCTGTTTTTTTGTGCATGTGTCCAGGTGTCTGAGAGCCTCTCCGTTTGTGTGTGTGTGTGTGTTTGTGTGAATACAATGTTTGTAAAGATGTTGATTAGGGAATGTCGTATACCAAACACAACAAAGATAATAACAACATCTATAGTTGGTGTTTCATTCCAGCCACTTTTTTCATCATGTTTAGCTGGACATTGTTTTATGGCTTTCATTTACTCCAAAGAAAAGAATGCAGGGGCGGGGTGGAGTCTTCGTTTGGGTGGGTGCAGGGGAGGGGGGGTGGAGTATTAGTTTGGGTGGGTGCAGGCGAAATAAGGAAGGTCACGGGCAGTGATTTATATAGCATGTTTTGAATCTATAAATAGAGAACCGATTCTATATCATTAGATATGTCTGTCATGCTGACGCTATGAGTGAACCTGAGTGCACCTGGGGGTAATCCTGAAGTTTATTTCGAAAAGGGAGGGGGGAGGGGGAGGGGGGAGAGACAGTTTGTTGTTGTTTCCTGGAAGTCTTATTTCTGTACACAGTTTGTCAAGGATGGCAAATAGGAATTTATCAAAGTGCCAAAAAATAATGAAGTAAATTGAAATAAAATGTACGCCCGTGCCAAAAATATGTTTTCCCGCCTGCCGGTACATTATGTTTTTATAGTAGTACTTAGCGCCTGCCGGTACATTATGTTTTTATAGTAGTACTTAGCGCCTGCCGGTACATTATGTTTTTATAGAAGTACTTAGCGCCTGCCGGTACATTATGTTTTTATAGTAGTACGTAGCGCCTGCCGGTACATTAAGTTTTTATAGTAGTACTTAGCGCCTGCCGGTACATTATGTTTTTATAGTAGTACTTAGCGCCTGCCGGTACATTATGTTTTTATAGAAGTACTTAGCGCCTGCCGGTACATTATGTTTTTATAGTAGTACGTAGCGCCTGCCGGTACATTAAGTTTTTATAGTAGTACTTAGCGCCTGCCGGTACATTATGTTTTTATAGTAGTACGTAGCGCCTGCCGGTACATTATGTTTTTATAGAAGTACCACGGGAGACATAGGTACACTCCTGAACAAGTCAGGAGTTGAACTTTTTACCTAAACCTTGTAGATCCAACTGCGTATCTCACCGCCAATCAGAATCAGTTCTCTTTAAGCCATATATAATATTATTTTATGAAATTATCTGGTATTATTTTTGCAACATTTTTCAGTGCTAAGTTGAAGAATTTATTTTTCGGGCTTTATTTTTTTAAATATGTAAATAACCTAGGTACTTATCTATTTACCTGCAGGGTGTTATTAATATGTAATCCCCAGTAGCGGCCGTAAATAAGCGGTAACTGGCGACCGCCCCCCCCCCTCCGGTCACGCGTCTGAAGTAGAGAACTGCACGGGAGTCAAAATCACACCCAGTCCCACCCATTCCCGCGTTTTCAAAACCAGTCCCACCCGCTCCCAAAAGAAATTCCCTCCAGTCCCACCCGCTCCCGCGAAAATTTTTCCCAGCCCCACCCGCTCCCGCGAAAATTTTTCCCAATCCCACCCGCTCCCGTCAAAAAAACAATTCTATAACTCATAAATAATGGTTTAAAAATTTGTTCATAGAAATCCTCTCGAAAAACATACATGAAAAACATTTAAGATAATAGGTAAAATAAACAGTTCTACAGTTTAAGTCCATGTAAAAATAAGATGCCATTAACACTCTCTGGAGCCAACTGTGACCGCCTTTCTTCAAGAACGCGACCAGCCGAAGAAAATGTCCTTTCAGATGAGGTTGATGATGCCGGTATGCTCAGAATTTGCTGCACAACTTCTGAGAGATGTTTCCATGCAGTTGATTTGTCCCTCCAATACTCTAGTAAACTTTCACACTTTTCTGTACTCATGACTACGAACTTCTCCTAACTTCTCTTAATTAACTAATGTCCGAATCCAGCCCCTATTTATACCCCAACGTCCGTGCCCTAATTACTCTAAGTACGTCACAATCCCTTCAGTATTTTCCTAACTATCTAATCTTTCTAGAAGCGTCACCTGGTCGTTATTGTTAACCCTACTAGCCTGTCCGACGTCGACTCTCGGTCTTCACACCTTTGCTGTCTACTATTCTATTGTTTCCCACCTTGTCCTAAGTCGTCTATCCCCTTGTCACCCTTATTGGTATTACTCCTAACTCTTAGATATCCATTATATTAAAACGTCGAAGGGGATAGTTTCTGTCTCTAAATCTACTCTAGCTCGTCACAATAAGTATCATTATTATATTGAAAATAATTAATATTGGGGGTGGGGTGTGTGTTTTTTCGTGTCAACTTAACAAAAAAATGACGATTTTCAACTTTCGGTAGTATGAGAATTAACCTGTCTAACCTAATTGCAAATGGTATCGCCTGAATCGTCAAGATGTGTAGGTTATATTATTGCTAATGACGTTTTGACCTAAATACCAAAATGTCAAGGAAAGGCGCTGAACTAGGTGTGTATCATACATCACACATCATCCCAAGATCATCCGTGCGATTTGATTGATTCATCAGAAGTCTGCGAGAGTCTCAACTCAAACAAAACCCAAACCCACGGGACTCCCGCAAAAATAAAACCCAAACCCACGGGACTCCCGCAAAAACAAAACCAATCCCATGGAACTCCCGATAAATTTATTTCCACTCCCGCGGGAGTCCCGCGAATCCCAATCCCGTGCAGCTCTCTAGTCTGAAGTGGCTTCGAGCCTTGTGGGTCCGGGAAATATATCATTGTGACCTAGCAGAAGAAAAACCAAACGTTTGTTACATGCCCCGTAGCTACACTCGCCCTTGGCCCGCCAATTATCTCTCCCTTGGCCCGCTATTTATCTCTCCCTTGGCCCGCTATTTATCTCCCTCTTTGCCCTGCGTACTGCTAAGTCCACGTCAGTATTCCCGCTTTAAGTGCTTATAAAAAGGTATCAAATTATATCATGGTTTGATTCAAAGTTAGCTCCTTTCATATCCTTTACCTTTTGACGGGTTCGAACTTTTCGAAAATGCCAACGAAGATTCAATACAAAGATTAAGGATTTTTTTCTGGAACTTTTTCAGCTAAAAATGAAAGGTTTTACTACTTGCATGCAGCGAAAAATAATAAGGTAAATCTAGTTGGTGTCGAAATACCATCGGAACTTAAACGATTTACAATTTGAACTATTTCCAGTCTTGATATTCGGATTATCTGCCTATATACAACATATGCCATTTGGCCGACGAATTAAATTTGGGAAAAATCGACTTTGAAATGATCAGCAACGAATCAAAACATGTGATTCGAAGGTATTGTTACATAAGTAAGGCAGACGCTGGCCCTGTTGATGGTATTGTTGTCTCTAAGCAAGACAGACGCCGGCCCTGTTGAAGTTATTGTTGTATCTAAGCAAGACAGACGCTGACCCTGTTGAAGGTATTGTTGTATAATTGTATCTAAGCAAGACATACCTGTTGAAGGTATTGTTATATCTAAGCAAGGCAGACGCCGGCCTTGTTGAAGTTATTGTTGTATCATTGTATCTAAGCAAGACAGACGCTGACCCTGTTGAAGGTATTGTTATATCTAAGCAAGGCAGACGCCGGCCCTGTTGAAGTTATTGTTGTATCTAAGCAAGACAGACGCTGACCCTGTTGAAGGTATTGTTATATCTAAGCAAGACATACTCCGGCCCTGTTGAAGTTATTGTTGTATCTAAGCAAGACAGATGCCGGCCCTGTTGAAGGTATTGTTGTTTCTAAGCAAGGCAGACGCCGGCCTTGGCCGGTGGCAAAGAAACATGGAAAATCAAGTTTGTGTAGATCATGTATTGAATCCATTCATCTTTCAAATTGTCTAAAGGGCTTCTGATGTTTCAATGTATTTAATAACGGCAGCTAGCTCCGCCCCCAATGTGGCAGAGTAAATTGTCTGTACACAAGTTCTCAGCAAATGTAAAATGTCAAGTTTGGCGGAAATCCAAAAAAAAAAAAAAACGAATCGATCAATTTTACATAAGGGTAAACAGTGATTCAATGATTTTGAAATTTAAGGGTTTTAAAACTTATTAAATTCGTCTTTTGAGGTTTCTTTTATTTACGCTCTAAGAAGTTGTGCAGTTGCTGGCCCTTGTGTGAAGCAAAAATAAAATTAAGTAATCGAGTTTTGGTATGCAACCAGCAATGGAGTCATCCATTTTATATGATTATAATGAAAAAATATCACCCCTTTTGCTGGCCACTGATAAGAAATTGTATGTGTAGTGCAAAGCCAAGTCGCCCCTTCTTCCTCAGCGTACGTACTAGGGAACTAGGGATATTCCCTTGGATCTCATCGAGGTTCGAACCGGGGACCTTCATGACCACAATCGAGTACTCCGCAACGTATCCATAAGTACCCATACGTTTAAAGAAAACATCGCAACCACAATTACACACACCAACATAAACTACACTTACAAAAATACATTTACTAAACATAATAGACTTACAAAAATACATTTACTAAACATAATAGACTTACAAAAATACATTTACTAAACATAATAGACTTACTTACAAAAATACATTTACTAAACATAATAGACTTACAAACATACATTTACTAAACATAATAGAGCCAAGCATTCACATACATATATTTACAAATACTATGGTCATACATTGCAAACGCTTAAACTAACAGACATTATATCTATTTATACCCCCCCCCCAACCCCCTTGTACTCAAGTAAACCTTAAATTGTATCGCTTTCAGCAAGAAAATAAAACACACAAAAATTTATGCCCGTTATTTCAAGACTGCCAGTGTGTGGCAGATTTCTTGGCATTCCTGTGAGTTACAACTTTCAATTTTCATAGCTACATTGTTGATAACAAATCTTTACTACCGCTCTCCCATCTCTCCGACCCCCAAGGTTTGAAATTTTTTTTTAAAACCCATTGACAAATAGGTTCACTCGAGTTGACTTTGGATTAGGTAAACACTTTTTTTTTTGGTGTGCCGAAGTTTAGAAATTAAACAAACAAGCCAAAAACATTACTGTTTACTAATTGACTGAAAGTGGGTGTTGCCAGTTTGAATCAGTGCTACAGTTTTCAATGGATTATTTAATAATTCAGATGCCTTTAAAAACACACATAGGCTATATTTAACAAAAAAAATATATATCTCAATAATTGTTTTGTTAATTTAAAAATAAAATGAAATTCAATTAAATGAAAACTGATGTTAAATAAATGTTCCACTTGGAGGGACACAGAGGTCGAGGTTAAGGTAGGCCGCACACTGGTGTATGTTGAATAACTCTTTATTTTATAAGTCTGTACCACTCTTCAATAACATTAGAAGTTTTTTTTCTTAAAAATAATTAGTAGTTATAAATCAAGATTAAACAAAGACCGCTCATAATTTTCTATAGGAAAAATTGTGTGTATCTATCAACCATACGGCGTGTGTTTTAAGTTGTTTCTAGTGTATTACTCTAGTCAATATACCTCAGTGATGCAGTACATGCAGTACATACACCGTATAGAATGGTATATGTAATAAGAGGATAATCGTATTACATTAACCATTATTTGATGGCATAAAATGTACATATTCAATTCAATACACGGTAAGAATGAAACGCTGAGCAGACTTCTTTAGTCAAAATTCTCCACCTTTTTGTGGTCAGTACAACCGCAATAATCTTTATCTTTTTGTGGTCAGTACAACCGCAATATTCTTTATCTTTTTGTGGTCAGCGTGGTCTCAAAATTCACCTTTATTTCATCCTAACCCAGTCACATTTCACAAAGTTACCTCGTCGACAAATTATAAGAAAAAAAAAATGTGTAACTTAAAGTAATCAGATTGTTTGTGTGAAATTGATATCTTTATGATTTATTTATTTTTCAAACATCTCTAAACATTTCAGTTATATAGTTCAGTGTTGATGTAAATGAATGTCTTGTGTGTGGTATTGTTAGACAGGTTGATCGCTTCTCCATCTCTGTTTACTTTGGTTTATGTCTTTGTTTATCGCACCGTAAAATACCTAACAATAGTTGCAACGTGTCTTTGAAATCTTCACTTAGCTTCTTGTTACTTCACATATTGTAAGCGTATGTCGCCGAATGATCATATTGAACCGCCCCCCCCCCCCACCCTAGTGTTATACTGTTAGTTTATTTGTCAAAGCAAGGTTTCACGGTTATTGAAATGCCATCATTTGCATTAAGTAGAGGTTAAAACTTACTACAGTTCATGCCAGAGATCACGAAGACACAAATAATGTTTGTTTTCTCCCAATCTTGTATAAACAAGGACTTGTGTAGAAAGGGATTTTTTTTTTCTTAAACAAACACAAATGTAAACATAAGAAGAATCGGAAATTGTTAGTAAACATGTGCTTGTTTTCTACGTTTACATTTTTTAATCGCGGTCCACAATAAGTTAGGCCGGGCCAAGAGCAGATACGTCGAAGCGCGAATACAACAGGTCAGAAAAATAATTTTTTTTGAATTGAGCCACAGTAGCCGAACTTGCTCATGTTTAATAACAGAGCCAAAGTAGCCGAACTTGCCCATGTTCATCTATTTTTATAACCAAGTTAAACACTTCGTCCTCTTGTGACCAGACTGCATTACATCAACCAGAGGTTTTCAAACTTTTACTCTTTGAGACTTTCTATGGCAACATATTTGGTTTCACTATACGAAAGCAAAGGAAAACCGAGTCAGAAGAACAAAAAATTAAAGTTCATTCATTGTTTATATAGATTCATTGTTTATATAGAATCATTGTTTATATAGAATCATTGTTTATATAGATTCATTGTTTAAATAGATTCATTGTTTATATAGATTCATTGTTTATATAGATTCATTGTTTAAATAGATTCATTGTATATATAGATTCATTGTTTGTATAGATTGATTGTTTATATTGATTCATTGTATATATAGATTTCCCTTTCTAGTTTGTAAATTTAACAGGATAAATACATTTATTTGAAATTATGCATTGATATTTAATTACACATTTAATTTTTATTGCGACCCACCTGAAATCGGCCCGTGAGCCACCTGTGGTTCGTGACCCACGCTTTAAGAAACACGGATATCATCATGAAATGTATTTGTAAGAGTATAGAACATAAAAGCGGAACTTGCATTTGGTTAGACACATGCTCTTGTTTTTTTTATTTTTTTATGACATTAAATCTGCATTTCTCATTAACCGGGGGGGGGGGGTGTGAGTATTAGCATCAACAATACGGACATGATGTTTCCCATGAGAACATATTTTGATCTAGTTATATTGTGGCCCGTAATGTTTCTGTTCGGAAGTAAACAATTGAAACCAACTCAAAAGTCAAAACATAACAATAAAAAGCATACTTTTCAAGCCGGACTCGTTTAATAGGCAACACGCGGAATGCACGTGTTCTACACCATCTGGGTCGACGGGTCTCAAATTTTACACACACACACATGTTTGAGATGTGCCCCAATCGTGCAAATCTCTTGTTACCTATAAGTATCTACTCGCCAGCTGTTTTTTTTTTTAATATTTAAAGCAGCCAGGGGCAAACTATAGCTCGTGGGACAAACCTGGCCCACCGGACTGTTTTAAACCGGCCAGCCAATCTTTCCAGAGTGATGCACAGACCAGACGACATGTTTACAGTCAATTTATAATAATTCGAGCAGTGGCGCAAGTTTAGGTAAGAAATCATTAAATTTATCGAAATATTTTTTGTTCTAAGACCAATTTTCAACAATGAAAACAGTCTCCCCCAGTCAAAGTTGTCTAGATCCGCCCCTGAGTTCGAGTATACACTGTATCAATCTGTTACGAAACACAATGTGGCCCCATGTATGTCCCTAGATACTAACATATAAAGACGGCCATGCTGTTATCTCACAGTCTGTAAAATAAACATGTTTTCTTGATCATTTAGTATTTCTTATAACTACGTATAATTTGTTATCAGCTGGTAAGTAAGAACAATCACACAAACAATAACAAGTTGTATGTATAGTCCAAGGCATAACAAGTGATAAAGGCTGTGTGTAAAGTTATAGTCGGCCTTACAAGGTGGAAGCAGAGTGTTATGGGGTTTGGACGAGTATAATATACGAGGCATATAGTATAGTTTCGTTACACCTAGTTGACAAAATATCTCCCCCACCCCCACCCTTTAGAGTTTGGAGCCTGGGGGGTGGTCGGTACAGATGACATGCTTTACCTTTCAATGTATATATCTTCATGTCAACACTATATGCATCTGTTTTGAACACCGAGTTTGTTTCCTAAATGTTACGTTGTTTGCGGTAAATACACCGACCTTGCATTATTTATACGTCTGTAATATAATGGATGGTAATTACACTAACCCTGACATTCGTTATCTGTAAACCGATCAACTTGCACACCTGGCTCATATGTGTTACACTAAAAACAATACGTTAGTGCTAATTAGGTCACAACGGTGGGACTGACCAGCTATTCTTTTCCAGTGTGATCTCTTATTGTGTTAGACAACCTTGAAAGACAACAACAACAGCAATATATAATGTGGCTTTCAGCGCACAGGTTGTTGCTACCTGTTACAGTGGCTTTCATCGGTGGGCTAGTGGTGAGTACTTGTGACGCAGCGCTGAACGCGCCATGCAGGAACGAGGCGGACTGCGACCCACAGGAATGTTGTGCCGCGAGCCTGCCTGCAGGGTAAATAATTCACGTTGTATGTATGACTTACCTCCCCTTCTGTCCCGCACCTGTTAATGGTATGCAGTAGTGTATTGCCCCAGTTTTAGTTAAGTAAGGGCTTACAACGGAACATATACTTTTTTTCTTTTCTAAAGTGTGTTAGTAGTTAAATAATAGAGCAGTAGCAGATATTCACTGAAATGTTTGAAGATTAATTTACATTTAGATTAACATGCCAAATAATGTCATTCCGTAAATAACTGGATGAAATAAGAATTAAGAGATATGACAGTAAGTCCTCAGTTTCAAACCAATGAATTCACCCAAATAAAAATAGTTTCCCCATGTCTAGTCAGTTAATTATTGCATCGGTATTTAACTTCTGTTAACCTCTGTCGTTGTATTTTTTACTCATGGTAATTGAGGACGTTCATATCAACCATTCATTCACTTTGAAGTAAATCATATATTTACCCATGGTATTTAAGGACGCTCATATCAACCAATCATTCACTTTAAAGTAACGAAGTGGCTACGGATACAGCCTACGCTCATGAGCTCTAGCGCTTAGACGGACTATTTTTTTGTGTGCGCGTTAGGGTTAGGGATAGGGTTAGAGATAGGGTTAGGGTTAGGGATAGGAGCAATATCTATAGCTGGACCACGAAATCCAGCAATCGCGCATGAAAAATAGTCCGTCTAAGCGCTAGAGCGCATGCGCGTTGGCTGTATCCGTAGCCACTGCGTTAATCATCTATTTACCCATGGTATTTAAGGACGCTCATATCAACCAATCATTCACTTTGAAATAAATCATCTACTTAAATTTCATCGCATTTACACATGAAAAACATGATTTTTGTATTGCTCTTCTTTTAGAAAAAATGGTATTTTCTCTGAGTGTAAGACTCTGCTCGGTGTAGGGGATGTGTGCTCCCCACCTGGGACAGTTTTGTCCAGAGTCAGGCAATGTCCGTGTGGACATGGCACCACCTGCGTGACCATCGGACAAACAACTCAATGTTTATACTTACCTGGATAGTGGATTAAAAGCTGACAAACTTTGTCGAAATATGGATGCCATCAATTTGAAATAAATGTGAATTTAAACACAATATTTTATTGATTATTTTTTTTATATATAAATTTCAATATTGACAATGGGTTGGGTTAAATTTACACCAAAAATATTCAAGGTCTTGAATACTAATTTTACATTTGTCAAATCATTGAAAGGTGATAATTAACGCACAATGATCAATAATCAATCGATCATCTATAGTCTGTCTGTCTGTCTGTCTGTCAATCCAAATATCTCTCTGTCTACAAAAAGAGAAAGTAAAAAAAAATATATGCACAAATGTAAGGTTGTTGTTTTGTGGGGGGCCCAGTGATGTTTTTGTGTTCAGCCACTAGCACAACAGCCCTGATGTTACGTCCGCCCCTGCTGATACGTGTTATATGAGATGCAATAGATAGTTATAGGCTACTCACATCAACAAATTAATCGTTGGTGGTTTTTTAAATTAAGTTATCTGAATTGTGAAATTGTCGTACTCAGTCAATAATTTGTATTGTTATGTCTATTTTTAGCTCTTGTCACGTGATCAAATCCGCAGTATGTCTCGAGATTCTTTTGTTTAACGCTATGTCCATTCTGAGCGGTGAAACCAAAGAATCTCCGCCGAAATTTTTCTGTGCGTGTTTACTTCCCTTTCACCGGAAGCGAGGCAAGGAACAGAGCAGCGGATAAACCCGTCCCATGGCACACTCGCTGCTGGTTAGTGTAAAGTAGTGGATGATGTACCAAGTGTAGAAACTGTGGTGCAAATGGTTCCTTCATGGGGAACTGTTGTAGTGGGAAGGGAACTTTGGTATTAGTGTGAGATCGTAATGAGAACAGAAACTAACAGTTTTAAAAATAACAAAAGCATGGCTGATCTTTGATAGGTTTTTTGTTTTGTTTATATGGTTGACATCCTGCAGTAGGAAATGACTGGAATCCATATGTTGCCAGATGGGGCAGTCTACATAGAATAATAAACACACTGAGAAGAGGGGGTGGGGGGGGGATATACCAAGGGATGTAACCGAACAGATCGACAGAGTTATAGCAAGGGCACCAATAGATGGGAAATTATCAATCAGGGATAGCTAATACTCGAGAAATATGCCAGAAAAAAATTCCTCTGTCACCCAGAAATTTTTTAACTATCGACAAAAAATAAGTTATACCATAAATATTGTCATAAACACATAATGTGCTTGCACGAGCGGAAACGAAAAAAGTCAACTAGACTGGTCTATTTTGGCCACTAGCGAACACATTTCATTTCAATTGTGCTTTGTTTTTTCGACACTGTTCTATTTACAATCCCTGGTCAAGATGGACGTTATAGTATTTCATTTTTTTAAATTGGTGTGTCTAGCTAATATTGATCCACTGTTCGATTCTTTGCCTTTTTATATTATGTATAAACTATTTGTTCAATTTCAGTTGTTCTCGAACTTTTTAAATTCATTGTGGCTCTAACTTTTTTTTTTTATTTTATATCGCCAATAACTTTTAAAAAGTATGCAGTTCTTTGAAGTAGAGGGTGTAGAAGATTTATGAAATCAAAGTCACACCATAAACAGGAAAAACATCAACAACAAAAAAACTTGGGCCAAACATGGGTTATTCTTGGGTCACACATGGGCCATTTTTGTTATTTTTTAAAAATATTAGAATGGTATTTTTATAATTTGCAGAATACTCTTAAGTGGTTTCAACGGAACTGAGGTTAAGAGTCACTGCAACACTGCCTGACACAACCGTTAGTCATAACTAACAAATGTTTCTTTTTCACCTCTACAATAACTTTCACCATCCTATGATACAACTAAACTCTTTTTTTAAAAATAGCTTTCGGATACACATTTGAAGCAAATTTTCTTCGTTTTTAATGATATAACTTTGTATCGACATATAATCTGAAAAAAAAAATAATAACTTCACGTTTGCTTTATTTCCCCTCAATAGCACTTTCTTGTTGGTATTTCTAAAAAATAAATTTAAACAAAATTTATTTTAAACGGGTTATCTCGTGTTGAAAGGGAAAATTAATGTAAGTAATGATATGATTATTTTTGGTTGTCTCCCATAACCCCGTCGCATACACCAAAATATTAAATCTCCTTGCAATGTCAAGCAATAAGAAAGTTTGACAGCCAGAATGAGAGAAATAAAACCAGAGAGAGAGAAAGACAGACAGAGAGAGAGAGAGAGAGAGAAAGAGAAAGAGAGAGAGAAAGAGAGAGAGAGAAAGAGAGAGAGAGAAACAGAACGTGCACCAATCAATAGGTTTATCCACCGGTGCACATTTTGAGACGTTGCACCCTGAATGAAATAATCAATTCAACAGTCTGAATACATTATACGTCCTTTGAGGCAACTGGCGCATTAAAAGAAAAATATCCCCCCTCCCCCCCTCCCAGATTACAGAGAAAGAGAGAAAGTCGAAACAACATTTTAACCACATTTTAAAAATACAATTCAATACGTACACACTTTTATTAAAATTTTACATATAGAACCAAAGTCAAGGGTCAACAACAACTGCAGATTTTGTGAATTATGGTTTTCCGGGGCAGTGTCCGCAGTTGAATCCACGTCTGTCCAGAGGCGTGCCAAGGGTGAGGGGCGGGGGTTCCTAATTCGAAAGTCACCCCGGGCCCCAGCTTGAGGCCCCCCCAAAAAAAATTACGTTAAATATTAAGTACATTATCTCATGCCGTGGTGTCAAATGTCAAAATGTGGGGGCCCCAAAGAGGCCAAGCCCCCGGGCCCCCAAATCCCTAGGCTCGTCACTGCCCCTGTCCATACAATTGACTATGGACCTTGCAGCTACTAATAAAGTGTATAACTGAATGTAATATTACAAAAAATGAAGGCAATGAGTTGAATGAGAACATTAGTTAAGTATATACAAATATTTAGTATATATTGAACCAAAGACAGAAGAAACTCGAAGTAGAGAGAAAGTAATTGAGAGAGGAATAAGGAAAGACAGACTGCTAACATTCACCAGTTAAAAATAAAACAAACAAACAACTTATTAGATTATTCTTTTTTTTTTCTTTCCATTGAACCACGTGACTACTCGACCGTCTGTCTGTCTATCTAGACGTCGTCAAGATGACTTTAGCCAATCGGAGAAAGTTGATATCTATGTTAAGTTAAAGGCTGGAAGCCATGCACTGGGGCTGAAAATGAAATGTCCAGCTTTTATGATTATTTTTTTTTTTAGAGAGAGAGAGAGAGCGAGAGAGAGAGAGAGAGAGAGAGAGAGAGAGAGAGAGAGAGAGAGAGAGAGAGAGAGAGATGAAAAATAAATACCCTAGAAATAGAAGAGGTTTTTGTTTGGTTATTGATTACTTTGTGCTTATCAATCCTTTTAAATGAAGAAAGAGTTTTCTATTGGTTCGACCTCTGTTTTTGTTAACTTTTTACCTTGTCATTTCTAGGTTAGGCAAGTTTAAGAGTAGGGGAAATAATTTTTCAGCTACAATAATTTTGACAGTTACTCATTATTTGTAAACAAGTTTATTCGCACTTCTTTCTTCCTTTCAAGGAAACATGCGCAGTTCACGGGATAAAAGAACCTCCCTTCAAGATAGCTACATTATGGAACCGCCTTAGTCCACCCCATCCCAAAATGGTCTCCTTCCATGAACCTCTAATAATTCTGACGCTAAGAGGTCCCAATATAAGTCCCTAGAGCCCCTAAAGACTTAAGAACGGCCCTGCTAGGCAGTTCAACTTCACGTACACGCAAGAAAGAGTAAAAAAAAAAATTAACACACACAAAATAGAAATCAATTCATTCCCCACTAAATGATTTCTCAGGGCGCTGCGTGCTCCCTGTGGAGCCAAGGGGGCTTAAGAAAATGTTTTCATTGTTAAGTTCCCAGCCATTGTTGCATTCCATTTCTCTCCATTTTTCGGACCATTGAAACAAAAACAAACAGCACACACACACACACACACGCGCATGCGCGCACAAACATACTTACAAATAAAGGAAAAGACATTAAAAGAAATGAATTACAGATGTCAGCGTGTTGTGTACGCTCCTGAGAGAATTTCATGAATGTCTTCAGGACCGTCACGACGCGGGCTATCATAGCGTCAATGACATTTTTAAACGAATGTACTGTAACTTCTCCCCATCGCAACCAGCCCCCTCACCCCACCCCACCATGGCCCTTAAGATTCAAAAGTGCATAGGGCACAAGAAGATCATACTAAGGCCCTGTCATTTATTTATCACGCAGCCCCCAGTGTATTTTATTATGATTTTTTATACCCTCCCTCCCCCCACCCCCCGCTCCTGCGCCCATCTAAATGTTACGAAATGTCTTGTGTATACATTTACCGCTATTGTGTTATTTCTCCATGAGCTAATCAGGCAATCGTTAATTTATAGGCTTTAGTTTATGTGGAACTAATTTTAGTTCCCCAAATCCAGAGTAAAGGAATATTTGCACACTCTCTGTTTTCTAACATTTAAATTTACAACCATGATAAGTACAGTGCACCTAGTCCTTTATTTTAATGTAATTCTTTTGGTTATTTAATTTAACGTAATTCTTTTGGTCATTTAATTAAATGTAATTCGTTTTGCTATTTATTTTTCCCATGCAACTTTTAATAATGTAATTTAAGCTTTTTTCTTTTTACTATAGTAGATTTCTGAAAAAAAATTGCTGCAGTCTGAATATTAATATATTTAGCGAACATTTTTTTCAGGTGTTTAAAAAAAAATCCATTAACATATAAGTGTTGATACAATTTATTAATAGTATAACCCGGAAGTTCATTTGTCATTATTACTTTCGTGTCGGCTGGTGTTTTACGTCTGCTGGCTAAACTGAAAAAATATTTCCTTTAACGCTACCAAATCTATATTTGTTTTCATTGACCCAGTTTGGACTGTATTTTTAAATGTGCTATTTTTTTTTTTTTCGCAGTGGCAACTTTTCCAAGTAACGGGACTCAGGGTTAATTTTTTTTTCGGGGGTCCAGCTATAGATGCGCATGCGCGGCAGACGGACTGCTTATTATTGCATTTTTTTTTTGTTTTCGGGGCTAGGGTTAGGTTTAGGAATAGGGTTAGGATTAGGATTAGGGTTAGGGAGTTAGGGTTAGGGATAGAGTTAGGGATAGGGTTAGGGTTAGGAGCAATATCTATAGCCGGACCCCGAAAAAAAATTCGGAGTCCGGCTATCGCGCACGCGCACATCTACAGCCGTAAAAAAATAAAGTCCGTCTAGAGCGCCAGAGAGCATGCGCATCTATAGTTGGACCCCAGAAAAACAATAATACGGAGACCCGTACCTTGGAACCGTAGCTACTGCGTTTTTTTGTATTCAAATACATTATTTAACTCAGTAAACTATAATTACATTGTCTTTTTTTTAATCTTACACCGGTTACATGTTTCTCATTACACGTATTTACATAACGTACTGAACTATTATCTTGTTGTTAAATATATTATGTATGTTTATATTCAGCAACACTTTAAATGTGCCAAGAAAGTAGCTGTTTTATTGTTTGAATGGTTTGGATAATTGATTTATAGTAGCATGAAAGGGAGGTAAACTCATTACAGTTATCTTCCTTGCTTCTCGTTTTTTTATATACCTTGCGTTATTTTGCTATTATTTCTACTATTTCCGGAAGTCCGTTTCGTATCATGACTCATTGGTAGATATATATGTTTTAATACATGTGGAAACGATATACTATGGACAGAGCTAGGATTGATGACTTTCTTATATATTGATGTTCCTGTAATAAGTGTATACATCACTAATGAAAGTTTTAGTCTGTTAACTACATACAGTTTATAATGATAATGACATTCTGTTTGAATTCCACATTACTAAACAACTAAAAAAAAATATTTTTTTTAAAAATTTCTGCACTAAAAAAATTAAAAGAGGGTGCAAAAAGGTGTTTTTGTGTGTGTTTGTGCGTGTTTGTGCGTGTTTGTGCGTGTTTGTGCGTGTTTGTGCGTGTTTGTGCGTGTGCATTGGATGTGTGGTGGGGGAGGGGGGGGTTGAGTTATTATGATTGTCGAGGGAGTTTCCTTAACGGAGTGAGCATTTACAGCAATATCGACTGCTGTCCACTGGACAACCTGCAATTATTTCTACATCAGAGTAAAGGGAGAGAAGTGTGTTCACCTGAAATAATTGGGGGTCTTGATTCGTGCCCCTTTTAATAGCTGCCAACACTCTCGTCCTCAGACAAAAGATCTCTCGTCGGACAATTCCAGTGTAAAGAATAATTTGTTTGAGTTGAAACAGTGACAATACCATGGTTATAAAACACATTGTGCACCAACGAAGCTTAATTCCAAAAAAAAATAAAATAAAATATTTGCCATTAATTGACGGGTTTTTTTTGTAAAAAAAAAACAAACTGTTGAATAAATGGAGAGACTGGTAATGCTAATAGCTGTAGACAATTTATGTGTGAATAGTTATTGTCGATTGATTTTTGTTAAATATAACAAAGTATTTTTACACTGAGAAATGTATGATGTTTTGTAAATTGAGAAATCTATGGTATCCAGTAGTGAAGGTAGTGTGGCCGCAAAGGCAGCCTAGCAAAGAAAGGGCGCCTAAATGACGTTTTCACAATTTTTCTGATCTGGAGGAGGGTGCCATATAGTGCGACTTGCACAGGGCGCCTACACCCCACACTATTAACTCTCCTTGCAATGTCAAGCAATAAGAAAGTTTGACAACTAGAGTAAGAGAAATAGAACCAGAGAGAAAGAGAAAGAGAGACAGACAGAGAGAAAAAGAGAGAGAGAGACAGACAGAGACAGAGAGAGAGAGACAGATAGACAGACAGAAAGAGAGAGAGAGAGAGACAGACAGAGAGAGAGAGAGAAAGACACAGAGAGAGACAGACAGACAGAGAAAGAGAGACAGACAGAGAGAGACAGACAGAGAGAGAGACAGACAGAGAGAGAGAGAGAGATAGAGAGAGAGAGACAGAGGGAGAGAGAGACAAACAACATAACGTGCACCGATCAATAGGTTTATCCACCGGTGCACTTTTGAGACGTGGCACCCTGAAAGAAAAAATCAATTCGACAGTCTGAGTCCGTTCTACGTCCTTTGAGGCACCCACCTCCCAGAATACAGAGAAAGAGAGAAAGTGCAAAACAATATTTTAACCACATTTTTAAAATACAATTCAATACATAAACACTGTTCATACAATTTCACATATGGAGCCAAACTTAAGGGTCATTAGGAAACTAAAAAAAAACAACAACTGGAGATTTTGAGAATTATGGGTTACCTGGGGAGTGTCACAGTTGAGTCCTTCCCCCCCCCCCGTCCATACAATTGATTATGCACCTTACTTGGCATCCAAGTGAATTGAATGTAATATTTCAAAATAAAAAAAAAAAATTAAATGGAGGCAATGACTTGAATGAGAACAGTAGTTAAGTATATACAAATATGTAGTATATATTGAACCTAAGAACCTGGTTTTGGTGGTACTCTATCTGACGAGTATTCTTTGTCAGACAATGTCAGCTCCTTCTGTCCCCAATTCATCTCCCTCCCCCCACCCCACTTCACTGACGCTCTCAAAAGAAATCTCTTTTATGGAAACTTCTAAAAAACAGCTTTTCAAAGACCACTTTACCATAAAAAAATAAAACACAAATATGGTTGAAATGACTAAAGATACTGCCACTGTTTGGAGGAAATAGATATTTGCCACCAGTCATTCCATGTACTCAAGATATAATCCATCTACACTAATGATCATACCTTTGCCAGATGCGAAATCAATTAGGCGTGTTCCGATGCTCAGAGAGCATGCCAAAAATTCTATAACTTCTAAATGAACTATCGCGAAATATTTGTATGTCTAACTGTTTATATAACTAATTCTATGTCCTATATAATGGTCTTGTCCTTATTGAATAAAGTTAACATAATCATTCATAATAAAAATGACTACTAGTTTAAATATATAAAACATCAATTATATATAAATTGTATATGTTGTAAGTCTAATATTTTATACATATATATATATAGATCTTTGTTATTTTGTGCTTTGTAAACACATCAATACATTTTTCTTTAAGAGTTATGAGTAAGTTATGACCGGTATCACGCCTCGTCCCTGGTTATATATATATATATATATATATATATATATATATATATATATATATATATGTATATATATGAGAAAAAGAGAATTTACTACTGTTTTTCTTTTTGATTTATATGTGGATCATTTGGTCAGTCAAACCTTCCCCCCTTTCCCCTTACCTCAGCTAATGACGTCAGCTGATTTCCTGGTTCCATAGAAAAAGACTGCAATAACCTCGGTGGCAGATTTGTGATGAAAAACAAAGAAATATATTCTAATAATCAGTCAATAACATGTTTACATGTTTGGTATATGTTTCCTTCCAAAAAAACGATGTCCACAATATGTCATTGTTTACTTTGTCATTGTTTACTTTAGTAAAAATCATCGAATCAACTAATTCTTTTATTTTTTTGTTGTATTACTTGTTTGTTGACATTGATATTAAAATGTACACTGTAATTTGTATCAATGTTTACAAAATGAAACAATGACATCAAACTGTTGGTTATTTGTTTGTTCAGTTATTATGACGCAAACAAAAGGAAATGCTGAAAATTAACTGGAAAATGATAAAACATTTGTATGTTTTGAGTACTCCACCAGGCAGTTAACTTCCGTTTCTGTAGAACTTCTTGTCTGAGACCAGATATTTCAACTGTCAGACTCATGGTATGTCAACCGACTGACTCATGGTATGTCAACCGACTGATTCATTGTATGTCAACCGACTGACTCATGGTATGTCAACCGACTGACTCATATTATGTCAACCGTCTGATTCACGGTATTCAACCGTCTGACTCATGGTATGTCAACCGTCTGATTCATGATATGTCAACCGACTGACTGATGGTATGTCAACCATCTGACTCATGTAACTGTCTGACTCATGGTATGTCAACCGTCTAACTCGTGGTGTTTCAAACACACTGGAGTGTTGGGTCCCTTGACCTAAATTTAAAAAATCCTCGAGAATTTAAGGGTTAAAATATTAATTTAATTAAAAACAATAATGACAGGGTGTAGACTTTAGTAAGAAAAAAATGAAATAAAATTTATTTTACTAAAAAGCATTCTCTATTCGCTCACATCCCTCACAAATGTATACTGCCACCTGCCACTGTACTCACACATCCCTTACAAACGTATACTGCCACCTGCCACTATATTTACACATCCCTCACAAAAGTATATTCTACTGTCATCTGCCACTGTACTCACACATCCCTCACAAACGTGTACTGCCACCTGCCACCTGCCACTATATTTACACATCCCTCACAAAAGTATATTCTACTGTCACCTGCCACTGTACTCACACATCCCTCACAAAAGCATATTCTACTGTCACCTGCCACTGTACTCACACATCCCTCATAAAAGTATATTCTACTGTCACCTGCCACTGTACTCACACATCCCTCACAAACGTATACTGCCACCTGCCACTATATTTACACATCCCTCACAAAAGTATATTCTACTGTCACCTGCTACTATATTTACACATCCCTCACAAAAGTATATTCTACTGTCACCTGCCACTGTACTCACACATTCCTGTCAAAAGTATATTCTACTGCTAACTGCCATTTTACTCACACATCCCTGTCAAAAGTATATTCTACTGCCAACTGCCACTGTACTCACACATCCCTGTCAAAAGTATATTCTACTGCCAACTACCATTGTACTCACACATCCCTGACAAAAGTATATTCTACTGCCACCAGCCACTGTACTCACACATCCTTGACAAAAGTATATTCTACTTCCACCTGCCACTCTCCTCTCTCGTTGGGACTTAAAACTCAACCTGTAACCTATCAGCTGACAGTGAGATAGATACTCTTACTCTCTTACTCTCTCTCTCTCTCTCTCTCTCTCTCTTTCTTTGTCTCTCTCTCTCTCTCTCTTTCTTTGTCTCTCTCTCTCTCTCTCTCTTTCTTTGTCTCTCTCTCTCTCTCTCTCTCTTTCTTTGTCTCTCTCTCTCTCTCTCTCTCTCTCTCTCTCTATCTCTCTCACTCCAATTCTCGCAGGCACACTCCGTGAAGAAAACAAAACAGTTGGGGGATACTAGAACTAACCGGATCCACCCAGTCACCCACTCCCCACCCCCTCTATATCTTCAGACCCTCACACACACACACACACATACACCCACCCACACATGCTGTATAGAAAGAGCACCATGCCTTCTTCGCACGTGAAATTAAATAAAAAGACGCTCGGCCGATGACATCGGGTGTGAAAGGTGTCTTAGTAGGTGAGTGAACCAGAATACAGGTGAGTGGACCAGATTACAGATGAGGGAGTCTCTGGCTACTCACGGATAACGTCTCTCGTGCGGCTTTTTTTGTTGTTGTTATTGTTGTGTGTTTTGTATTTCTGACATTGGAGTACTTCCGTGTACCATGTGAAGACATTTTGTGGACATTTTTATCTCTGAATATAGGTCAGTGTGGCCCAGTTACATAAATTGTTAGTGTTTTTTGTCTTTCTCTCTTCAGCCCAATTTAGTTGAATGGCTGTAAGATAGTACGTAGTCTAGGCCTATATAAAGTTTAAATTTGATATAATGTTTTATATTTTAAAAAAAATTGGTATGCATACAAATATTATATCCGATCTTTCAAATCTTTTTGTAAATGAGGGGGGGGGGGTTGTAAGGGATATGTAATGCAGTAAGCGATTATTATTCATTGAATGTATATTTAATGAAAGAAAACAACATCCTGTAATATAGACATACATTATGGTATACTGAGTCTAAGGAAAACTGAACATATTGTCAAAATTTATTTACATTTAATCTAGTTATTACAAATAACCTGGTTCTTTTTTTTTATTTTTAGAAAAAAAAAGTGTGGGGGGGGGGGTGGGGGAGAAGATGGACAGCGGGAGTCCAGTCGTCATACACAGTTAGTTATTTTTATATTTTTCTGGCTGTTGCCCTGTCCTTTCGGTATATGTATCGATGAATCAATCAATCTATTTCCAATAAATCCTCTTCTTCATCTGTGTACTTGTCTGTCTGTTTATATAATCCCCAAAAAAATTTTTTATTGCGCATGGCAGATGATGTTATGAGTGACACTTGACCTTGTCGGGATTTCCCCCACAGCGGTGGTTTACATGTAGGAGTGGAAACATGCTGATTCTTGGCACACTTTCCAAAAAAAAAAAAAAAAAATCACTCATACACACACACACTCGCACATACATGCATGTATGTACTCACACACACACTCGCACATACATGCATGTATGTACTCACATACACACATACACACACATAAGACTGAGTCGCAGGGGTGTAGCGAGCTTAACTCGCGCTCGGGGCACAATACCTTTTTAGCGCCCCCCCCCCCCCACCATTCAAAAATCCATATAATATTTTATGTAAAATATACCATTTGGCACCTCTTTGTGAGTAGCGCCCGGGACATGATGACACCCCCATCTCCCCCTTGCCTTCCCCTCACTACGCCACTGTTTAGTCGATTATGAATTAGTCTTTAAAAACCTATCATTTTTCAACATCTATATGTTTTTTCATGTTTGACCACTGGCGACATTAGATCGTTTGACCATAGCAACAACCAGAGGTCAAGTCTGAGCTGGGACCAGTGATAGAAAATTCTTACGTCACCTAGCTGTAAAAAAATCCAACTCTGGACCCATCATAAGAATCTTCTGATTGTCAGGGCTTAAGGGCCATTCCATGCATGAGTGATAATAGTATTCATCTGAGCCAACAGAGGACACTTCCGGTGGTGATGGGTGGGTGTGTAATTGGGACGTATGACTGTCCCCCAGGGGTTCCATGTTTAAGCATACATTGCTGGCGTATAGGATATTTGTTGTCTAAAACTGGAATCTAAAAGAACTCTTTTTGCTATCAGATCTAAACGCTAGAACTTCTTCATTAAGCAGGGGCTATAGCATTATGTTAAACTAAACAAAACGTAGATCTACAATATTAAGTAAAACTATAACATTATGTAGAGCTATAACATTAAGTAAAACTATAACATTGTTACATCTATAACATTAGGTAGCAAGATACTTTTCAGTACTTGCAATAACATTACAACAGCTTGTAAGAACATGGAAATAAGTATTATTTTTCTTTCTGTACATTTTAGTGGACTTTCGCTGTTTTCATTTATTATGGAAGGTGGGGAATCGGGGGCGAGGTATGAGAAGCGCCTTTGACCCCAAAACAGACAAAGATTAATTTCTCTAAAGGCCCATGCACATAGCTTATTAGAGAATTCTTTTTTCTAATGTCCCCCCCCCCCGCCCCTTCCCCTTTAATAGGACAAGTCTTTATGCCATTGACATCACATTTTGTTTGACCGGCTTCAGGAAATGGGTGTGGTGTAATTTTATAAAGGGCTTTTTTTTCCCGCACCCGATCACTTGCATATATATATATATATATATATATATATATATATATATATATATATATATATATATTTATATATACAAACTGACAGGTTGTATGCAATACTTTTTTTTTTATTTTACAAGACTAATATTCCACTTTTCGTCAAAGCGATTTTTAGCTAATTAAAAACTAGAGCTGAGGTAGCGATAGCATTAGCCATTTCGCATCATCCTCCCCCCCCCCCCCCCCCCATTAAATCCCTTCATTCCCCCCACCGACAGCTACCAGCGGGAATCATTATGACCCGTAGGTGGATTACTAAGAATATTATTTTGAAAGGAGAGCGCCATATAATGTAACTTGCCCATTAGCGCCAATACTGCTATATACAGGAACATTATTTCGAATTTTAAGCTATAGTCATCTTTATGATATATTTGTTTTTTGTTTTTTTTCTGAGTAAATGCTTCCCACAAACACATCAGAGTATCAAGTCCTATAACCTACATTGATAAACCATGACATATCCAGGGTTAAATCCCTTGTATTTCTTGGATACTGCAATATCATTACAACAGCTGTTAAAAAACGAAATAAAGGTGTTATTATTATTAATTGTGTATTTTAGTAAATTTGTGCAGCTTCTTATCTTGAGGATATTGGTTTGTGGGGGAGAGTTGTGGACGGACAAGATTTAACTTAGATATATGGTCATCTTTGCACTGAATGAATTAAAAGGTGTTTAGAAATGACCTCAACCTGAGCTAGTAATTAAAGATGAATATCAAGAGTAGAAGCACTCTCGGTGACCCTGAATGATTGACTGTCGTAATGTCATAAACTATTGACTGATCCATATTAAGTCTCATAATGTCATAAACTATTGAATGATCCTCATTAAGTCTGATGAAATTAAGTCAAGGGATTTGAATACAAACATTCATCTCCTGATTCAATCAATATATTTATTTAGAATGATAGAAACTGAATTATTTAAATTAAATCAGCGTAATTTTACAAATTATTGAGTCGTTTCTTTCAATATCGAAAGTTGTTTTTGTTTGGTTTTTTCCCTCTATTGACAACCAGTTGCTGTGAAATTAGTTTTTGTACTTTTACTATTTAGTTGAAATTTACCATTAGATATGGTCTGATATATATATATATATATATATATATATATATATATATATATATATATATATATATATATATATGAAGGTGGAGTGCTAAGCCAACCTGCCGCAGGGTACAAGCAGTTGTCAGTCTCTCCCTCAAACCCCTGACGTCCCACGATTGAGTGTTAAACGGATATGATGTATATATGTATATACTATATATATATATATACTAGTTGCAAGTACCCGGCTTTGCCCGGGTTTAAAATAAGGTTTTCTGTTTTCTCCCTACCCCTTCTCTCCCTTCCTCTCTCTCCCTCCCTCCCTCTCTCTCCCTTTCCCTTCCTCCCTTTCTCCCTCCCACCTTCTCCCTCCCTCTCTCCCTCGCTCTCTCTCCCATTTCTCTCCCTCCCACCCTCCCTCTCCCATCTCCCCTCTCCCCTTCGTTCTCTCTCCCCCTGTCCATCCCCCTCCCTCCCTCTCTCCCCTTCCTCCTTCCCTCTCTCACTCCCTGTCCCCTCTCTCTCTTTATCTCTTCCTCCCATTTCTCTCTCCCTCCCTGCCCCCTCACTCTTTATCTCTCTCTCCCTCCCTCTCTCCCACCCTCTCTCCCTCCCTCCCCTCTCTCCCTCCCTCTCTCTCCCTCCCTCTCTCTCTTCCTCCCTCCCTCTCTCTCCCTTTCCCTTCCTCCCTCCCTCCTTCTCCCTCCCTCCTTCTCCCTCCCTCTCCCTCGCTCTCTCTCCCATCTCCCACCTCCCCTTCGTTCTCTCCCCCCTGTCCATCCCCCTCCCTCCCTCTCTCCCCTTCCTCCTTCCCTCTCTCCCTCCCTGCCCCCTCTCTCTCTTTATCTCTTCCTCCCATTTCTCTCATCCCTCTCTCCCTCTTCACCTCTCTCCCTCTTCCTCCCTCCCTCATTCCCTCTCTCCCTCCCTGCCCCCCTCACTCTTTATCTCTCTCTCCCACCCTCTCTCTCCCACCCTCTCTCTCCCTCCCTCCCTCTCTCCCTCCCTACCCCCTCCCCTCCCTACCACCCTCTCTCCCTCCTTTCTCCCTCCCTCCCCTTTCCACCTCTCTCTCCTCCTCCTCTCTCCCCCTTCCTCCCTCCCTCATTCCCTCATTCCCTATCTCTCCCTCCCTGCCCCCCGTTATTTATCGATTTGGTGAACTTTCAGCATTTTGGTCAAATTAACGCATTTAGGTATTGCGTTAGAAATTTTAATCGCAAATTTTTTTTGACGCGCAAATTAACGCAGTTTAATCAGCAGCCCTAATATATATATATATATATATATATATATATATATATATATATATATATATATATACTTATTATTATGGCTTCACACTTCTTCTAAAATCCTTCTTCATTCCTTTACCTTACTCAAACTGTACAAATCAGAGAGCATGAAAAAACATCAACAATTCTTTGCATCACAAAGGCACAATACAGCACCAGCGCGCAAGTTCTATTCGATCATCGGGAAATGACGTCACAGAGGAATTTTATTATGGCGCCGTCGAGATTACTTTAATATAGTAAAATACTAAAATAAAAAAAATTAATTACAATTAAACTACCCATCGAAATGAAACGAAACCTATCCTATAACCTTCCCCATGTAATTATGTGTATGTGTAACAAATTTCACGTTATTTGTTTGTCTGGATCTTGAGTTATAAGGGAACAGACAGACAGACAGACAACGAATGCGTCTTATAAATATATATATATATATATATATATATATATATATATATATATATTTGCATAGATTAAAATGTCTGTGTATGATTGTGTGAATGTGTACTAGAACGATACTTTGTGTACATGCGATGAACTCTGAAAGATCCATACTACTTTACCTGTTTATGTGTCTGCCTAAAGATCCAAAACACATTACCTGTTAACGTGTCTTTCTAAAGATCCATAATATTTTACCTGTTTATGTGTCTGCCTAAAGATCCATAATACTTTACCTGTTTACGTGTCTTTCTAAAGATCCATAATATTTTACCTGTGTATGTGTCTGCCTAAAGATCCATAATACTTTACCTGTTTACGTGTCTTTCTAAAGATCCATACTACTTTACCTGTTTATGTGTCTGTCTAAAGATCCTTAATACATTATCTTTTTATGTGCCTGCCTTTCTCTCCTGTCAGTCTATTTACCTGAACGCTTTACAGGTGTCTTTCTGATCCTGCCTGTCTATTTACATGCAGCCTCTCAATCTGGCTACCTACTCATGTCTCTGTGACACTGTCTGTCTATTTATCTGTCGAGGAAACGCTCTGCCATAAACATGGGCGTCGCCACGTTGTTTGTTATCAGTTTTGTTGTTTGTCATGGGTCACCAAGGACACAGCGCTGGGCCTGTTGTTGTACATCTCTATTCACCGTATATACATTTCCATTCTTCCCTGCAGTCTGTTTCCAAGTCTTGATGACGTCACACATGGTTACCATAACACACGATGTAACGTCAGGTTCCACGGAAAGCAGCAGCGGCGTCGGCATCGGCGTTATCAGGTAAGGGAAACATCGTTTACCTGTGTATCCGTGCGTCTGACATATAAAACAAAGAAACGGGGAACAAAAGCAGGCATAACTTACATATACACTCTTATATAAGTTCATAGATAAACACATCCACACACACACACATGCACTCAGAGATTTATACTCATTCACAGATACAGTCTCGCAACAAAAGGTTCAACACACCCCAGGAATAGGTCGCAGTTCAACTTGCTCTCAACGATGCTATCCTGTGATGAACGTTTTTCGCTTGTTATCGTTCTATCGATATTTCACAATCCATCGTTCAAATCGTTTGTGTGTTTTATATATACACCAGTGGTGGCGAACCTTTTGGAGACAGCATGCCCAAATTTTAAACAAAAAAAAACCAACCCACTTATTTATAGCGAAGTGCCAGGCACCCCAATTAAAATGTAAGGAAGTTATATTTTAGTTGTGTGCTGACTGGTGAACCTCTGCGTGCCGACTGTGGCACGAGTGCCTTGGGTTCGCCACCACTGATATATACAACAGTTATTCTAGAAAATTAAAAAAAAAAAACCTAATTTATCCTTGCATTAATCAAATCTATCCATGGAAGCCTCGCACTCTTTCGTTCATCTACGCTGTGCCCGTCTGGCTAAGCGCACATCTCACACTTACAACTAAGCGCACTAAAGTCTCTTCAACCAATCTATCTTTCTGTAGCGCACACTAATTTTATTTTTCTTCCATATGGCGCACAACTAATTCTACTTTCCTTTCATATGGTGCACACTAGTTTTACTTGCCTTCCATATGGCGCACACTAATTTTACTTTCTTTCCATATGGCGCACACTAATTTTACTTTCCTTCCATATGGCGTACAACTAATATATAGCATCACTAAGACTTCTGACAGGGTAGACGAAGCAAAGCTAATCGCGTCATCACTTTATGAGCTCAACCAAATCGCGTCATCACTTTATGAGCTCAACCAGTTAGCGTCGTATTTTATTTAATCAAAATTATAATACATTGCACTCTCGACAATGCTAGGGATTAAAGAAAAGACGACTCGTAAAACCATCACAAAAATGGTTTATAGGGAATCTAAGAGCTGAACATCTCATCTTTACAAGGACTTAACAAACAAATCCAAATAGTTATGATTGGCGCAAACGTTGGAACTTTGTTTCTGCCAATTGATTAATGTTTCCTTACAAGATAATAACCAAAAGGCATGGACTTCTGTTCATATGTCAGTCTATTGCAGGGCCGCTTTATCGACTAGGCACAGTAGGCACTGTGCCTAGGGCCTACGGAATTTTCAAGAGCCTACGAAAGCCAGAACATAAAGTGAAAACAAGTTCAGAATGCCAATAACATGTAATAATGTTTGTATTAAAGTAACTATATATAACCGTGTGAGATGAGCACGTCAAGCTGCAGATCTGTAAATTACAGTTTGTTAACTTTTCGGCTCTTCGTCTTAGTAAAGTCACTACCACGTCCTCAAAAGTTTATTTAGATTTCAAAACGCAATGAAGTGAGGGTGTTTTTTACCGAACTCACTTGTGTCCAGTCAATGATCTATGTACCCAGCTGTCTGCTGTCTACACATTTACAAAACATGTTTAAACCAGCCAGACTGCTAGCCAAGACTTCTGTGTCCAACCATTGTTTTTATTTGCAATTCTGTACCGCCAATTACTAAACGTAGTTCCAAACACACAAATAGAAAAGACCGAACCCTACTCAATCTCATTATGCATTCTGATACCAACTTCTTAAGATGTCATCAGATGTCATCAGATGGAGTCCGTTTCATTATCGAAGGATTTACTCTTGTCAGCCATTTTTTATGAAAGCGCCAAATTATTAGCCTCAAGAGAATGTATTGAACTGCGTCAAGTTATGACATAGTTATAGTGTTTACCAGTCGTAGTACAACTAGTCAAAATATTGTAACACCGTCGAGTGTCTTAATTAAATCAAGTAATATATTAGCATCATTAATGAGGTCCAATATTCCTTGAGTATAATCATAGATTTGTGAATTATGGGATGTCTATATTCTAGCCACAAGTACATCGTCTATAGATTTACCAGAACTTTTTTTTATGCGTGTATGCGAAGAACTCTTTACAAACCCATATGACTTTACCTGTTTATGTGTCTGTCTTTCTGTACTGTCTGTTGACCTCCGCGCTTGACGGATGTTGATCTGACCCTGTCTGGATATTAATTTTTTTTATTCTAAATTTTAAAACCCACTTCATTAGTAAATCAATTCAGAGTGTCAGGTTCATTCTAATCGATTAATGTAACTTTGATCATTATGATAACGCTGATTGTTATTTTGAAAGTATCCATTAAGTTCAGTCAAGATTCATTTACTGCTGTACATGTGAGCTGAACGTGTTATTCGTGTAAATATTATTTTGCTTTTTTTTGTGTAAAATCCATTAATGTAAACCAGTTATTCTCAAACTGAAGTGATTAGCGACCCCACTTTGTAAACTATTCGCGACACACCCGTTTAAAAATAAATGTAAAAGAGGCGTATATAATCTCGATTAAGTAAAATATCAAAATCTGCAATGTCCCACTCTAGATCAGCTTGAGACCCACGGGTAAGACGTGATTCATAATTTGAGAACCATTGATGTAAGCTGATATTTTTGTGCAAACGGAGTCAGGTTTTTAAAAAAAAAAACAACTCATATTTTAATGCTACAGATAACTCCGATATAGTTCAGGGCTTTCTCCACTTAGCTCCCACGTGTTTGACCCAGTTTACTTACTCGATTTTTTTTTTCAAACATGAGATGTCCGTACAGCTAGCTGGCTGGCTGGCGGCGGTCTTAGATTACGTCCAGGAAACTTGTATCATTTCATGATAAGCGCGTTTAACGAGTATCAAAGAAACAAAAAATCCTGATAATTGTTATTAAATTAAATCTAAACTCTGCTTTTATAAACTGAACTTATAAATCTGAACTCGGTTTTTTATAATTTTTTTTTTTCAAATTGAAGCGAATATTTCTTAGTATTGAATGGTTTTTGGCGTAAGGCAGTGTTTCACACAGTGGGGGTTACGGGAAGAGTTTGCACGCTGCATCGGGATGAGAAAATTGGGTAAACATGCATGTATACAGCGATAACATTGAAATGAGGGGAAACCATGACTGTTATAACACTAGGGGAAACCATGACTTTTATAGCAATATGTAATTGCATATATATTAGCTTTATGACAAATTGTGACGCCCATTGAAGTAATATTTGAGAGGTTAATATTTGAGAGGTAAATAAACATTTATTTATATTAACTGGAAACCATACTAGTTTATGTTTACAGGGCTATCGCCAGTTAATATTGGGCCACCCTAACTATTATCATAAAATGGAGCCCCCCATTGATCACACAGCTCCCCCATTGCTATGTCATTATATACCGGATCACTCTTCCCGACGGGGCCCTTTAAAAGCAGGGGCAGCAGATATTTCATCGGGCTGCACACCCCTTTTCGTCGGGCCTGATTGACCACCCCAATGACCTTTATTCAAGGGAGCTAGTGTTAAGGGCGGAGAGATGTGGTGGTAGAAAGAAAGCGATACCCTAGGGTCAAAGTTGACTGAAAGATAAATAAATAGTAAAAGTGTGTTCAGTTTCGGCCATTGTAAATAATGCTAGTGAGATATGGAAGTGTAATTTTGTTTATGAATCTACCAGTCCCACAGTCAAAAGATGATCGTCTGTTTGGCTGTAAATTATGGATGCAAGCTGTCTACGGCCTTGGCCCGTTTCAATGTCCTGGTTATAGGTTATGGCGCCTGAACGTGATGGGGTCACTCTTTATTTCAACAAACTTGACACCATAAAGTGGAAACACCTGGTACACGTCTATAATTTACTTACGTTACATGTATTCCATACAAAATACTTGTCTATTTCTAAGTATGTAGAACGTGCATAGCTAAATTAATAAGAATATAAATAATATACAACGACAGGATGAGAAAAAACACAACATTCTACACTTTCTTGTTTTACGTGGTTATCGTTTTCCCAGGCCACTAATTGAGGTAGAAACATAACTGTTCTGATTTTTCCAAAATACAATTTTTTTTTATAATTATTTATAAAATCCGTAACATTTTCAAATTGCGACATAACAAACAGTAAAAATAACTTTAAAATAAGATAAAAATAAATAAACAGTAATCGAGTCCATGTACTTGTACTTGGTGAAACAAGTATCAATAACCCTTAATCTTCTTCTTGGGGCTTCGTTTGTTGGAAAGACCCCCCCCCCCCCATTCAGTAAGAATTCCTATTAAACGTGACGTCTAAGTGTCCCAGCAGGAACTTTTGCATAGAGCGCCAGAAACTGTAAGAACGTCTTTGAATAAATTTATTCAACATGTCAGTTTTGCATTATAACAATACTAACAATTTTTTGTGACCCATCTTTCTTTATGTTTTACAGTATGAATGACACGACAGAGAGGAATCTTCCATTGGACGGCTTTCCCATCCACGTGACCCAGGGCAACAATGTGACCTACTACAATGTCAGTTTCTCCAGGGACGTCGCCGACATGGGTCACAGGGAGGGCTTCTACTACTCCGGGGACATCTATGACCTATATAAGCCGTGGATCCACGAGCCTAACTTCATCCCCACCGTGGCCGTGTACGGGGTGACGTTCCTGCTGGGTCTGGTTGGGAACTCTCTGGTTATATTCGCCATGCTCGGAGACAGGTGAGGAATTCTCCTTTTTTGACCCTGTCCTGTGTTATTGTCGCGGGGCCGTTTCAAAGTTTTTGTGGGCCCCCTTTGGGTGAAACTAAATGACGGGGAGTTAATAAAAAAATGATAGGAACACGTACTTGTGTGTGGGGGGGAGGGGCTTTTGGAATATGGGGGCCTTATAACATTAGGGAAGGGCCCAATGCAGCCCCATAGTTTGTCAAGAGACCAGAAGCGGGAAGATAGGCGGGCGTCATTATCACTACAGTTTTATTAAAATCGCATAGTATAATACATTGCATGCAAATATTTGAATGCCGTCTTTTTATAATTGTGAGTTAGTGGTGGGCGGTTTGCGTAATTATATGGGTCATTGATTCAGATAAGTATAAAGAGTGATGAACGACTCACTTAGTAGCGGGTCAGGCCCGTAGCATGCGGGAGTGTCAAGGCCCCCCATGCGTTTTGTCTGGCCCCCTCTGCTTATTTGCTCTACTTAGTAAAATGTATTACCTGGCCTCCCCCTGCTGTTGCCTGGCCCCTGCTGTAGAATGCCTACCCCCTGCTGTATAATTTTCACGCTACGGGGCTGTAGCGGGTGCGTGTGTGTGTTGTGTGTGCACATTCAGAGTTAAAACACCTACGTATTTCGTTATTATCCCCTGAGTTATTTCAGCTACACCCAGGGGGCTGGATGAACCGTTAGGCCCATAAGACTAAAGCCTCGGGCACTTAAAACATTGGTTCCTTGTTTATCAGACCGTAAGGATAATCCCTGATTTCTCCAAGCTAACGCCATTTAAGTCTGAACAAACTGTTTGTATCTTCTGAAAATATGCGTTTAACTCTAGACTGTTTATTTTACGTTAAGCTCTCGACTGCATATCAAGTTATACTCTAGACTGTATCTCAAGTTAAACTCTATACTGTATCTCAAGTTAAACTCTAGACCGTATCTCAAGTTAAACTCTAGACTGTATCTCTACTTATACAGGAAGTCAAGAAGCGTGACGGCTTCATTCATGGTAAGCCTGGCAGTGGCTGACCTACTTTTCCTTCTGGTCTGCGTCCCCTACGAGATAGCCAAAAACTTCACCGCCCACTGGTACAACGGCCCCGCCCTGTGCAAGCTGTCCGGTGTGGTGGAGATGCTGTCTTCACTGGCGTCAGTCCTGAACCTTATAGCGGTCAGTGTGGAAAGGTAAGCTATTCTTAGACATTTCTGATTCCGTTTCAAACCTTTAGCCAAGACAAGCTGCTCTCAAACTTGTACTCTTCGCGACCCACTATGGCAATAATTTTCAATTTCTTGATTATTGAAAAGAAATTGTTGCTATTTATTGCGCGCCCTTACGCAAATAAAAACTATGATAAAAGAGAGAGAATACCAGCGCCATTAATTGTATATATTAAAGCTGCTGTTCGATTAAAAAATTGATCGAAATTAACGCATGATTAAAAATTTTAATCGCAAATTAACGCATATTTTAATCGACACAATATAATACATTTGGGGGCTGTCCATTAATTACGTCAACAAAATAGGGGGGAGGGGGGTCAGAAAATTTTTGACAATTGCTGACAAGGGGGAGGGGGGAGGTCAAGAAAAGTTGACGTTAACAATGTTACTTTTTTAAAATTTAATATAATTACTTAATAAAGGAAAATTAAGCAGCGTTTGTAGTCCTGTGTTATACACACTTGCTTAACATTCAGTATTTTAATCAAACTAACTATATTCCTACTAATTTTGCCACATAAACATTTTGGAAGCCACCTTTTTTAGGGGGGGGGAATCAAATGTTGACGAATTTTTATTGGGGGGGGGGGTCTCTGTAAGTTTGACAAGTTGTTGACAAGGGGGAGGGGGGAGGTAAAAATCGCCAAAAACTTGTTGACATAAATAATGGACAGCCCCTTGTTTGTATTCAAACTAGTATGTAGTAATATCATTGCATAATATTGGCATAACAAACAAGTCAGTTTAATTTACGAAAGAGGTATAAAAATTAATTTAAAAAGATTTATTAAACATTTACACATATGTCTATTGATATGGTTATTGAGACCGCTTTATTGGCATGTATTAATCACGTCCAAGCACGCCGAGAATGGGGCAGGGGGGTCATTGCCAGGGGGCCCGCATCTGTCAATTTTTTCACGACTTATGTTTATTAAGGGGCCCGCAATTGTTCCTGCCCTGAGGTCCGTGTCGGCTCTCGGCGCCACTGATCACATCAAGTGATGCGAATTGTTTTCTTTTTAAATTAACATCAATGCCAAACATGTTTTTTCTCGTTTCATTGTTTCCGAACTAATGACGTATTTCAACCACTGTTTCCCCCCTTCCCTGCCATATTTTGTAACACTTCGCCACGCGTAGGTCTTGTTTTTGCAACTCTGAAATGCTAACATTTGGGTAAAACGTAACGCATTTAGGTGTTTGTGTTGAAAATGTAATCGCATATTTTTAACGCATTAATTACGCTTTAATTGCAGCAAATCAACAGCTTTATATAAAATTTAACTCAGTGTCACAATTATTCTGAAATATACAACCAATGTCTACTGTACAGATGTGTGCATAGCCTTGTCTAGACCATGTCTAGGCACTGTCTAGACACTAATTATAGGTGTCATGTATATGGAGATATTAATGCAGTTGCTGCAGACGTGACAAGAAAGATGCTGTATTATCCAAATGCGATACAAAATTATGTGCAAAAAAAGGATGATACAAATTTTATATCATCTCATTTTTTTTATCTAATTATAACCGGGTTCATTGCACACTTGTTTTTTTTTTTAACCTTCAACAATACACTATAGTATATAATGTAAACTAGTAAATGAAAATTTTCTGTTTTTACATCGATCGGAAAGGGAGCAGGAGGATTACTTGCCTTTATTTTATATTACAAGTGGGGCTTTTGTCGACATACCTGGGGGTTAGGGTGTGAGCGAATTGCGACAGATTGGGGTGGTAGATCTACTTAATAACTCAATGGACCAAAACTTTAAATTGTTGAGAGAAATTCTGTTATTTTTCGTTTTTGGTGAACTTTCATCATTTTGGTAAAATTAACGCATTTAGGTGTTGCTTTAAAAATGTTAATCGCAAAATTATTTTGACGCGTTAATCGCATATTAACGCAGTTTAATCAGCAGCCCTAGTATATATATATATATATATATATATATATATATATATATATATATATATATATATACAGAGGCGCTGAGAGCCAATAAGGGCCCAGGGCAGGACATCATTGCGGGCCCCTATTTAAACAATGAGTAGTGAAATTATTGACATGGTAGGGGCGGCCGGGCCCCCTTACATATACGGTCTCCCTGGCAATGACCTCCCCTGCCCACCCCTCTCGTCGTGCCTATATATATATATATATATATATATATATATATATATCAACTGTACCCTGCAAAACCTTTGCATAGTTATATCCCCTTAGGATTGATCGGTAGGCTAGGTTATTTCGGGCAGATCCGATTTTGTCATGATTGTATTTTAAACTGGGAATACTGTTGTATTAATTCTTATCATTTAACAGAGTCCAAAATCGCTGATATATATATATATATATATATATATATATATATATATATATATATATATATATATAAATATTTCTTCTTTGTAGATTTACAAGTTTTTAGTTTTGTAAACTTATAGAGAAACAGAGGTGTTAACATGTATGTATAGATTCTCAACACTGTGAGAACCACTGAACTAGACAATTTGGGTAGAAATAAAATGTAACAGGAGTGCCCCCTTCCCAAAAATGAGCATCGACAGAATTTCTTTTTTTTTTCTTTGATTTCAACAAAATAGATCAAAGTTCAGATAAAATATAATTCGTTTAGCCTCAGGTCATGATTAAATTGATATCTTTTTTTCAAATGTGAACAACCTCAAGATCTGAAGACGAAAAAAAAAAAAATTTTTAAAATAGAAGTTGACTATGAAGAAATAAACATAAAATAAGACTTACTATAAATACTCACAATAAATACTCACAATAAATACTCACTATAAATACTCACTATAAATACTCACTATAAATACACTATAAATACTCACTATAAATACTCGCTATAAATACTCACTATAAACACTCACTATAAATACTCACTATAAATACTCACTATAAAGAATCACTATAAATACTCAATATAAATACTCGCTATAAATACTCACTATAAATACTCACTATAAATACTCAATATAAATACTCAATATAAATACTCACTATAAATACTCAATATAAATACTCACTATAAATACTCACTATAAATAATAAAACAAAAAAATAAAAATCTGCTGACCGACTGTCAAACGGAGTGCGTAAAATTCTCCTCGTGGCGACAGTTAGTCCTCGTCAGTGGTGATATTTGTCAGATAGATTTCTTTAAAACTAACCCCTCCCCTCCCCACCTCCTCCCACCACGAAAGCCTTTTTTAACCGAAACCTCGCCCTGATTGAGGTCATTTATGTTGCCTTGTTTTTTTAATTTAATTTTTTTTCTAAACATTATTTCTCTGTGTTTTCTTCCACTCTCTTTCCATATAAGTCTCTCTTTTCGACGTTTTTCTCTCTTTTCCAAATCCTCACATTCTCTTTCTTTTCTTTACTTCTGTCTTTCTTGAAGTCATTCTTTGTTTCCCAACCAACTTCTTTTCTTTACTTCTGTCTTTCTTGAAGTCATCATTTGTTTCCCAACCAACTTCTTTTCTTTACTTCTGTCTTTCTTGAAGTCATTCTTTGTTTCCCAACCAACTTCTTTTCTTTACTTCTGTCTTTCTTGAAGTCATTCTTTGTTTCCCAACCAACTTCTTTTCTTTACTTCTGTCTTTCTTGAAGTCATTCTTTGTTTCCCAACCAACTTCTTTTCTTTACTTCTGTCTTTCTTGAAGTCATTCTTTGTTTCCCAACCAACTTCTTTCCGTCCACCTTTTCTCTATTCCCCCTGCCCCTCCCTATGTCATCTTTTCTTCAAAGACAAAGATTTTTATCAGCACTTTATCTGCGGTCTACGTCCTTTGTTTCTTAACTAATCTCTTGTTTAATCTGTCTTTCTCTCTCTCCTTCCCTTTCTCTTACTTTCTATCTATTTTCCTCCCTCCCTCTGTCTCTCTCCCTCCCAATCTCCCTTTCAAACTCTCCCACTCTCACTTTCTATCCCCCTCTCTCTATTTCCTTCTCTTTCTCTCCCTACCTCTTCCTGTCTTTCTCTCTCTCTCTCTCTCTCTCTCTCTCACATTCCACCCCATCTCTCTCTGTTATTATCATCTCTCAATATAATTCTGTAACACCTGCACAACACCTCTAACCCTTCTGTTTATAAACAACTTTATTTCCGTCTTTTGATCTTCTGCTCACATAGTTATCTAATGGCGGCCATGACATGTTCAACTACAGGGGTGCGCAGATAACTATCACTTTTCACCCAATGTTGTTTTTTAACAGAGACATACGATTCTCTCCCCTTACCCCGACCCCCTTCATGCCGACCTTACCCAGACATCGTACGACTCCTCTTATCTCACAATCTCATTCATTTACATCGCTTCAAACATTGGCATCCGTATAAACCGCCATAACTGCTTAGTGTGGATAATGTGTTAATAGCTTCAAATATATTGTTGTGTAACTGGTTAGCAGAAGCAAGTAATCAAAGGCAGCCATGTGAAACAATTAATGAATTTAAGACCTTACTATTGAATTTTCTTTTCTATCTAATACATAATCGGCTAGCCTGGCGTACGTACGTGTGTATAACTTCCGCGGCTAAAAATAGACTGGGGAATTTGTAAAGATGGTCAAAGGGATACAAATCAATTATAAGGAGTCACTCGCCGGTCTGGGTACCGGGCATTTGATCTAGTTTAAAGATAAACACTCGCGATCGCACACACACACACACACTTATCAAAGTGTTACACGGGACAAAAAAATTTTTTTTTTCATTTAATGGTCAGCGGGAAGCGGGAATAAGAACGGGAATGCATTGGTCCGCTGGAATGAAAGGAAGGAATTTACCGGTCCAAGAGGTCCGGGAGGTTTCCGCCCACTGACGTCCATCACCAGAGGCGTACCTAGGGTTCAAATTTAAAAGTCCCCCCGGGCCCCAGTTTGAAGGGTGTAAAAAAATTTCTTTGCATTAAATATTAAGTACATTATATCATTTTATGGTGTCGAATGTCAAAATGCTGTGAACCCCCCCCCCCAAAGAGGCCAAGCCCCCTCGGGCCCCCAAATCCCCAGGTTCGGCACTGTCCATCACATCTATCCAGCACTACACACTCACACAATGCTCAGTGGAGTAGTCGATAAAAATCTTGTCAAGAGATTGACATCAGGGGAGATATTAGAAAACAATACCATAAATTTTAAAAAAGTTGAGAAGATCTTGTTTTACCCTCAAGTAATCTTCGATTACGTCACTGCTGCAGTACAAAATAAGCACAAGACTGCTATGTACATTTAAAACGAAATAAAAGGTCACATGACATGCCATTCTTATCAATTTATAGGGTCAGATTTCTTCTTATCCAACTTAGACAGGTCAAATTTCCTAATAACACCGCATCCTCTGCCAAGATGTTTATTTATCTTGCCTGTACGTTTAAACATCTACATGAGGTGAGGCACCTGTGTACATTTGTTTTGATTGTGTCGAGGTGAAGAGAATAAAATAAACATAACGTCCATTGAAACGTAATGAGACTCTTATTTGTATCAAATCGAGATGTGGGCCCCCTTCTTTGTATCAAATCGAGATGTGGACCCCCTTCTTTGTATCAAATTGAGATGTGGGCCCTCTTCTCTGTATTAAATCGAGATGTGGGCCCCTTCTCTGTATCAAATTGAGGTGTGGGCCCCTTTTCTGTATTAAATCGAGATGTGGGCCCTCTTCTCTGTATTAAATCGAGATGTGGGCCCCCTTCTCTGTATCACATAGAAAATATGGGCCCTCTTCTTTGTATCAAATTGAGATGTGGGCCCCCTTAATTATTATTATGTGATAGGGGGGCCTTAAGAAAAAGTAACGACAATTTGGATGTCCTAGGAAGACATATATATATATATTGGCGGCGGGGGATAAAGTAGAGCCCAAGACTAAATGTAATATCAAAGCATAGTATTTTAAAGAAATATTTACAGGAAGGTGGCTCGTAGTCAGTCGCCTCTAGAATAATTTGATTTCAGGTGTATACACATGAATATGTATACCTATTGCAGGTTGTTTAAATGAGTCAATGTATTTCTGCTTGAGTGCTTGAACGTCATCACTAGTCACTGGTAAAAGTATCTGAGTATTTACGCCAAAATGTCGATGTTTAGTTTTTTCCCCTAGCCTGCCTAACAGTTTGATAGTCTATCTTTGTAATCTCGTCTGCTCTGATTTGTTTTATCTGGCATTTCTAAATGTTTCTATATATATATATATATATGTCTGACCCACCAAAGATGTACATTAAGAAAAAAAACGGAGGGGGGGGGGCGCAAAGAAATACGACCCCATTTTATTTCCGGTATGTCTCGTTTCATTTTCTCGTTTCGGAAGTTGGCCACACACAACTATAATAAGAAAAAAATGCCTAGTTTGGCAACTTGACGCGTTCGTTGTAGCGAGTTATGAATCACCCTCGTCAAAACTAACATTTACCGAAGACATTTACAAAAGAAGTCGTTATTCTCCAATTTCAGATGGCGTACACCTATCTATCAACAAATAAAGTAACGTCGACAACAGATGCGCGCAAAAGGAGAGAATCACAAGCCGAGTGTAAACAAATGAAACCATCTATCAGATACCATCTGACATTTTGTAAACAAACTTTGTGTCTATTTATAAGTAGACACGTGGAGCGCCGCGCGAACGGGTGTTGGCGAAAATATCAAGTTGTCATTGGAAAAAAAAAATTCTTGATATCATATTTTTTGCAGTTTTGTCATATTTTTTTTTCTCTTTATCTCCTTTACCGTATTGTTGAGTACCATCAATATAGCTTATCAAAGGGAGTAGAGCAATATCCAACCTTGTTGATATAGAGCAATGCTTCTCAAACTTCAACGCTTCGGGAACTACATTGATAATTATAGTTCTGAGGATAAGAGGACCTAACAGATTTATAATTATCAATTGTTTGTGGCTAAGACAACCGAAAAGTGGTACTCAACGCAACCGTCATATGACCCAACGAGGCCGTCATAGGACCTAACGGGGCCATCATAGGAGCCAGCGGGGCCGTCATAGAATCCAGCGGGGCCGTCATAGAATCCAGCAGGGCCGTCAAAGAACTTCAGGGCCGTCATAGGAGTCAGCGGGGCCGTCATAGAATCCAGTGGGGCCGTCATAGAATCCAGCGGGGCCGTCAAAGGACCAAACGGTACCGTCATAGGACTGCGGGACCGTCATAGAATCCAGCGCGGCCGATATAGGACCCAACGCAGCCGTCTGTAGTGATAAGAATTAGTAACTCTTTTCTACAATATCATCAACTTTATGTTTAGACAATTGAAAACTGTTAGGAAGACTAATAAAGAAAATTTAAGAAAAAGACATTATCACAGTTAACAAAAATCTTTTTATAAACGCCACTAAATAATAATTAAAATAAAATCTACACTTTTTCTGCATCCCAGTGTGAGATGATCCCTGGGGGGGGGGGGGGTCAGATGCACCGTATATATTCTCGGGGATCAAAGAATTTGTAGACTCCTTATCAGGCTTGCGGAGCCGGAGCCGGAGCCGGAGCCGAGGAGCCGGGAGCCGCTACTTTTTGCTGGAGCCGGAGCCGGAGCCGAAAAAATCTGGCGGCTCCACGGCTCCCAAATGGTTTTTTTTTTTTACAGCAGAATTTTTTTTTTAGCTTTAAAATTACAAATTTGTTTGATTGTTTGCCTCCTACAATTTGTAATAGACTAAAAACAAAATGGTAGCTTTCTGTATTTAACAATTTTATTATAAACAGAATATCTGAAACAAAGCAGATACATTTATAAGGCTGTGGCTATTCGGACCCGGGTCCCAATAAAATTCGATTGTTATTCGGACCCGTGGCAAATATGCACTAAGCTTAGCTATATTTAAACTTTATTAGACGGAACCCGAAAAAATAATAATACAGAGTCCGCTTAGTGGAACCCTAGACACTGAGTAACGATTAAATCATACAATTCAAACAATTATAAAAAAATAAAAAAAAAACAATAATAAAGTTTATGTATAGCTAAGCTAAGTGCATATTTGCCACGGGTCCGAATAACAATCGGAGTTTATTGGAACGGGGTCCGAATAAAAATCGGAGTTTATTGGTACCCGGGTCCAGGCCCGTAGCCAGAGGGGGGCTAGAGGGCTGACCCCCCCCCCGTTCATGACCTGAGTCCCCCCTCCCCCCTCCCCGTGCATGATTTGAGCTTTTTGACAAAATTTAAAATTTATTAATAATAACGGCTATAAAACATCAATCATTTTGTTCAATTTTGTTTTAGGGGCCCGGACTGAGCTGGCCAATCAACTTTTGAAAATATTAATATCAGCACGGGGGCCCGTTTCACCCCTGCCCAGGGACCCGAAATGTCTGTCGGTGGGCCCTTTTCGTAACCTTGTAATAGTTTTATATATTGATATCTTCCGAGGACAACTAGCAACTTATTTAAGTTAATAAAATAATATTGACTTCTGACTTCACTTTTATACATATGTATAATAAAATAATAAAGTACAAACTCCGTGATTTCTGAGTGATGTTATTTATTTTGCAAATTTACTTTTTAGCAGAATTAATTTTATTTTAAATTGAATAATTGCGACTGGTCATTTGTTGTTGATAGATCTGTTCTTTGTTTTCAATATTTTATAAGAAATATCACACAAATAGCTAAGCTATATTCGTGCATCTTTGTCGTTCTTCCCGGGTTGTACGTTTAACCAACAGTATAATGATATAAATCAGGTATCTATTATGTAACAATTGTGTAGCAGAACAAATGGTCAATATATTTATAACAGGAATCAGAAATTGCTCAGCCTCAATAAATTTTTGTCATTAAAACTCTTAACTATTTAAATTATTTTTAACAAAACTGCAACATGCATGCACTATTGAAACGTAGTTAAAATTATATATTTCTAATTAATAGCTAAACAATCGGTACTAAAATGCAACATTCCAGATATGGAACTGCAAAAAATTTCTTGGGGAAGGGACTCACTGAGGTCCCCTCCCAAAACCCCTCCTCTCCGTTCGCAAGCTTTCGGCGCTTCGCACCTCCATCTTCGCCCCCCCCCCAAACATTTCTTCTACCCCACTAGGGGCGGAATTACGGGGAGAGGCCGGGGGGCATATCCCCCCACCTCCGGTTATCGCAAGTTTAGGTAATGCATCATTAAATTATCGAAATATTTTTTGTTCAAAGACCAATTTTCAACACTGAAAACAGTTTCGCCCCGCCCCCCGGGGGTCAAAGTTTTGCCCCCCCCCCCGTCAAAGTTGTCTAGATCCGCCGCTGTACCCCAGAATCAGTTCTTCGGCACGCCCCCCCCCCCCCGGCCGAAAAAAAAATTCTCCCCCCCCCCCAATGCAATAATCCTGGCTACGGGCCTGCCCGGGTCCGAATACTCACTTCGAATTAATCAATAATAAATATAAATACTGAAGTCTTTAAAATATTTTAAATAATGTATCATTTTACTATTTGCTAATTTGATCATTGAAATAACTTTTTACTACTTTTGAAAATGGCGACTAGAGAAACCTCGATGGAAAATAATGATATAATTCTGGATGCACTGAAATGGTTTGTTTTTAGTAAAACCGACAATGGACAATGCGTATATTTTTCAAGTTCCTGACTCTGGGGGTGAACGCGGCAAAATTTGCATAACTTTTTATCAGCGGGATGTTAGCGTGGAGCAATTACACAATTTTTTGTCTCGTGTGATACTATCTTAATAGGGAGCCGGAGCCGTCAAAATTTGTGGGAGCCGGAGCCGGAGCCGAAAAAAATATGGCGGCTCCGCAAGCCTGCTCCTTATCATTAACTGCAAAAAAAAAAGTTACTTCGATAAAACTCTCTACTAGCTAGTATTAATCTGTCACTTCAAAGGCAACTCATCCTGACATCAAACATTTCTCTGGCTTCTTTCTCAACATCTGAATGTACCGGTACTACCTTGATATATTATCTTATTTTTTTTTAGGAATACAGACTTTCAAGTGTGCACTCTCTCCTTTTCCTGTTGGCACAAATGAAAGTCATTACAAACTCTTGCTAGCATTTTCTTTGGCTTTACAGCAAAAGTGGGGGGGGCTGGGGGGGGGCAGATGAGGAAGAAATGTATGACTTTCCTGATAAATTCCGGAACTTATTATGTATTTTGTAGTTTTTCCTTAAACTAAACTGTGGCTGGGGCGCAGTGGCGTAGCTAGAATTACTGGCGCCCGGGGCGGTTGATTCTACACAAATGCCGTGGCTGGGTGGCGCTTCATGCTGCATCGCGACCTCTGTGCTGTGGGGTTACGGGTTCGACTCCCATTGTGTCCAGTCACCTACCTATGTCTCCCGTGGGGCCTCCATGGCCAATGCACTATCGACTCAGGTGGGTATGATAGAAGGGTACCGTAAAACGGCCCAAATTAGTCATTTATATTGGATCTGAGTAATAAACATATGTATGTGGGCTTCACTCACACAAATATCGTCACATTATAGTGCCGAATAATACTAAAATTTTTTAAATGCCCCTCCTTTTCTAGGGGGAAAAATGCCGCCTAAGAATGGACATCTGGTAACGCCTCTGAGGAGCCCGGGGGTGGATCTTTAGTAACGCCTCTGAGGAGCCCGGGGGTGGATCTTTAGTAACGCCTCTGAGGAGCCCGTGGGTGGATCTTTAGTAACGCCTCTGAGGAGCCCGGGGGTGGATCTTTAGTAACACCACTGATGAGCCCGGGGGTGGAGCTTTAGTAACGCCTCTGATGAGTGTTTAAAAATTTGTGAATTTTTTTTCTTACCATTTAGTTTATACGTAAAGTGACTATTGTGTAAGAGACTGATGTTATAAATACAAATGAGTTTGGAAGGGGGTGGGTAAGGCTGTGTGTGTGGTGGGGGGGGGGAGGGGGGACTTTGTGAACCATATGGCTATCAACATGTGAGGGAGGGGGATACGCCTACGAAAAAAAGACAGTTTTGATTGGGTATAAACAATTTTTTAGAGTTTTAAATTTTATCTAAGCTAGACATGCTAGTTCTTTCAAAGGCACACTATTATATTGATAAATTAAAAAAAGAAAAACATTTCGTCTCACTCATCTTTCAGAAAAAAAAAGCGACATGTTTTGTTAAAGAAAAACAAAATCAATGCCAGGTTAAAGGTCAACGAGCTGCAATCTAACTTAAAAAACAACAACCACGAAATAATAATAAAAAAAAAGTTTCCAAAACAAGTCAAGGTTGTTTTTTTTTTAAAAGTAACGGAAGACCTGATTTATTATGGACAGCAGATAGAGCCACCTAGAGTCTTCCATTATTAGCACCAACATTCCGTACCATTGTTATTCTCCAAACATTTGTATGTAGACTCATTGCTTGGGTTTGGAATCTGTTCCGTAATGTGTTTTACAGGCGCGCCCCTCACCCCACCCCACGCCCCTCACCCCCCTATTCCTTTCATGGCCAACTCGCCGTCCTGAATATTGATTTATGAGATACATCGGGGGGGGGGGGCTGGTATCAGAGAGTCTTTCACGGACCATCGTCCAGTGAGGAATCACCGTTGATTGCTCGAACTTCCGACCCCCCACGTCCTCATCTGTGGTGCCCAGTGACAGCTTAGATTGATTTGCAGTCTCCACCGGCCAGACTATCCCGCAGAGGCAACTCATTTTCAGAGTAGACGAAAAGGAAGGGAAAAAAAAAACTAGCAGGTCTTTTATATATATACTAGCTGTACCCTGCAAAACCTTTGCATAGAGTTATATCCCCTTATGCTTGATCGGTAGGCTAGGTTATTTTTTGGTTTCGGGCAGATCCGATTTTTTTCATGGTTGTATTTTAAACTGGAATACTGTTGTATTCATTCTTTACTTTCGATTTAACGCACACTGGAAATGAGTATTATTATATATGATTTTTTGTTTTATCTTGTTTGTAGTTTTCATTGTTACCTTCTGGTTATGTTAACAATGAAACCGTTCCGATGGAAAAATTACCCCAGTCGCTAGCCGATATTAGGAATACGAATACTTAATTGAATAACTTTTCTGTTTGAATATGTTTATATACTATTTCGTGGATGGCCTACTTATAAAAATAATTCGTTATACAACCGTGTAACTCGTTATTTGGGGGTTCATATTAAGTTCAAGCGTTCAAAGAAAGATTGGAGCTATTAATATCTTGTCATGAGGACTTTTTTTAGATGCAAAACGTTTAAAGTGGACCGTAACCCGGCCCACCGACAGAAATTTCGGGTCCCTGGGCAGGGCTGTCAGGGCCCCCTTCGCTGATAATAATATTTTCAAAAGTTGTTGTGCCAGCTCAGTCCGGGGCCCTAGACATTTGCAACCCCCCCCTCAACCCCCCTATCGGCGGCACTGACCGAAACATCTAAGATATTCTATTTATAGCAGAGACGTTATGATGATGGGAACACTGGATGTACAACAAAGACATTAGGATGGGAACACTGGATGTACAACAAAGACATTAGGATGGGAACACTGGATGTACAACAAAGACATTAAAATGGGAACACTGGATGTACATTAAATACATTAGGATGGGAACACTGGATGTACAAATAAGACATTAGGATCGGAACACTGGATGTACAACAAAGACATCAGGATGGGAACACTGGATGTAAAACAAAGACATTAGGATGGGAACACTGGATGTACAACAAAGACATTAGGATGGGAACACTGGATGTACAACAAAGACATTAGGATGGAAATACAAGCTAATTATGATAATGATTCTATGAGTTGAACATTTCTTCAGTTCAAATCAGAAGACTATATTAACAGGTCCAAGTGATGTTGATATTGATTCTTGTTCCTATAAAACAAATCTACGTCACAAGTTGTTGTTTTTTGTTTTTATTAAATTTACTCATAATTTGTATTGAATTATTTTGTTAAAAAAAAAAGAGCTTTTTGTGAGGCTGCATTTGTTTGCCACTAAACCAAACAGTTTCCCCTTATTTAAACAAGCAAGGACCTTTGGACTCGGATGAAGTATAATTGACCTGTTTCTGTATCCACAGCTATGAGACTGTGTGGCTAGTACAATGTCCAGCCCCCCCCCACCCCCTCAGGAAATGTCCGGTACCATTACGTCTACAATAAGCCTAATTTTATCAAATAATGATTTATTTTTAAATTCATAAATAGTTGTTTGTTGTTTTTTTTTCTTAATTCAAGTAAAACACACATATGAAACAGTTGACAAACTATAGACAGATTGGAAAGAAATTTAAAAACAATAACTTTTCTATAAATAGAGAAGCACGTCTATGAAGCAATCCATACATCATATAACGGATGACATAAGGAAAGTCTCCACGGCATGTTTAAAGTGCACGCTGAAAAGACAGTGAACTAAATGCAATTCTTTCTCTCTTTGTGTTAACATCACAGTGACTTTGTGTTTTAAATGGGCCGTTTCTTTCGTACAGAGATGCAGACGGATACATCCAGATATATCCAGATACATCCAGATATATCCAGATACATCCAGATATATCCAGATCTAGGTGTACCTTGAACCTTTCAGATATAATAAGATGACAAATTTTTTTATTCAGTTATTGATATTGACAATGATATTACATCCAGCAGAGTCATTACTGTAAAGCCAGGGCCGAATTTAGACATAATGAGGCCCTAAGCTATATGAGATATGGGGACCTTTTTTTAAGTCCAGATATTATATGTCAGTACCAAATCGCTTATTCGGACAATTTTTCGGGGGCCCCGAAGAAATTTGGGAGCCTTAAGCTATAGCTTCTGTAGCTTGTACGTAAATCAAGCACTGTAAAGGGGCCCATTTTTTCCCTTTGCATTCGCGTGGATCGTCTATGACTAAGAACAGCTCACTATATGAGTATGTGCATGCACTTTGATCAAGTTATATACTCAGTGAAGAAATAAATGCAAAAAGTGCTTGATAAAATCCATATGCCATCAAAACGATTTTCACCTTTTCATGCAGCTTATGTTGTCTGGAGTCATAACCATTACACATTTACTAAGAATAATTTTATTCGGTTTGATGCTAACCTAGTTACGTACGCTTAACTTCATCAGTAATAAAATTTCTGCACATCATCATAACATTCGAAATGGCTGCATCTGTTTGACGAACAATTACGTCATCAGTCTCTGCCTTTCATTTTCGGTTTAAGATATACACATTTTTGAGTTCATTCTTGAAGCATGTATTTAATTCATATTTTCTTTGCAAACATTTTTTTTTCAACTCCCGTATTTACTTCAATCATTCACTAAATGTGACTATCAAATCTGAATAAAAAATTTCTTTGATAACCATGTTATTTCAAAATAAAACTTATGATAACCAAAAAGTGTTGAAATCATAATAACTTAACTGGCCCACAATGCAAATGACAGAATGTAATGAAGAACAACAACACTACTCCGATGAGAAACTTTGATTCGGTGACTTACATAAGTAAAGTTATGAAGTTATGTCTTTTTATTGGTTCGCCTTCTTCTATAAAGAATAGCCAGTATGTAATATCTGTATATATATGTATATATCTTGTATTATTTTAGCTTTAGGAAAAAAAATGAAATGAAATGTGTTCATCATGTTCAGTTTCTTACGTTCTTAACTCAAGACAAAAATAAAATAAAAGCTATTAAAGATAAAACGTTTTGAATTTTACTTCATTGGAAGAGCCAAGGAAATCATTGAGACCGCAGCACATTGATTGTGTCCTGCGTGTTAGGATTGAAAGCTGTACATAAATACCTTCCCCCTGATTTAAAGCTGAACATAAGTACACTCCCCTGATTTAGATCTGAACATGAGTACACTCCCCTGATTTAAAGCTGAACATATTGATTTAATTAAATAGGACAATTAAAAAACAAAAAAGCAATCAAATAAATCTACATACTGTATAATTTGTTGTTGCGTCGAAATAATAAAAAAAAATTATTTCAAAATAATGTTTGATAATAATTTTGCTTGAGATATGGACATTTTTTAACAAAGTGTGGAATTAAAAAAAAAATATTCATTTAAACTAATTATTACATTTTTAGGTACAAAACAATCTATGCTTATATTTTTAGCACATATTGTCAAATCAAAGAAAATGCATTCCCATTATTATATCTTTACAGTATCCCCATTAGTTATAACGTTGGGCTGTAAATGGTAATTTAAATCAGCGCTTCTCAAACTTTTTGAAGTCACGGCCCCCCTGGGAACGCCAATCAATATGTCGCGGCCCCCCTATTTTTTTTTTTGGTTTAGATTGTTTAAATTTATAATTTTTCGAAATTCCACGGCCCCCCTCTCCGGACAGTCCACGGCCCCCTAGGGGGCCGCGGCCCATCACTTTGAGAAGCACTGATCTAAATGAATGGGATTTAGTTAGTGATGACCTTGGGCTGTAAATGGTAACCTAAATGAATGGGATTTAGTTAGTTATGACGTTAGTTATAACGTTGGGCTGTAAATGGTAATCTAAATGAATGGGATTTAGTTAATTATGACGTTGGACTGCAAATAGCAATCCTAATGAATGAGATCCAAATCGAAATAATGCAATAGAAAGCAATGAAAATCTTATCTACCTTTCGGTGGCAGAAATTGATATGAACTGAGACATAGAGTTATGGTCCCCACTTCAGGGCTAACCAATGTCTAAAGGTCCATACGACAACCACAATTAAGGATAAGATTATAAATAGATATATGTATGCAAGTGGGAATTAGGTATCAAAGACGTCCACACACGTCAATGAACATAGACGTTAACCAACATTATTGAACCAGCAATCATCAAACTTAGCATTACACTGAGTGCTGATCATTAGAACTGTAGTTTAAATTTACAGGTTTTATTTATTTAAAAAATAATAATTCGTTCCTATATCTTCAATAAAGAATTTTCAATATATTGCGCCTTTTTACTATCGCCTATGATGGGGATGAAAGATGGGCACCACAAAAAACCGTTCCATTAGTGGTTTATATGATCTAAGAGATATATCTCATCATCCTTAAAGGGACTTACAAATCTCTTCATTTAAGAGGAACGTTCTTCGGTTGACATTCAACGAATAACTAGCGATTTGTAAAGGAAGGGGAAGGAATAAATGTAAAAATATATATATATCTGTATATAAACTATTTATGCTGAGGATAAAATAAATGCTTAATATGTGCTAATTTATATTTCTTGCAAAACATACTATTTTATCACTATTTTAAAAATTGAAAACTTTGTGTCTAAGACACAATTAGAATTATTTATCTTGTAAAGTATATTAGAATATGCAATAGCTACAAACATTCGACTTTATAAATGTTAAAATATAGAAGTTTTACTAAATTTATCCGTCGTATATACATCTATTCTTGGCCTTTTGCTAATATCACTTAGAATGTTATAGCTTATATTGAATAAAATATGATTAGTAGTGTCATAATGTATGCACATTAAACGTATTTCTGGTAAGCATTCCTAAGCTAAATGTAAGTAATCTGAGTTGATGTTGAATGTGTGGATCCTTCATAGTAATACGCATTGTCCATTCAGCAGGTAGCAAAAAAATAAAAAGCTTCTTACGTTGCTTAACTTGGTTTATGGCGTTACATTACATTGGTGTGGAACAGCTACAATTTTTTTTAAACGGCCTTTATTGCGGATTTCAACTGCCTCATTGACATTTATTCATATATATATATATATATATATATATATATATATATATGTATATATATATATTAGGGCTGTACCGGATTTGATTTTTTCAAATCCGACCGGAGCCGGATTTTGCCGGATTTTGTCAACACAAATCCGGCCGGAGCCGGAGCCGTATTCGGTTGTCACTTTATATTAAAGTTGTAAACATATCAGAATAGATTGGACAACCCCCCCCCCTCCAGTTTGAGACGGGGGATTATTGGATGTTTCAGTCTCTCAGGTAAATACAATTCTATTCAGAACTTAAAACATGCTATTTTTGGGCCAAGAAATGGCGGATGGGCTATTATTATTTAATGTATTAGAAATAATATGGGAGATTATTAGATTAAATACGATAGTAACGATAGTTTGCAGAATTTGGCTAATCTCAGTAATCACTAATAGTAATCAGCTGCTGGGAAAGTGGCAACAGTGGCAAAATAGTAATTAAAACTGTAAATCAATCATTCAAATGATATTTGATTTAATTTCCATTTTCCTGTAAATAACAAAAAAGTAGTACTAAAAAGTAAAAATTAAAATACTCTAGAGTCGAGAGTTTTCAAGTTTTTCAAATTCAAATCGATTGTGTGTCAACTGTCAAGTGTCAACTGTCATTCTACTCTTTGATCAGCTTCGAGTTGTACTTCAAAAAAATAAGACGAGCAGCATTCTCTGGCATCAGTGAGCTACGATGCTCGTTCAGAACTCCTCCAGCTACACTGAACAAGCGCTCGGATGGAACGCTTGTTGGAGGTGCACCCAAGTACCTGCGAGCAACTGCAGCAAGACTAGGGAAACGCTCCATATTCTGTCTCCACCAATGCAATGGATCCTCCTGCCGATTAAATCACTGGTTGAGCCAGAAACTTGGGCAGTTCGATGTCTATACCTCTTGGTTCCTGCTGTTCACTGTTAGTTGCATTTGCTGATGTATGTACAATTTCGTCAATACAATCCCAAAGAATTGATTTGCAACTACCAGACGTATTCAGACGTGGTTGCTTAGCTGGCAATTCTTCAGATGTCTCAATCTCATTCTGGTTCGCGATCAGTAAGCAAATGAGTTGACAAAAATGTACATTTTTGCATTGAATTCTGGGTATGGGTAACCCTCGCGCGCTGTTTTGCGGGAATATTTGTGTGCCGTCCAATGAAATAATAATCTATTAGAATGTGGTCAAACATCACTGTTTGTAACGTGGGATTCCAAAAGCTGAGGCTATATTTAGCTTATGAAACTGTGTCATTCATAATGAGGTCATCGGACCGCATACAATGATATATAATGTGTCGGAAGAGAATGTGTAGTTTCATCTGTAGAAAAATCGTTGCTGTTGGCATATTAATGGTAATTTAATGATTTTTGTAATGCACTACCGATTTTCAAATACATTTTAAAGTAATTTATAGTGTTCCGGAAGCAAAATCATTAAGATCATCATAATCTAGATTGGTAATAGCACGTGAATATGAAATAAAAAAATCGATTTTGAAATATTTTTTTTTTTTTCAATTCCTTCATTCCGTACCCCCTTAAGGCTGCTAAAGAGACCGGTATACCACATTACCGGAAGAACATTCAATCAATGTTGTCAATCAAATGATAAACTTCATGAAAAATTGATTTTTTTTTTAAATCACAGTTTAATTTACTTACCTCTATGTTTTAAATTGTTTTTGTATAATGGAAATGAATGATGATTTAAAGTTTGTAGATAGTTTGAAAAAATCAAAGAATGCTACTGGTTAACTTTTCTCCTATTATCACCCAGTGAACACTAAACTAGGGGTGTTCACGGTTAAACGGTTTGTCAATTAACCGAACCGAAACCGACAAAACGGCGGATTTTGGCAAAATGGCGGCATTAACTCAAACACAAATCAAATTTTCGTTGTTTCAAAAAAATATTGTTAGTCAAACAAAAAAAAAGTTCTTAACTCTCTCATTGAAAAACAAAATAAACAACTTTATAAGACCGGCCACTGAGGTGGAGAAGGTATGTTATACATATCTTGTCCACCTCACTGAGACGGGCGATATAACATAGAATGGAACTGCTACAGACATGTGTTTTGTGTTCACTGGGTGATAACTGGAGAACAAGATAAACAGTTAACAGCCATAGAAATGTGTTTAGTGTTCACTGGGCAAAATAGGAGAACAAGGTAAACAGTAAAGTAAGACAGAAATCCGACTGAAAATCCGGCCAAAATCCAAAAATTTTGCCGGAGCCGGATTTTTAAAATGGCCGGATTTTGCCCGGAGCCGGATTCGGAGCCGAATTCCGGTACAGCCCTAATATATATATATATATATATATATATATATATATATATATATATATATATATATATATATATACAGTTGTTCTCAAACGTTTTGATAAGAGGTCTGTCTGGTAATTTGCGACCCAAATGTAAAAAAAAAAGAAAAAAAAAATTTAAAATTATTTTTATAGGCCATATCCTTATAGAGCACTTTTAACAAAAAAAAAAAACCCATCTTTCTGGCGACCTACTTAAAATCATCTCTCCCACTTAGTGAACAGTTGCTGTAAGCTACGAGTGGGACGGTGTTTACATAGACTTTCTTATGCCCCCCCCGCCCAATCACCACCACCACCACCGTACATTTGTGTACGGTGATAATGAGACTGGTAAGGTTGTAGTAACTTCATGTACATTTGTGTACGGTGATAATGAGACTGGTAAGGTTGTAGTAACTTCATGTACATTTGTGTACGGTGATAATGAGACTGGTAAGGTTGTAGTAACTTCATGTACATTTGTGTACGGTGATAATGAGACTGGTGAGGTGGTAGTAACCTCATGTACATTTGTGTACGGTGATAATGAGACTGGTGAGGTGGTAGTAACCTCTTGTACATTTGTGTACGGTGATAATGAGACTGGTGAGGTGGTAGTAACCTCATGTACATTTGTGTACGGTGATGAAATTGGTGAGGTGATAGTAACTTCTTGTACACTTGTGTACGGTGATGAAATTGGTGAGGTGATAGTAACTTCTTGTACATTTGTGTACGGTGATGAAATTGGTGAGGTGATAGTAACTTCTTGTACATTTGTGTACGATGATGGGTCTAGTGAGTTGGTAGTAACTTCATGTACATCTGTGTACGGTGATGGGTCTAGTGAGGTGGTAGTATCTTCATCAAGTTACTACCAACGGTGTATAAGTTGGGAAATAAAAATATCAGTTTAATTTTAAGTCTAAGAGGAAATAAAAAAAAAAATTGGACCAGGCTAGGAAGCTTTTGAAGGTCAATTACTCTAACCTTCACACTTGAGGTCTTGCGTATAACAGGGTTGAAACACATTGTTAGCCCCTCCCTCCCTCCCCCGCATTTCCGGCCCAATTTGAAATCAATACGGTGACTAACAGCAACGTGACTGTGATGGACGACCAAATGAATTAATCACGTGATTAACACGTATTTTAACCAGGGCAACATGTTATTATTGTTCATAGAACAGCCCAACCGGGAGGTAGAGAACCAGAATGTTTCAAACCATACCCTAGTTCTAATTCACGGTGACTAAAATTTCACATCAGATGAATAGCCGTTAACAGAACCGTTGTTTATGGATAGCCAATCTAGCCATCTATCCTGAAACCCACCAACACACACACACACACACACGCCCTTCCCCTCCTACTGGTAAAGACACCCCCCCTCTCCCCTTTCCCCCAACTCCAGGTCAATACTGTTGTTTTCCAGCAAAACCTATTCTTTTACTTTTTTTTTTCAGACAAAAGATTTATTAAAACTACCGCACTGTACAAGATATAAAAGGTCAACTAATGACCGTAGATGAAATAAAGAATAATTCTAATGAACATAATACCGAAACACGAAACTAGTTTAAATGGAGATGACCGAAGCTAATGTCCGAACCTAAAATACCACGTGAAAACATGACAGGATGGAAATGTCTAAAAGATTGTTTTTACAAGGAAGCTTCAATTGTTTTTTTTTTCTTTGTGTTGGCTATTGTCTATCAAAAGACCTGACGTTAAGAACTACGTATTGTTTCAATGTGTCTCACATGACGCTAAGAACAACGTATTGTTTCAATGTGTCTCACATGACGCTAAGAACAACGTATTGTTTCAATGAGTCTCAAACGACAATAATAGTAACAACTCGTTTATTGTGTATCAGGTTACACACTGGAACTGTGACACTCTTCCCTACATTCTCTCTTCCCCACTGATTCTCAAAATTGTGGAGCGTGAACTGATTTGAAGTTGGGGTCTCTAAACAAATTTAAAACATTCAATTAAATGGGAAATACACATACAATAAATTTGACATTTGCTTTGTTTGTTTGTTTGGTATCGTTTTAGAAAAAAAAAAAATATCACAAGACTTTCAAGGGGGGGGGGAGGCGGCTTATCAGTCAGATACTGTAGTTGGTTCAACAGATCTAGTGAATTAATTGGTGATCGTGTTCAGAGAATCTCAATTTGGTGAAAATTGATAAGGACCTGGGGGGGGGGGGTAGCTTAATTTCATGGCTTTCTATTTATCTGCCTTACTGCCACAGTCTGAGCACACCTGCACTTAAGTGTTTTTTTTTTTTTTAAATAGCTTTCGTAAGTCAATTATCACAGCGTGTCATTCATAAACCAGAAAGTTAAAAAATACATTTGTTACATGATTTTTTTTTGTTTTTCAAGAAATTTTATAAAACTACAGCGTGAAAAGGTCGTTGAAGTTAAAGTTTTTTTTTCACGTCATATCCGGTTAGATATCTGAATTTATCCTGTTACCTGCTGTGCGTCGAACGGCGGGAAAACAAACAGATGAGAGGTCCAGACTTAAGAGTTGCATCCCCTGTACCAGAACTGGTGCAGTATAGTCGAGTTATTTGCAGATACGTTATGAAGCATCTTCTTGCCTTACTCTTACACTTCATGTAGCAAAGCTCCCACTTGATGCTCATACTTGCTAGAAATAATGCGCACAATTTTACACTTCATGCACTACATTTGACACAGCATGCGCTCCATCGTAACGCATCACGTGATCATTTTTTAACATATCAAGCGGCGCTACATCTTTCCACGCTCATTGAGAGCACACCTTAATCTGTATTCATTGATCGAAGTAAAAAAAAAATAATACGGCCGAACTGTAAAGAATTTAGTTCCGGTGTTTTGAGAACAAAATACATAGTTTTTTGTCTACACCACAGAATATAACTGACTACACTTTATCTGAAGGATTGTAGTGTCCAGTGGTGTGCGGCGAACATCTGTCAAACTGAGAATTCCGCGTTCGAACCTCAGAGAGAAAACGGTGGAAATTTTTCCACGACGTGATGAAAGTTGTTTAGAGTTCCACAAGTTGGCCCAGCTTTAGATGTGTAATTGACTTAAGTTTGAGAAGTAAATGCGGCTGGACGCAGAGGCGTAGCGAGGGGGTGGGCAAGGGTGGCATTATGTCCCGGGCGCTACTCACAAAGGGGCGAGAAATGGTATATTTTACATATAATATTATCTGGTTTTCGTATGGATAGGGGGACGCTAAAAAGGTATTGTGCACCGGGCGCGAGTTAAGCTCGCAACGGCACCGACTGGGCGTTGTGCTCATCATACAATCCCTCAACATACAGTAGTTACTAACTTTACACTTCACCTATCCCGATGGCTCTTGTGAAAAAAAAAATGTTTGTTTCACTTCAATTAAAAAAAAATATCCGGAGCCAATATTTAAAATTAATCAAACTAATTTACATACATGAAAGATGAAATAAAACCAAATTATAATAATACAAACTAAATTTAAAATGAACCCGCCATAACTCTCTGAGTCCTTACTCTCCAGAGTTTACTTTTTTAATCGGTGATTGAGGAGGAAAAAACAAGCAATTTAAGTCTTTTCCGTTTCGGACAAAGGACATTTTAGAGCATTTTCGTGTACGCAGTGGATACGGTTACGCCGGACGAAATCCGTATTTTTTTTCCGGGTTACAGCCATAGATATTGCTCCACGCGTATGGGTTTTGATAAATAGAGAGGGAAGTAATCATGTTGAATAACTGTTACAAAAATAAATAATGATTACGCCCCTTTGATTAGCTTTTATTATTTATATTTAAAATATAAGCAAAATTGGTAGATATGAAACTCTTATATTCGGCCCTGAGAGGTCCTATCGCGAAATGAACTTTTGATGTACACATGGCAGGTCAAGACCTACAAAATGATATATACATCATGTGTCTAGGACTTATGGTTGCTGAGATCTAGGGCGCTCCTTTGTTAATATAGCTTATATAGTAAAAACGGTACTTTATAAGCCCCCTTTTACGGCCCTCAGAGGTCAGATCGCGAAATGGACTTTTGATGCACACATGGCAGGACAAGACCTACAAAATGATATATACATCATGGGTCTAGGACTTATGGTTGTTGAGATCTAGGGTGATGACGGACAGACAAAACGAAAATGCTCTAAAAATTGCATAAATACCAAAGACAAGAAGTAATACTAATTCACATCACTGGACACGATCAGACTAGCCGTCACAAAATACAGGCACACACACACACACTGGCGATGAGATAATTAGGTCAATGTATTTTATACCCAGTCAGCTTGATTGGACTCCCATTTTATCTCTTCCTCTCTCGTCCTCCTCCTCCTTCACAAACCCTGTGAGATATCCCTGGTACATCATATTTCATTCCAAGTGCCGCTCTAAGACCAGATCAATGGTCACTTGGCGCCAGTCTAAAACTGATTAGTTAAGTCCAGAGGAGGAAAAAAAAAATTTCAGTTCATTAACGTGCAATGACCAAGAAAGACATGGGGACATAGAATTATTAATGCGTCATAGTTTCATTACTCAAATCCGGTCATACATACACAAAATGTGTTCCGTATCAAACTGTAAAGAGACCATTATTAATTGTATCATATCCAAGAAAATAATAGAATATTACATTAATAAGAGTAAGTTAGCCATGCCTTCTCCTTTCTATCATAATAAATGTAATCTGGACTCAAAAAGACACTTTGATCCCACATGTTACGGAAAAAAGTCTGCCTAGGTCACCCAGAGCTTTAAAAAGTCTGCCTAGGTCAGCCAGAACTTTAAAAGTCTGCCCAGGTCAGCCAGAACTTTAAAAAGTCTGCCTAGGTCAGCCAGAACTTTAAAAAGTCTGCCTAGGTAAGCCAGAACTGTAAAAGTATGCCCAGGTTAGCCAGAACATTAAAAAGCCTGCCTAGGTCACCCAGAAGGTTACATTAAAGTCTCTGACGACAAATAGTAAGAACTACAGCAGACATATAAACCAATACATGATACGAAACTATTAGCGTTTGACAAACGGGTCGTGGTTGAAGCATTAGCTAAAAGCAATAAAATTAAAACATTACCAAGCGTCAATATCTAGCTAATACATTCTGCTAACAAGCAACGACACTGGTCATCTCCCCCCCCCCACCCCCAAACACACAAATCATGGCGGAAAAAAAAATGTGTTGAAGGCTCTGCCGAGTTTAAACTCGTGTTCAATCTGTGTATATAAAATGTATGATACGCTACCATAATTCATGATTATTTATTAGGCATGCGTGCAGTTACTACAATAAAGACTGTCCTGGTTAGAAGACTTACTGGTGACTGCCCTACACTCTGAACTACCACTTAATCAATAACAAAGTCACTCCCCCCCCCCACCACCCGGAAAAAAAAAACGATGTGAATCACCCCCTCCCACCCTGGACACGAGGATTATAGGTCAGGGCGTTAGCTCTGGTCAGTGGTCACTAACGTCATCATATGGTTTTATTTTCTTCATTCGATAAAAAATATTTTTGCAATAGGCTCTTTAATGTACATTCTGTATCATTCTTAACAATCACCCTTTAATGTGCATTCTTTATCTTCTTAACAATCACCCTTTAATGTACATTCTGTATCATTCTTAACAATCACCCTTTAATGTGCATTCTTTATCTTCTTAACAATCACCCTTTAATGTACATTCTGTATCATTCTTAACAATCACCATTTACTGTACATTCTGTATCATTCTTAACAATCACCCTTTAATGTACATTCTGTATCATTCTTAACAATCACCCTTTAATGTACATTCTGTATCATTCTTAACAATCACCCTTTAAGGTACAATGAGACATACAATTAGCTAAATGTCATGTCAATGAGACATACAATTAACGTTTTATAAACAATCAAGTATTACAAATGCACGTAGTTCTCCACGTCATTAACTCACTCTCTCAGACAGTCTCTCTTGTGTATTTTCTGACAACCCTCTTTTCTGTGAGATGTTTTGTCATTCTGAACGTTCTCAAAGCCTTTTATTTCATTAAAAAAACCTTCCCGACTTAGAGTGTAGACCTCACTTGTCTCTGTTGTTCTAAACAGTAAAGGGTAAAATTGTATCCATTCATTAACAAGGGAAAGTAAAAGAAGAAAACAACAATTTATACATACATAAATCATATAGTAATTTGCTAATTAGGATCTTCACTGTTCTAATGAATAATATTAAGTATTTTGTCTTTAATTTTCTCATAATTGCATTCATTACCTCAGCCAACGTTCACAGTGAATCCTGCTATATTTAAAAAAAAAATTCCTTAAGGGCAGATATTTTGTGTCTAAAATGTAGTATGTGCACTTTTATTATTTCATTCTATATTTACTGTACTAAACTCCTTTGGTATTAATGTACACAACTCATTTGATATTTACTGTACATAATACTTTGGGTATTTACTGTAGCCTACACAACATTTTGCCATCTCTCTCTGAAACCAGTGACATGTCACTCTGACTGGCATCTTTCTGTCCAAAGACGCGGATTTTATTGAAGTAAAACTTTTAAATCGTACATTGAACTGGACTTTTAAAAATATTTTGCAAAATAATAAAGTTTAAAGTGTTTTAGGTAAAATGTAATTTAGCAACGAATCAATTATTTTTTAAAGAATGAATTCGTCAGTAAAAAAAAAAAAATTATATGTTAATGAATTGTTTATAATTTAACGAAAATAAATCTTATTTAACATTCCTGTTATTTGTCATATTTAATTGTGAAAATCTTCTGGCATTTAGATTATTAAATTTTACTTCCTTTTTTTTGTAAATAAAATGTCCTTGTGTTGTTTTAAGTATTAGTATAATTTAAAAAAAAACAACAAAAACATAAGCTGTCAGAATTTCGGTTAGATTTGTTTAGTCAACTGTCAACAACACGGTGGCACTGTACATTTCGTGTTGGATGTTACCCACTGGGAGCCCGTATTCTTGGATAGTTTATTTATTATATTTTGTTTAAATTATGAACTTAGATTTAACGAACATAGCAGATTTTGCAGTCGTAGTGTTAGGGTGTTAGTGTGTATGTGTGTGTATACACAGGGGCCGTTTACAGTGTGGGGCAGATTACTATTTGGTGCAGTTTATAGTTTCGGTCAGAGCCTTCATTAACCTAAGCAGCATTTCAATAAATAGCATGGGAGAGCCGAAAGTACCTAATAAAATAATACCGATTTGGGTTCTGCTTTAAATCGAAAGTAAAGAATTAATACAACAGTATTCCAGTTTGAAATACAATCATGAAAAAAAATCGGATCTGCCCGAAACCAAAAATAACCTAGCCTACCGATCCAGTCTAAGGGGATATAACTCTGTGCAAGGTTTTGCAGGGTACAGCGAGTAGAATATATTCTGCACCAAGTCGATCCTATTGTGAGGCCGGCTTCAGGCCTGGGGTGGGCGTGTTCCTGGTCCCCATGGGCATACACTGTTAACATAACATGATACGTCGCCACAGGGTATATAAAAAGGTCGAGTAGACATTGTCTTACGGTTGGATGTCAGATGTCTCACGCTGTTATCATACGACTGGAGAAATATTAAAAAAAAAAACAGAATCAGCTAAACGATTCTATATTTGATTATGGAAATGCGAGAATAATTGAAATGCAAGGGAGATAATTCATTTACCTTGTCAGACATTTCTTTTTAATTTGTTGCTAGATCAAACATCTTTCTGGTTCGGCTTCTCAGAGTTAATAAAAAACAAACAAAAAAGTTTATCATTTTAATACAAATATATTTATGGTCTGGCATTGGAGATCAATATTGTCCAAATAAAGTAAACCATTATGAAGTGATAATTTGCATCAGCATGATAAAAGAAATACGATATTTCTAGCGTGCATCGCGGTATAAAACAAAAAAAACAAAGAAACGAGAATATTTTCATTTGCTCCGTGATAAGTCTTGCTTTCATTCGCTCACATCAATGAAAAATGTCCATGAAATCCATAATCTTGTCATTAGTATTGTTATCATGTTACTTTGTATTAAACTCGACTGACATGTAGTGAATTGTTTTTTTTAAAAGCAAGCACATTTTTTCAACATATTCTACAAAGTTTGGTGAAAGTGGAAGGGGGTTATATTCCGATTAAAAATATAAAGGATGAATTAGTTATTAGTTTGCACTGTTTCAAGCATTAAAAAAAAATGTTTTTCTTTGTTTGTGTTGCGGACTTTCTCTTTTTAGAAAATAGGGCCGTGACCAGGAATACAGACACAAAAAGTGTTCAGTATTAAACTGTAAATAAACGAATTATATTAACTTTATCATATCCAAGAAAATAATAGAGTAATACATTAGTAAGAGTGACTAGTTCCTATCATAATAAATGTAATCTGGACTCAGACAGACACTTTGATCACGAATGTCAACGAAAAAAAAAAGTCTGCTTAGGTCTCCCAGAACTTAAAACACGGAATGGTGGCTTACATAGATTGTTGGCTTACACGGAGTGTTGGCTTATATTGAGTGTTGGCTTACACAGTGTTGGCTTACATTGAGTGTTGGCTTATATTGAGTAGTGGCTTACACAGTGTTGGCTTACATGGAGTGTTGGCTTACATTGAGTGTTGGCTTACATTGAGTGTTGGCTTACATTGAGTGTTGGCTTATATTGAGTAGTGGCTTACACAGTGTTGGCTTACATGGAGTGTTGGCTTACATTGAGTGTTGGTTTACATGGAGTGTTGGCTTACACGGAGTGTTGGCTTACATGGGGTGTTGGCTTACATGGAGTGTTGGCTTAAATTGAGTGTTGGCTTACATGGAGTGGTGGCTTACATGGAGTGTTAGCTTACATTGAGTGTTGGCTTACACGGAGTGTTGGCTTACATTGAGTGTTGGTTTACATTGAGTGTCGGCTTACACGGAGTGTTGGCTTACATGGAGTGTTGGCTTACACGGAGTGGTGGCTTGCACAGAGATATTACACAGATTAGGCTGAACCGCTACTGAGAAATACTGCACCTCCAGATCCTTTTTTTTACGTTTTCAGTGGCCCACTGTGGCCGAGTAGGTCGTGATCTAGGTCAGCAACATGCAGATGACAAGTTTACGTCCCAGTGTTGGCATTTTTTCTTGTATGTAGTGGCGTTGTGGTACTTCAGCATATGTGGTGGTCATGATGAGTGCATAGATCGCTGTCTACACATACAGGCATACCCTGCATACCCTGCATACCCTGCATACCCTGCATACCCTGCATACCCTGCATAACGAAGGCGTTGGACAGTTTATAAGTAAAGACAGCGTTAAAAAGAAACAGGGATAAGCAGATCAGCGCTAAGCGATTCAGTGTTAGAGTGGGGGAAAAACGTGGTAAATCTGTACTTGTAACTAGGCACTATAAAAATTCTGAATCCATTTTAACCGACATCATTATCATCATTGCCCTTCACCCATGGCAGGGTATAGGCCACCAACAACAGTTCTCCAGAGTCCTCTGTCCTTTGCTATCCTCTCCAGCTGGTTCCAGTTGTGTCCCATCTTGATGGTGTCCGCTTCCAGGTTTCGACGCCAGGTATTTCTTGGGCGACCTCTCTTCCGTTTACCTTGGGGGTTCCACCTCAGTGCCTGCCTTGTGATACTGGCTGCTGGTTTGCGTAAGGTGTGTCCTATCCAGCCCCATCGCCTCTTTCTGATCTCTTCTTCAGCTGAGAGTTGGCAGGTCTTTTCCAAAAGGCTGACATTGCTGATGGTGTCTGGCCAGCGAATTTGGAGGATTCTTCTGAGGCAGCTGTTTGTAAATGTTTGGACTTTCCTTAGTGTAGTCTTAGACATCTTCCACGTTTCTGCTCCATACAGCAGGACTGATTTCACATTGGTGTTATAGAGTCTAATCTTGATGTCTAAGGACAACTCTCTGGAGGACCAGACATTCTTTAGCTGCATGAAGGCGGCTCGGGCTTTACCAATTCTTGATTTGACATCTGCCTCTGTGCCACCCTGCTGATCTATAACACTCCCCAAGTAAACGAAGGACTGCACCTCTTCCAGCTGTCTTCCTTGTAGGGTGACGGGATTTGTGCTGGTGGAGTTTATTTTTAAGATCTTGGTTTTGTCTTGGATTATATTGAGGCCAACCTCGAGCGCTGCGGCTGAGACTTTATCTGTCTTCTCCTGCATCTGTTGGTGTCTGTGGGAAAGGAGCGCAAGATCGTCTGCGAAGTCTAGGTCGTCAAGCTGGCTCAATAATGTCCACTGGATTCCATTTCTTCGTTCTCTGGTGGATTTTTTCATGATCCAGTCAATTGCAAGAAGGAAAAGGAATGGTGACAACAAGCATCCTTGTCTGACTCCAGTTCGCACCTGGAAGCTTTTTGTGAGCTGTCCTCCGTGGATTACTCTGCATGACATACCCCTGTAGGAATTCTTTATGATGTTAACTATCTTTGGTGGAATTCCATAGTGTTGAAGGAGCTTCCAGAGGGTCTCTCTATCTATACTGTCAAACGCCTTTTCAAAGTCCACAAAGTTGACATACAATGGTGAGTTCCACTCTAGGGACTGCTCTACTATAATGCGAAGTGTCGCAATCTGATCTGTGCACGATCTGTTTTTTCGAAAGCCTGCCTGCTCATCTCGCAGCTGTGGGTCTACTATATCTTTCATTCTCTCCAATAGAATCCTGTTAAAAACCTTGCCTGGTACAGATAGTAATGTGATACCCCTATAGTTGCTGCAGTTGCTGAGGTCACCTTTTTTTGGAAGCTTGACAAAGTAACCTTCCTTCCAGTCTGCTGGTATGTCTTCTTCATCCCAGATCCTCCCAAAGAGAGGGTATAGCATCTCTACTGATGTATTCAAATCTGCCTTTAGTGCTTCTGCTGGAATGTCATCTGGTCCAGTTGATTTTCCATTTTTCATCAGGGTGATGGCTTTCCTGATCTCTTCTCTTGTGGGCTTTTCACAGCAGATCGGTAGATCCACTTTGGCTGGCTCAATGTCTGGGGGGTTCAGAGGTGCTGGTCTATTAAGGAGTTCTTCAAAGTGTTCAGCCCATCTGTTTAACTGTTGATCTAGGCTGTTTATAGTTTTTCCCTGCTTGTCTTTGACAGGTCTTTCTGGCTTGTTCATCTTCCCTGAGAGTCTCTTGGTTATGTTGTATAGCATTTTTATGTCCCCGCTATATGCTGCCTGTTCTGCCTCCGCTGCCAACCCCTTCACATAGTTTTTCTTGTCGTTCCGAATACTCCTCTTCACTACCCTGTGTGCTTCAGCATATTCTTCTTGAGTCTTACCCTTTGTTGCCCTGGTTTTACTGTTATTGACCGCTGCCTTCTTTTTCTTCCTGTCTTCTATCTTGTTCAGAGTTTCTATTGTGATCCACTCCTTCTGGTGATGCTTCTTTGGACCCACTGTCTCTTGGCATGACGATCTTAAGGTTTCTTTCACTTTCTGCCACATATTGAGTACACTATTTTCTTCTTCCACCAATTCTTGAAGCACTTCATATTTATTCTTCAGCACTAAGTTGAACTGCTCTTTAGTTTTAGGGTCTTTCAGCAGGCTAATGTTGTATTTGACTCTTTTGTCTGATATGCTGTTGAGAATTCTCTTTAATTTCAGCTTCACTCTTGCTACCACCAGGTGGTGGTCTGATGCTACGTCTGCCCCTCTTTTCACTCTTACATCTTGTAATGACCTTCTAAATTTTTTGTTGATGCAGATATGATCGATCTGGTTCTCAGTTGTGTTGTCTGGAGATATCCATGTACTCTTGTGTATCCTTTTATGAGGAAAGATGCTACCTCCGATGACCATATTGTTTAGTGCGCAAAAGTCAGCAAATCTCTCTCCATTTTCATTCATCACCCCATGAGCATGAGTGCCCATGACTTGTTCATATCCAGCGTTGTCGGTCCCTATCTTGGCATTGAGGTCTCCCATGAGGATAGTGAGATCCTTGTTTGGGAAATTCTCCAGAATCTTTTGGAGTCTGCTGTAGAACTGATCTTTTTCCTCTTCGTCGCCGTCGTTTGTTGGTGCATAACACTGAATTATATTCGTTTTGATCTTTTTCTTCTTTGTACGGAAGGAAGCAGTTATGATCCTGGGGCCGTGTGCTTCCCACCCAATCAGTGACCCCTGTGCCTGTTTGGACAGCATAAGTCCCACTCCCTGTGAGTGGGGTGCGTCATCCTCTTCATGTCCAGAGTACAGCAACAGCTCTCCTGATGTAAGTCGTCTCTTTCCAGCTTGTGTCCACCTTGTCTCGCTGATGCTTAAGATGATCAGGTTGTTTTTCCTCATCTCTGATGCTACCTGTGCCATCTTTCCTGCCTCAAACATGGTCCTGACATTCCATGTACCGATGGTGATTTTCCTTGTTGTCAGAAGGGTAGTCGGCTTTGTGGCTTCCTTTCGGCTTTCACCACAACTAAGCTTCATAGGTCTTCGTGCTGAAGAACCTTCTTCTCCCAGGACAAAATTTTCTGATTTTTCTGTTGTTCGTGTTTTTGTAGCAAAGGGTGTTTTTACAGGATGGGGTTGCTAGCCCCACGCCCAACCCTCCTCCTTTTTCAGCCGGGCTTGGGACCGTCCTTGGCGGAGTTTTTAACCGACATAGTAAAATAATATTTTTTAGACAACTTACAGAAGTGACGTTTGTTTAAGTTGAGTATCCATCATCTGGTTCTCTTTTCAATTTTTTTTTATTTGAAATCAATCAATAGAGAGATTATCAAATCGTTATGGGCTATTGCAGTCCGGTCATCAATTTTGTCTTTTAAATGTTATATTTTTTGGTATGTTTTCATAACAGGATAACAATTCAAATCAAAACAAAATCTTCTTTGAAGTCAAAGATGTCTCAAATTTCACGTTATGCATTTTTTTAGGCAGACATTCTGAACAGAGTTTGTGTTCATTTTTTTTCTAATAGATAATCTAATCATAAATATTTTTTTTTAATTTTCCATCTGTTAAATTTTTATTTTATTTGATATAGGCTATCTATTTATTTTTCTAAATTGCTTTAGCAGTGTAGAAACTTTGGTTTAACATTTTAAATAATGAATTGTTTTTAATACAATTTTTTAAAATATATTTTTTGGTTGTTGTCGATTTGATGGAAATGACGTGGACATAGGTTATCAGATAGAAGTGACATGGACATGTTATCAGATGGAAGTGACATGGACATATGTTATCAGATGGAAGTGACATGGACATATGTTATCAGATGGAAGTGACATGGACATATGTTATCAGATAGAAGTAACATGGACATATGTTATCAAATGGAAGTGACGTGGACATATGTTATCAGATGGAAGTGACATGGACATATGTTATCAGCACTTCTTGTCAAATTGAATGTTTCAAAAGTTGCAATCAAAGAAATAAAGAAATGAATTGATGCCTACGTAGAATTTTTGTTTTATAAATCTGCTTTTGGTGTGTTTGTACGAGAGTGTGTGAGTCTGCATGTGTGTGTTTTTAAATGTGTTTGACTGTGTGTCGATTTGCGCAAAGAAGATTTACCCAATAACCCGGCTAATTTTTTTTTTAAACTGGCGGAAAGGGGATGGGGGTTGGTGGGGGGGCGGGGAGAAGGGGGGGTTAGGCCATGTTTGCTGTGACAAGCGCGGAATCGAAGGAGGGTAATTTAATGTTTGATTACAAAGTATTGATCTGTAGTAATCACCATCGGATATTGTTTGCTGGATCATGAGGGGGGAGGGGAGGCAAGGGTGGCTCAGAGTGGAGGGCGAATACAAAACAAGGGGAGAAATTAGAAAACTCTTTCATTTTTTTTCAAGGACAGAGTTGTCTCTCATTGAATATGACACAACTGTCAATCGCTCGTGTGATTTAAATGAAACAGATGAAAAAGATTTTCGTTCTTTACCCTTGTTGTTGTGGTCTGGGTTTATATTGGTGAAAATGTGAAAGATGATTTGTGTGTTTTTTCTTGTATTACTGTCAGCTGTTTCCCTCCCATTATATAAATATAAGTTTATTACGACATTGCATGGTTTCGCTATTCAATATTGTTGTGTTTATACATATGTATTTAATTTTTAAAAAGAAGATTTATATATCTTCATTTCTTGGTATCTTTTTAATCAAACTTATAATTTGGTTTTTGGTAAAGTTGATTTGTGCTTACCTACGTGTCTAGATCTGGGGAACATCTTTGTATCAGTTCTTGTATCAGTTCATCAGCTGATTATCATTAATGATTAAATGTCATAAAATTTCATAAAAAAAATTATTTCGTCTGTAACTTATGGATGTAGATGTCATGAAAATTTTATTTCTATTTGGTACTTGAAGCAACTGGAAATTGTAGCTATCTGGTGATTGTAGCTATCTGGTAATGTTTTGACCACTCAAAAAAATCCCAAAGACTGTATTGTCTTGGAACTTTGAAACAAAATTTATTCTATAATTCCTTTTCATTCCATTTTTTCATTGATTTCTTGTTTTTAAAAAAGTCATTCTAGTTAGCCCATTTCTTAATGTTGGTATTTATAGCTTTGATAAATTTGGCCATCATAATGTAGAAGAATGTTTCATCAATTAATGTCGACCCAATGAATGACACAGTTTTTAAAAGACAGGTCCATATACACTGATAGGTGGCGATTCGCTAGCGAGTCGGACCAACCCGGATAGCGGGCTCAACTCCCGGCGTGCCCAATCACCTAGATTTATCTCCCGTGGTGCCTCAATGGATATAGCACTATCGGAAATGAAAGAAGGGTACTGCAAAACCGTCTCACTGGTAGTTTTTAGTCTATATGAGATGAAATCAAACTGCTCACTAATAAAATAAGTTCACCTTAAGAATCACGGACATATATAAATACAGATATTCCATTGAACATGAATTAAACCGTTTGAGTTTTAATGAGAAACTGTTGCATTGCTAACTAAACTTTCAGTAGACAGTTTTGCCCTAACAGTACCGATATCAGACATTGTAATAAACGCAGATTTTACATTTTTGAAGGAAGAGATTGAGGGCTATAAATATAAGTACATACTAGGGCCCTTGAAGCACCGCATTTGATAGTAATTTTTTTCTTTAAAGGGGGGCCCATAAGCAGTGAAATACGATTTCATCAGTCGCACGGTTTACCTATACATAAGAAAGGTCCTGGTTGTAAATATCCATACTTATCACGTGACTAACAAATTACTGGTCTCTCAAGATGTTTTTTTTTTCAAAAAGGGATGGGGTGGGAGGCAGTGGGTCTCCAGAAGCAACATTTGCGCACCAGAAACAAGTGTCTGAAACAATGTTGAAAGTTGTCTTTCTTTTAATGCATGCACCAGCATGACTGGGTGCAGCTAAACAGTTTTGTTACACCCAGACCGAACAGAGGTTGTGTGTTACATCCAGACCACACAGAAGTTGTGTGTATTGGATGAGGAGCTGCGAGTGGTCGCGCTTGATGTCAATGAGAGCAGAGTTATATTTTTTTAACATATAATACAAGTACTATTAAAAAAAACCAAATCACAGTCAATTTAACAAGATTTATAAACCGGAAATTAGACAAAAAAAAAACTTATTCAACTGCAGCCACATTAAACCCAACAAAGAGCCACATTTTGAGCCACTGTTGGCATTTCTAAATAAATGTGTATCTATTTGTTTTTTTTCTAAACGAGAATTTTTTTTTTATTTTTGCATCACTGGATCTTTTATGAATTCATTAACATAAAAAAAATGATAATTAAATCTTAGTCCTGGAATTCGTTAACACTGTGTCATTTTAAACCCGTTACGCCGAAGTTAGGCAGTAGTTCATGTCATCATAGCAACATATTTAATCGGAACTAATAGTTCTATGGGCTACTTTTTGCAATGGAGACCCGATACCGTTGTCTAGTTCGCCTTTCTGTAAAAAAAAATATTTGTGGTCTTACGTTGTCATCTCCTCTACTTGATTTTCATATAACTTAATTCATACCCGTCCGTTCTCGCTATCTTTAGGATATCTTTTCTACCCTGAGTGGAGCTATTCGGGGACCCTTGCTAAATCTAATGTAAAACTTCTTAAACAATCTGTAAAAGTAAACAAGTAGACGTTGGAATACTTTCTATATTCTTTATCATGTTCTAACATTTTCTTTAAAGGTTTTAATTATATCCATGTGTGTGTGTGTGGCTTTGTTTATCTGCTATGTGCGTTTGTTTCCAACAGGTACATTGTAATTGTCTTTGTTTATCTGCTATGTCGGTTTGTTTCCAACAGGTACATTGTAATTGTCCATCCTATGAAGGCCAGGTCATGGTGTACAGTGGAGAACACAAAGAAAATGTTGCCCTGTGTCTGGGTCATTGCTCTGGGACTTTCATCGCCCAATCTCTTTGTCTGGGTAAGTGGACTTTACCTGTAGGTTGTGTTGTCTGGGTAAGTGGACCTTACCTGTAGGTTGTGTTATCTGGGTAAGTGGAACTTACACTAGGTTGTGTTGTCTGGGTAAGTGGACTTTACCTGTAGGTTGTGTTGTCTGGGTAAGTGGACCTTACCTGTAGGTTGTGTTGTCTGGGTAAGTGGACTTTACCTGTAGGTTGTGTTGTCTGGGTAAGTGGACCTTACCTGTAGGTTGTGTTGTCTGGGTAAGTGGACCTTACTCGTAGGTTGTGTTGTCTAGGTAAGCGGACATTTCCTGTAGGTTGTGTTGTCTAGGTAAGCGGACCTTACACGTAGGTTGTGTTGTCTGGGTAAGTGGATCTTACACGTAGGTTGTGTTGTCTAGGTAAGCGGACATTTTCTGTAGGTTGTGTTGTCTGGGTAAGTGGACCTTACACGTAGGTTGTGTTGTCTAGGTAAGCGGACATTTCCTGTAGGTTTTCCCCACTCACTAAGCGCCGCAATTAAAACTCACCTTTGCAAAATGACACTCGCCCTGGGTATCCCTATGCATACTGCTATGACCGCCTCTTATGGAATAAGATCTATTAGACCTATCTCTTTATTTGTTTCTTGCAATATTCACAGCTTCGTCATATAAAAAAAATGAGACGGTAGAAAGTCATCTTAAAAAAGAAAATCCTATCTCAGATTTTCAGACTCACCAATCTTAAACTTCTTAATAAGTGATGGATATCTTTAAGTGATGCTTCCTCCCCCCCCCACCCCCATTTCTGTCTGTGTGGGTATCACAACACTTTCCCCCCACACACACATACACATACACACACATGTACCCCATCCAGGCTCGTATCGAGTAAGATTTCATTAGGGTCGTGCTGTGGAGAAATTAAAGGTTGCTGGGTGTAATTTGTCGACGGTGTTTTCTCATTTCAGAGCCCACTTTGAAATTGATGAGCAGAATAGTAAACGACTCAGCTTTGTTTCTTTCCCCTCTTCGTTTTATTGAGTAATTATTTTCAGATTTATTTTTTCTGTATAGTAACCGACTTCATGGACGAAAAAAAAACAACAAAAAAATAAAAAATAATACATGATTTAAATTAAGATATTAAAATTAAGCCAAATGGATGTGTTAAGCTCCTGTATGGAAGAGATGAACTCTCTCAGATTCTTTTAACCGAAAATGGGACGCTTATTGTAGTGCCCATCTTTCAACCCAACATAGCCGATAGGGGAATAGCTATGAAGGCACCACGGGAGATTTATCGGGGACTTTAACCATGACCTAAAATATACACTGATCCTCAACGGAGATCGAACCCTGTACCCTCAGATCGACAGTCGAGCGCTTTACCAGACGACGTCCGTGAAAAAAGTAGAAAATTTCATATAAATTGGATCACAGATATTATTTTGCTTAATGCAACATCTTCCGATAGTATCTAGTATAGTATAAATTGGTAGAACATTATAATAATAGGGGAGGGGAAGGGGAAAACAGAAGTAGGACGATATGATCATAACATGGAGACGATATAAAACAAACGCCACGTGTATCTAACACATGCATAAATAACACTTAATTAATTATGAACTTGTCACCTTAATTTAAAAAAAAAAAAAACATGTCATATAATTTAAAGGCACGAAAAAAAATCGGATCTGCCCGACACCAAAAAATATCCTAGCCTACAGATCAAGCCTAAGGGGATATAACTCTATGCAAAGGTTTTTGCAGGGTACGGCTAGTTAACAATATAAATGAAATCCAAGATGAACTGCAGTTGGATATGTATTTAACGGCGGTGGAAAGACCAACCGTGTGGGGGGGGAGGAGAGGATACAGCAGCACATATTGATGAGGACCTTAGCGCCTCGAAACATCGCCCCTGAATGTAATGCTGTCAGGCCATATAAATTACAACAACAGAACCTGGACTGGGATGTGAGAGGGAAGGAGGGAGGGAGGGTGTGTGTGGTTTATACCCCGGAGCACTGTATCTTTGGGATAACAAGGTGAAACAAAGAAGTATTGCGCGTAATCTAATCTATCATCAGCCTGAGGTACATTATTTTCCTGTAGGAGCCCACCACCCTTCCCCCCCCCCCCCAAAAAAAAAAATCTCCATTTAATCTTTCAGGGTTATATATTGATCAACTCAAAACACATAACCGTAACCCTTCCCCCCCCCCCCCCCAGGTAAGACACAAAGAGACTGATACGGCGGCACGGTGAAAGTATTAAGAACAGACAACTACGCTATCATGATCCGGCGTGGTCTACATATTCGTACCGCTCGGTGTGTTTTGTTAACCTCCAATCTCTCCGCCCATGTCCTGGGGTAATGGTTGCCGCCTCTATACACTGAAAGGAACCAACAAAATGTTGGTAAAGATCAGAGTATTGTACTGAGCCTGAAGTAAGCTGGAGATGAGAGGGGGAAGGGTACATGTATACAGTAACATTTGAGAATAAATAACCAATGGGTAATGTCTACCCTTTGACCTAATGGGTAATCTCTACCCTTTGACCCACTTTAACAAAAAAATTATTATTATTATGAACTTAACGATTTTTTTTAAACATGTTTATGCTTAAGCTCTTTTTTTCCAAACCATAATCTAACAAGCAGAGAACTATTCGTCTATTATGTTATTGTTAGAGAGCGAAGACAACGTTGTTCCTGTTGTTACACATCTCTCTCGCGAATTTCCATCTCTTTATTTGTCTCTTCCCCTTCCCCTCTTTATCTCTTCTTTCTATCTCCATCTCCTTACTGTCCTGATTTCTTACTTTTTTTTCTCTTTCTAACATTATTAGTGGATTCAAATATATGTTAACGATGTGCATTTGATCCTATGAAATCTACGCCGTAACAGACTTAAAGGTAAATGGAGAATGATACGGATGGTCGTGTGGTAAAGCGCTCGACTTTCGACCTGAGGGTCCATGGTTCGGTCTCTGGTGAGGACCAAAGGATTTATCAGGTCATGGTTAAAGTCCCCCGCTATATCTCCCGTGGTGCCTCCATGTCCATAGCACTATCGGCACTGCCGTCCCATAAGTGGTTTATACGACCTAAGAGATTTCATCTCATCCTTACAGGGACTTCATACACATTCTGACCTTTCCACCTGAAAGTTCCTAATTATATTGACTAAACATTCGGAAGTAGTAGTCAACACTAGATGTGCCCATTGTTAAAGTATTTAAAACGGTAGTTGACGGTCTAGAACAGTCTTAAACTTTTGTTTCTTTCTTTCATTTATTTCAGGATGTGGAGAAGATGGTCTACTACAACAACGAGACCACGGTGACCATCGTCCTGTGTGACAACGGACTGGTGGACGACGAGCAGCTAATCTACGTCATGTACCAGCTCCTGGTCACGTTCGTCATACCCATCCTGGTCCTGTTCTTCTGCTACGTGTTCGTCATCCACGCCCTCTGGCTGTCATCGCGCAAACTCATGCAGATGACGTCACACGACAGGCGAGTAACAAATCTTAATAATATATAAAAGCGATTTGGGTTCTGCGTTAAATCGAAAGTAAAGAATTAATATAACAGTAATCCCGTTAAAATACAGACATGAAAAAATCGGATCTGCCCAAAACCAAAAAAAAACAACCTAGACTACCGATTAAACCTAAGGGGATATAATTCTATGTAAAGGCTTTGCAGGGTACAGTTAGTAATAATAATAATATAAAAAAAACAAAGATGAATAAGTGCGTGTTTTATATTATATAGGCCTATACAAAACAAAAATAATGTTCTACTGAAAAAAAAAACCCAGATGCCATTATAAAATTAACTCAAAAAAAAAAAAAAACAGTTCATAGAAACATGAGGTCAACCTCGCTGCGATAACCAGAGCCGTGTTTAGGTATTTGGGGGCCCTGGGAAAAGACTTCATCCAAATAGACTTGTGGCTTGATTACTACTCCCTCCCCATACCTCCCACCCCCGGATAATAATAAAAAAAAGATTCCTGGATCTCCCCCCCCCCCGCAGTTATATTTACAGTACCCCCTACTTGAAAATGATCTATATATTTAATTTATAAAAAAAAAGATTCGACCAAATGTACTTTACTTAAAAAGACTTCAGGTCACCCTTCCCCCACCACCATAGGAATATAACAAAAACCGCACGACCCTTACCCATCCACCTTTCTTAGAGAGTTTGTTCGTTAGTTGATTGATGTATACGTGAATAGAGAGACACATGACCGTCTTTACCTCCCAGATGTATTTCATCCTCAGTGGATTAATTAGTTCCCCCGGGTGTTCTTGGATAAACATACCGGTAATAGTAGACTTTTTTATCATGTTTCTTCGAACGAAGTAGTCCACTTTTTAGGGAACATGTTTTTGATGCACTAAAACCTTGCGAAGGACTTTTGAGACTTTTAAATTTTTTTTTAAAATTTTATTTTTCTCCTTTTTTTTTTTTAAAATCAACTTTGACAGCACCTACAGTACTGTATCCACAGTGGAAGAGGCCGGAAATAACGGTGCGGTCACCAACGAAGTCACCGCCCATGCGCAGTCCCCTTGCCCGCAGCGTCACTGCCACATCCGGTCCCGGAGGAGCATGTTAAACAAAGCCACCCGTGAACACAGCGCTGAGGTGTTCCGTGCCAGAAAACAGGTAACAGCAAGTGTGTGTGTGTGCGTGTGTGAGGGAAACAGGGCAGGTGGCTGGCATCGGGGGGGGGGGAGTGAGGAGAGGAGTGAAAAAGGTGCCAACCTCCAAACTGCCCTAGAATTTTTTTGTTTGTTTTGTACCTTGTCAGACCAGGTGATAAAATAGAGTGTTTTCTGTTACCTTGTTTCTTGTCTCCACTAAAATAAACAAACAGAAATCTTTTAACGGGGGGTGGGGTGGGAAGGGGGAGGTGGGAATGGGTATTTTCTTATCGTTATTTGTTATCATTTTCTTTGGGAGGGGGGGATTCCGATTGTGAGCTCAGGGACCAAACTTGCACAAGTTGGCATCTAGGCTAGACTTGGGACGGGCCTGGGTTTTTTGTTTCTACAGTCTTATTTGTTTTTTGCAGCTTTTTTGACTGACTTGTCGACGACGGCTATGTCAGAACCCCCCCCTCGCTCCCCCTTTCCGAAGATGGAAGCGATGAAAGTCAAGTACACAGTAGGGCCTATGGCCGGAAACATTGGGCGCCTCACGGGCCACTAAATTAGTGGGCCTTTATTTCCACGGAGTCTCACGAGTCTATTTCCGCGGACTAAAAAAAATTCCAGTCTATTTCCGCGGACTAAAAAATTCCAGTCTATTTCCGCAGACTAAAAAATTCCAGTGTATTTCCGCGGACTAAAAAATTCCATTCTATTTCCGCGAATACTAAGTCTAGCAACCTGCTACCCGTGTACCAGTTTTATAATGTGAGTGAATGACCGACACCACAGGGATCTTGAGAAAACTGTGGAACATGTGCTTTTTGATTGACCCGGGTTAGCGGGACCCAAGGTAGACTATTCGGGTAGCTGGCTTGCCATTTGGCTATGCGGCAGGTCCCATTCAGCTGAGAA
>JAGDYQ010000130.1:2208602-2257159 GCA_021962125.1 Bulinus truncatus | reverse complement strand
AACTCGCTGTGTTTCTCAGCTGAATGGGACCTGCCGCATAGCCAAATGGCAAGCCAGCTAGCCGAATAGTCCACCTTGGGTCCCGCTAACCCGGGTCAATCAAAAAGCACATGTTCCACAGTTTTCTCAACATCCCTGTGGTGTCGGTCATTCACTCACATTATAAAACTGGTACACGGGTAGCAGGTTGCTAGACTTAGTATTCGCGGAATTAGAATGGAATTTTTTAGTGCGCGGAAATAGCCTGGAATTTTTTAGTCCGCGGAAATAGACTGAAATTTTTTAGTCCGCGGAAATAGACTGAAATTTTTTAGTCCGCGGAAATAGACTCGTGAGACTCCGTGGAAATAAAGGCCCACTAATTTAGTGGCCCGTGAGGCGCCCAATGTTTCCGTCCATAGGCCCTACTGTGTACTTTGACTTTCATCGCTTCCATCTTAGGAAAGGGGGAGCGAGGGGGGGGTGTTCTGACATAGCCGCCGTCAACAAGTCAGTCAAAAAAGCTGCAAAAAACAAATAAGACTGTAGAAACAAAAAAAAACCAGCCCCCCCCCCCCCAGGCCCGTCTCAAGTCTAGCCTAGATGCCAACTTGTGCAAGTTTGGTCCATGAGCTCACAATCGGAATTCCCCCCCCCCCTCCCAAAGAAAAAGATAACAAATAACGATAAGAAAATACCCATTCCCCCCTCCCCCCCCCCCCCCCATTAAAAGATTTCTGTTTGTTTATTTTAGTGGAGACAAGAAACGAGGTAACAGAAAACACTCTATTTTATCACCTGGTCTGACAAGGTACAAAACAAAACAAAAATTCTAGGGCAGTTTGGAGGTTGGCACCTTTTTTCACTCCTCTCCTTCCTCCCCCCTATGCCACCCACCTGCCCCGTTTCCCTCACACACGCACTCACACACACACACACACACTTGCTGTTACCTGTTTTCTGGCACGGAACACCTCAGCGCTGTGTTCACGGGTGGCTTTGTTTAACATGCTCCTCCGGGACCGGATGTGGCAGTGACGCTGCGGGCAAGGGGACTGCGCATGGGCGGTGACTTCGTTGGTGACCGCACCGTTATTTCCGGCCTCTTCCACGGTGGATACAGTACTGTAGGTGCTGTCAAAGTTGATTTTTTTTTAAAAAAAGGAGAAAAATAAAATTTTGAAAAAAATTCAAAAGTCTCACAAGTCCTTCGCAAGGTTTTAGTGCATCAAAAACATGTTCTTTAAAAAGTGGGACTACTTCGATCGAAGAAAAATGATAAAAAAAAGTCTACTATTACCGGTATGTTTATCCAAGAATTTCCCCGGGGGAACTAGTTAATCCACTGAGGATGAAATACATCTGGGAGGTAAAGAAGGCCATGTATCTCTCTATTCACCTACACATCAATCAACTAACCAACAAATTCTCTAAGAAGGGTGGATGGGTAAAGGGTCGTGCGGTTTTAGCTATAATCCTATGGGGAAGGGGGAGGAGGGGGTACCTGAAGTCTTTTTAAGTAAAATACATTTGGTCTAATCTTTTTTATAAATTAAATAAATATATCATTTTCGAGTAGGGGGTACTGTAAATATAATTGCGGGGGGGGGGGGGGGGAAAGGGGGGATCCAGACATCTTTTTTTTTTTTATTATTATCCGGGGGTGGGAGGTGTGGGGGGGGGGAGTAGTAATCAAGCCACAAATCTATTTATAGTTGTATACATAATGAATGAAGTCTTTTCCCAGGGCCCCCAAATACCTAAACACGGCTCTGGTTATCGCAGCGAGGTTGACCTCATGTTTCTATGAGCTGTTTTATTTTTAGAGTTAATTTTATAATGGCATCTGGGTTTTTTTTTCAGTAGAACATTATTTTTGTTTTGTATAGGCCTATATAATATAAAACATGCACTTATTCATCTTTGTTTTTTTTATATTACTATTATTACTAACTGTACCCTGCAAAGCCTTTACATAGAGTTATATCCCCTTAGGTTTGATCGGTAGGCTAGGTTGTTTTTTTGGTTTTGGGCAGATCCGATTTTTTCATTTCTGTATTTTTAACGGGATTACTGTTATATTAATTCTTTACTTTCGATTTAACGCAGAACCCAAATCGCTTTTACATATTATTAAAAATTGTCACTCGCCTGTCGTGTGACGTCATCTGCATGAGTTTGCGCGAGGACAGCCAGAGGGCGTGGATGACGAACACGTAGCAGAAGAACAGGACCAGGATGGGTATGACGAACGTGACCAGGAGCTGGTACATGACGTAGATCAGCTGCTCGTCGTCCACCAGTCCGTTGTCACACAGGACGATGGTCACCGTGGTCTCATTGTTGTAGTAGACCATCTTCTCCACATCCTGAAATAAATGAAATGAAAGAAACAAAAGTTTAAGACTGTTCTAGACCGTCAACTACCGTTTTAAATACTTTAACAATGGGCACATCTAGTGTTCACTTGCTACTTCCGAATGTTTAGTCAATATAATTAGGAACTTTCAGGTGGAAAGGTCAGAATGTGTATGAAGTCCCTGTAAGGATGAGATGAAATCTCTTAGGTCCTATAAATCACTAATGGGACGGGAGTGCCGATAGTGCTATGGCCATGGAGGCACCCCGGGAGATATAACGGTGGACTTTAACCATGACCTGATAAATCCTTTGGTCCTCACCAGAGACCGAACCATGGACCCTCAGGTCGAAAGTCGAGCGCTTTACCACACGACCATCCGTATCATTCTCCATTTACCTGTAAGTCTATTACGGCGTAGATTTCAAATGCACATCGTTAACATTAATTTGAATCCACTAATAAATGTTAGAAAGAAAAACAAGCAATTTAAGTCTTTTCCGTTTCGGACAAAGGACATCTTAGAGCATTTTCGTGTAAGCAGTGGCTACGGTTACGCCGGACGAAATCCGTATTTTTTCTTCCGGGTTACAGCCATAGATTTTTGCTCCACGTGTATGGGTTTTGATAAATAGAGAGGGAATAATCATGTTGAATAACTGTTACAAAAATAAATAATGATTACGCCCCTTTGATTAGCTTTTATTATTTATATTTAAAATATAAGCAAAAACGGTACCTAAAAAACTCTTATATTCGGCCCTGACCTACAAAATGATATATACATCATGGGTCTAGGACTTATGGTTGCTTAGATTTAGGGCGCTCCTTTGTTAATATAGCTTATATAGTAAAAAAAACGGTACTTAATACGCCCCCTTTTTCCGCCCTCAGAGGTCAGATCGCGAAATGGACCTACAAAATGATATAAACATCATGGGTCTAGGACTTATGGTTGTTGAGATCTAGGGTGATGACGGACAGACAGACAGACAGACAGATAAAACGGGGACAATAGAGCTTTTTTTTTTTCGAAAATGCTCTAAAAAAGAAAGAAATCACAACGACAGTAAGGAGATGGAGATAGAAAGAAGAGATAAAGAGGGGAAGGGGAAGAGACAAAAAAAGAGATGGAAATTCGCGAGAGAGATGTGTAACAACAGGAAAAACGTTGTCTTCGCTCTCTAACAATAACATAATAGACGAACAGTTCTCTGCTTGTTAGATTATGGTTTTGCAAAAAGTGCTTAAGTATAAACATGTTTGAAAAAAAAATCGTTAAGTTCAGAATAATAAATTTTTTTTTGATAAAGTGGGTCAAAGGGTAGAGATTACCCATTAGGTCAAATGGTAGAGATTACCCATTGGTTATTTATTCTCAAATGTTACAGTATACATGTACCCTCCCTCCTCTCATCTCCAGCTTACTTCAGGCTCAGTACTATACTCTGATCTTTACCAACATATGGTTGGGTTCCTTTCAGTGTATAGAGGTGGCAACCATTTTTCCCCAGGACATGGGCGGAGAGACAGGAGGTTAACAAAACACACCGAGCGGAACGAAATATGTAGACCACGCCGGATCATGATAGTGTAGTTGTCTGTTCTTAATACTTTCACCGTACCGCCGTATCAGTCTCTTTGGGTCTTACCTGGGGGGGAGGGGAGGGGGGAGGGTTACGGTTATGTGTTTTGAGCTGATCAATATAACCCTGAAAGATGATAAAATGGAGATTTCGGGAACCCTGAAAGATGATAAAATGGAGATTTCGGGAACCCTGAAAGATGATAAAATGGAGATTTCGGGAACCCTGAAAGATGATAAAATGGAGATTTCGGGGCGGGGGGGAGAGTGTGAGGTGGGCTCCTACAGGATAATAATGTACCTCTGGCTCATGATAGATTAGATTACGCGAAATACTTCTTTGTTTCACCTTGTTATCCCAAAGAGAAAGTGCTCCAGGGTATAAAACACCCCCCTCCCTCCTTCCCTCTCATATCCCAGTCCAGGTTCTGTTGTCGTAATTTATATGGCCTGACAGCATTACATTCAGGGGCGATGTTTCGAGGCCCTAAGGTCCTCATCAATATATGCTGCTCTATCCTTCCCACCCCCCCAACCCCACCCCGGTTGGTCTTTCCACCGCTGTTAAATACATATCCAACTGCAGTTCATCTTGGATTTCATTTATATTGTTGTTAACTAGCCGTACCCTGGAAAACCTTTTCATAGAGTTATATCCCCTTAGGCTTGATCGGTAGGCTAGGATATTTTTTTTTTGTTTCGGGCAGATCCGATTTTTTCATGATTGTATTTTAAACTGGAATACTGTAGTATTTATTCTTTACTTTCGCTTTTAATATATATATTATATTAGATAGTTTCATTCGTACCATAACACCTTTTATTCATTGAACGGCGTAGTGGACAGGCAGCAAACTATTCATTGTTTGATCACGTCGAATATTTATTTGACTTAATATTATTTATTTTGCTATAGATAACTTTCTCACATACCCCCCCCCTCATAAGTTATCTCCTCTTGTGCCTTTAAATTGTATGACACGTATGTTTTTTTTTTTAAATAAAGGTGACAAGTTCATATGCTAATTAAGTGTTTGTCATGGTATAGTTATGAGTACTACGCACACAGGTGTGTGTGTATCTTTGGAGCTTGGCCAACCAGGTCAACATGTGGTCACGGGGTCAAGATTCGAGATGTTTATAGAAAATAAATAGGTTGTTTATTATTCTAAATATTTATAGAAAATAAATATGTTGTTTATTTGTAAATTGTATTGACTAAATGAGTGAGAGACAGAGCGATGTGGAATGTTCGAGATGGATGGAAGGAAATTATATAAAGACGATGTTCAGTTGAGAAAGGAGAGAATTGAGTCAATTGAGTCAGTGAAGTTATTTGAGTTTAGAAGTTCAGTTGAGTATTAAGAGAGTATTTGATTACATATCAGAAGTTTTAGTTGATCAGTTAAGTTCATTATTAACAAGTATTATTCATTGGATTTATTCTGTTATATGTTATTGTGTCGTTAATAAATCATATGAACCATGGACATGAATTGAGTTCTCATTATTAACCAGTTCATACAAAAACGTCATTTACATGGTGGCAGCGGTGTGATTTAAACCCACGCCTCCGCATGTGTTAGATACACGTGGCCGTTTGTGTTATATCGTCTCCATGTTATGATCATATCGTCCTACTTCTGTTTTCCCCTTCCCCTCCCCTATTATTATAATGTTCTACCAATTTATACTATACTAGATACTATCGGAAGATGTTGCATTAAGCAAAATAATATCTGTGGTCCAATTTATATGAGATTTTCTACTTTTTTCACGGGCGGTCGTCTGGTAAAGCGCTCGACTGTCGATCTGAGGGTACAGGGTTCGATCTCCGTTGAGGACCAGTGGATATTTTAGGTCATGGTTAAAGTCCCCGATAAATCTCCCGTGGTGCCTTCATAGCTATTCCCCTATCGGCTATGGTGGGGGATGAAAGATGGGCACTACAATAAGCGTCCCATTTTCGGTTAAAAGGATCTGAGAGAGTTCATCTCTTCCATACAGGAGCTTAACACATCCATTTGGCTTAATTTTAATATCTTAATTTAAATCATGTATTATTTTTATTTTTTTGGATTTTTTTCGTCCATGAAGTGGGTTACTATACAGAAAAAAAAAATCTGAAAATAATTTCTCAATAAAACGAAGGGGGGAAATAAACAAAGCTGAGTCGTTTACTATTCTGCTCATCAATTTCAAAGTGGGCTCTGAAATGAGAAAACACCGTCGACAAATTACACCCAGCAACCTTTAATTTCTCCACAGCACGACCCTAATGAAATCTCACTCGATACGAGCCTGGATGGGGTATATGTGTGTGTGTGTATGTGTGTTGGGGGAGTGTGTGTGATACCCAAACAGAAAGAAATGGGGGTGGGGGGCGGGGAGGAAGCATCACTTAAAGATATTCATCACTTATGAAGAAGTTTAAGATTGGTGAGTCTGAAAGTCTGAGATACGACTTTTTTTTATGAAGATGACTTTCTACCGTCTCTCATTTTTTTGATATGACGAAGCTGTGAATATTGCAAGAAACAAATAAAGGTCTAATAGATCTTATTCCATCAGAGGCGGTCTTAGCAGTATGCAGGGCCCAGGGCGAGTGTCATTTTGCAAAGGTGAGTTTTAATTGCGGCGCTTAGTGAGCGGGGAAAACCTACAGGTAAAGTTCACTTACCCAGACAACACATCCTACAGGTAAAGTCCACTTACCCAGACAACACAACCTACAGGTAAAGTCCACTTACCCAGACAACACAACCTACAGGTAAAGTCCACTTACCCAGACAACACAACCTACAGGTAAAGTCCACTTACCCAGACAACACAAATACAAGTAAAGTCCACTTACCCAGACAACACAACTACAGGTAAAGTCCACTTACCCAGACAAAGAGATTGGGCGATGAAAGTCCCAGAGCAATGACCCAGACACAGGGCAACATTTTCTTTGTGTTCTCCACTGTACACCATGACCTGGCCTTCATAGGATGGACAATTACAATGTACCTGTTGGAAACAAACGGACATAGCCGATAAACAAAGACAATTACAATGTACCTGTTGGAAACAAACGGACATAGCAGATAAACAAAGACAATTACAATGTACCTGTTGGAAACAAACGGACATAGCAGATAAACAAAGACAATTACAATGTACCTGTTGGAAACAAACGGACATAGCAGGTAAAGAAAACCAATTACAATGTACCTGTTGGAAAGAAACGGACATAGCCGATAAACAAAGTCACACACATACATGGATATAATTAAAACATATAAAGAATATGTTAGAACATGATAAAGAATATAGAAAGTATTCCAACGTCTACTTGTTTCCTTTTACAGATTGTTTAAGAAGTTTTACATTAGATTTAGCAAGGGTCCCCCGAATAGCTCCGCTCAGGGTAGAAAAGAAATCCTAAAGATAGTGAGAACTCAACGGATATGAATTAAGTTATATAAAAATCAAGTAGAGGAGATGACAACGTCTGACGCACAAATATTTTTTTTCTTACAGAAAGGCGAACTAGACAAAGGTATCGGGTCTCCATTGCAAAAAGAAGCCCTTAGAACTATTAGTTCCGATTAAATATGTTGCTAGGATGACCTGAACTACTGCCTAACTTCAGCGTAACGGGTTTAAAATGACACAGTGTTAAGGAATTCCAGGGCTAAGATTTAATTATCATTTTGTTTTTATGTTTATGAATTCATAAAAGATCCAGTGATGCCAAAAATAAAAAAAAATTCTCGTTTAGAAAAAAAATAGATACACATTTATTTAGAAATGCCAACAGTGGCTCAAAATGTGGCTCTTTGTTGGGTTTAATGTGGCTGCAGTTGAATAAGTTTTTTTTGTCTAATTTCCGGTTTAAAATTTTTGTTAAATTGACTATGGTTTGATTTTTTTCAATAGCACTTGTATTATATGTTAAAAAAAATAGAACTCTGCTCTCATTGACATCAAGCGCGACCACTCGCAGCTCCTCCTCCAATACACACAACTTCTGTGTGGTCTCCGTGCAATCTGGTGCATGCATTAAAAGAAAGACAACTTTCAACATTGTTTCAGACACTTGTTTCTGGTGCGCAAATGTTGTTTCTGGAGACCCACTGCCTCCCACCCCATCCCTTTTTGAAAAAAAAAAACATCTTGGTAGACCAGTAATTTGCTAGTCACGTGATAAGTATGGATATTTACAACCAGGGCCTTTCTTATGTATAGGTAAACCGTGCGACTGATGAAATCGTATTTCACTGCTTATGGGCCCCCTTTAAAGAAAAAAATGACTATCAAATGCGGTGCTTCAAGGGCCCTAGTATGTACTTATATTTATAGCCCTCAATCTCTGCCTTCAAAAACGTCAAATCTGCTTTTATTACAATGTCTTATATCGGTACTATTAGGACAAAACTGTCTACTGAAAGTTTAGTTAGCAATGCAACAGTTTCTCGTTAAAACTCAAACGGTTTAATTCATGTTCAATGGAATATCTGTATTTATATATAATCCGTGATTCTTAAGTGAACTTATTTTATTAGTGAGCAGTTTGATTTCATCTTTATAGAGACTACAAACTACTAGTGAGACGGTTTTGCAGTACCCTTCTTTCATTTCCGATAGTGCTATATCCATTGAGGCACCACGGGAGATAAATCTAGGTGATTGGACGCGCCGGGAGTTGAGCCCGCGATCCGCAGCATGTATATCGTGTTGGTCCTACTCGCTAGCGAATCGCCACATATCAGTGTATATGGACCTGTCTTTTAAAAAAATGTGTCATTCATTGGGTCGACATTAATTGATGAAACTTTCTTCTACATATGATGGCCAAATTTATCAAATTTATAAATAACAACATAAAGAAATGGGCTAACTAGAATGACTTTTTTTAAAAACAAGGAATCAATGAAAAAATGGAATGAAAAGGAATTGTAGAATAAATTTTGTTTCAAAGTTCCAAGACAATACAGTCTTTGGGATTTTTTTGAGTGGTCAAAACATCACCAGATAGCTACAATCACCAGATAGCAACAATCACCAGATAGCTACAAACACCAGATAGCTACAATCACCAGATAGCTACAATCACCAGATAGCTACAATCACCAGATAGCTACAATTTCCAGTTGCTTCAAGTACCAAATAGAAATCAAATTTTCATGACATCTACATCCATAAGTTACAGACGAAATAATTTTTTATGAAATTTATGACATTTAATCATTAATGATAATCAGCTGATGAACTGATACAAAGATGTTCCCCAGATCTAGACACGTAGGTAAACACAAATCAACTTAACCAAAAACCAAATTATAAGTTTGATTTAAAAGATAACAAGAAATGAAGATATATAAATCTTCTTTCTAAAAATTAAATACATACGTATAAACACAACAATATTGAATAGCGAAACCACGCAATGTCGTAATAAACTTATATTTATATAAGGGAAGGGAAACAGCTGACAGTAATACAAGGAAAAACACACAAATCATCTTTAACATTTTCACCAATATAAACCCAGACCACAACAACAAGGGTTAAGAACGAAAATCTTTTTCATCTGTTTCTTTTAAATCACCCGACCGATTGACAGTTGTGTGGTATTCAATGAGAGACAACTCTGTCCTTGAAAAAAAAAAAAGGAAAGAGTTTTCTAATTTCTTCCCCTTGTTTTGTATTCGCCCTCCACTCGAGCCACCCTTGCCCCCCCTCCCCCCTCATGATCCAGCAAACAATATCCGATGGTGATTACTACAGATCAATACTTTGTAATCAAACATTAAATTACCCTCCTTCGATTCCACGCTTGTCACAGCAAACATGGCCTAACACCCCTTATCCCCGTCCCCCCCTATCCCCAACCCCCATCCCCTTTCCGCCAGTTTAAAAAAAAAATTAGCCGGGTTATTGGGTAAATCTTCTTTGCGCAAATCGACACACAGACAAACACATTTAAAAACACACACATGCAGACTCACACACTCTCGTACAAACACACAAAAAGCAGATTTATAAAACAAAAATTCTACGTAGGAATCAATTCATTTCTTTACTTCTTTGATTGCAACTTTTGAAACATTCAATTTGACAAGAAATGCTGATGACATATGTCCACGTCACTTCCATCTGACGACATATGTCCATGTCACTTCCATCTGATAACATATGTCCATGTCATTTCCATTTGATAACATATGTCCACGTCACTTCCATCTGACGACATATGTCCATGTCACTTCCATCTGATAACATATGTCCATGTCACTTCCATTTGATAACATATGTCCATGTCACTTTCATCTGATAACATATGTCCATGTCACTTCCATTTGATAACATATTTCCATGTCACTTCCATTTGATAACATATGACCGCGTCATTTCTATCTGATAACATATGTCCATGTCACTTCCATCTGATAACATATGTCCACGTCACTTCCATCAAAAAAATATTTTAAAAAATTGTATTAAAAACAATTCATTATTTAAAACTGTTAAACCAAAGTTTCTTCACTGCTAAAGCAATTTAGAAAAATAAATAGATAGCCTATATCAAATAAAACAAAAATTTAACACATGGAAAATTAAAAAAAAATATTTATGATTAGATTATCTATTAGAAAAACATGAACACAAATTCTGTTCAGAATGTCTGCCTAAATTAATGCATAACGTGAAATTTGAGACATCTTTGACTTCAAAGAAGATTTTGCTTTGATTTGAATTGTTATCCAGTTATGAAAACATACCAAAAAATATAATATTTAAAAGACAGAATTGATGACCGGACTGCAATAGTCCATAACGATTTGATAATCTCTCTATTGATTGATTTCAAATAAAAAAATTGAAAAGAGAACCAGATGATAGATACTCAACTTAAATAAACGTCACTTCTGTAAGTTGTTTAAAAAAATATTATTTTACTATGTCGGTTAAAAATAGATTCAGAATTTTTATAGTGCCTAGTTACAAGTACAGATTTACCACGTTTTTCCCCTCTAGCACTGAATCGCTTAGCGCTGATCTGTTTAACCCTGTTTCTTTTAACGCTGTCATTACTTGTTAACTGCCCAACGCCTTCGAGTTATGCAGGGTATGCCTGTATGTGTGGACAGCAATCTATCCACTCACCATGACCATCACTTATGCTGAAGTACCACAAAGCCACTACGTACAAGAAAAAATGCCGACACTGGGACGTAAACCCGTCATCTGCATATTGCTGACCTAGATCACAACCTACTCAGCCACAGTGCGCCACTGAAAACGTAAAAAAAAAGGATCTGGAGGTGCAGTATTTCTCAGTAGCGGTTCAGCCTAATCTGTGTAATATATCTGTGCAAGCCACCACTCCGTGTAAGCCACTACTCCATGTAAGCCACCACTCCGTGTTTTAAGTTCTGGGAGACCTAAGCAGACTTTTTTTTCGTTGACATTTGGGATCAAAGTGTCTATCTGGGTCCAGATTACATTTATTATGATAGTAACTAGTCTCTCTTACTAATGTATTACTCTACTATTTTCTTGGATATGATAAAGTTAATATAATTCGTTTATTTACAGTTTAACACTGAACACTTTTTGTGTCTGTATACCTGGGTACGGCCCTATTTTCTAAAAAGAGAAAGTCCGCAACACACACAAAGAAAAACATTTTTTTTAAATGCTTGAAACGGTGCAAACTAATAACTAATTCATCCTTTATATTTTTTAATCGGAATATAACCCCCTTCCACTTTCACCAAACTTTGTAGAATATGTTGAAAAAACGTGCTTGCTTTTAAAAGAAAACAATTCACTACATGTCAGTCGAGTTTAATAAAAAGTAACATGATAACAAAACTAATGACAAGATTATGGATTTCACGGACATTGTTCATTGATGTGAGCGAATGAAAACAAGACTTATCACGGAGCAAATGAAAATATTTTCGTTTAATTTTTTTTTGTTTTATTCCGCGATGCACGCTAGAAATAACGTATTTCTTTTATCATGCTGATGAAAATTATCACTTCATAATGGTTTACTTTATTTGGACAACATTGATCTCCAATGCCAGACCATAAATATATTTGTATTAAAATGATAAACTTTTTTTGTTTGTTTTTTTTATTAACTCTGTGAAGCCGAACCAGAAAGATGTTTGATGATCTAGCAACAAATTAAAAAAGAAATGTCTGACAAGATAAATGAATTATCTCCCTTGCATTTCAATTATTCTCGCATTTCCATAATCAAATATAGAATCGTTTAGCTGATTCTGTTTTTTTTTTTTTTTAATATTTCTCCAGTCGTATGATAACAGCGTGAGACATCTGACATCCAACCGTAAGACAATGTCTACTCAACCTTTTTATATACCCTGTGTCGACGTATCATGTTATTTTAACAGTGTATGCCCCTGGGGACCAGGGACACGCCCACCCCAGGCCTGATGCGGGCCTCACAATAGGATCGACTTGGTGCAGAATATATTCTACTTGCTGTACCCTGCAAAACCTTTGCACAGAGTTATATCCCCTTAGACTGGATAGGTAGGCTAGGTTATTTTTGGTTTCGGGCAGATCCGATTTTTTCATGATTATATTTCAAACTGGAATACTGTTGTATTAATTCTTTACTTTCGATTTAAAGCAGAACCCAAATCGGTATTACTTTATTAGGTACTTTCGGCTCTCACATGCTATTTATTGAAATTCTGCTTAGGTTCATGAAGGCTCTGCTTACTGTCAGGGTATTGGGTTTGTTTGTACACTTTACCAAGGCACTATTGAGTTTAAGTATAATTATGATTTTATCTTGGAGGCGTGTGTGGTAGCTGTGGCTCTTCTTTCATACATATAGTGAAGGACTACAGTTCTTTGCTGACATAAGTTTATTACGACACAATAAATATAATAAGTACGCTAAATAAGTTCACTGTACACATTGCAAAATAATCTGTTGAATCACCACATTTAAGTGATTTGTATTATACTCAAATACTTATACACAAAAACTGCCTAGAAAATATTTCATCATGGAGGTGAACTCTCACTCTCACGATCACTCACAATGTAAAAATACAATATCCTATCAAGGAAAAACATGGACACGTCTGTCCTCTACAAGAGTGATTTGTCAACTACTAATTTTCCTTCCGGAAATATAAAAACCCGGATCTCCAGTTAAATAAAAAGTGATCCTAATGTTTACAAAACAATTATACCTTTATACAAAACAATTATACCTTTACACTTACATACTGACCGAAACTATAAACTGTACCAAATAGTAATCTGCCCCACACGGTAAACGGCCCCTGTGTATACACACATATACACACTAACACCCTAACACTACGACTGCAAAATCTGCTATGTTCATCAAATCTAAGTTCATAATTTAAACAAAATATAATAAATAAACTATCCAAGGATACGGGCCCCAAGTGGGTAACATCCAACATGAAATGTTCGGTGACACCGTGTTGTTGACAGTTGACTAAACAAATCTAACCAAAATTCTGACAGCTTATGTTTTTTTTTTTAAATTATACTAATACTTAAAACAACACAAGGACATTTTTTTTCAAAAAAAAAAAGAAGTAAAATTTAACAAACTAAATGCCAGAAGATTCGCACAATGAAATATAACAAATAACAGGAATGTAAAATAAGATTTATTTTCGTTAAATTATAAACAATCCATTAACATATAATTTTTTTTTTTTTTGCTGACGAATTCATTCTTTGAAAAATAATTGATTCGTCGCTAAATTACATTTTTTCCTAAAACACTTTAAACTTTATTATTTTGCTAAATATTTTTAAAAGTACAGTTCAATGGAGATTTAAAAGTTTAACTTAAGAGCTTCAATAAAAATCCGGGTCTTTGGACAGAAAGACGCAAGTCAGAGTGACATGTCTCTGGTTTCAGAGAGAGTTGTCAAAATGTTGTGTAGGCTACAGTAAATATCCAAAGTATTGTGTACAGTAAATATCAAATGAGTTGTGTACATTAATACTAAAGGAGTTTAGTACAGTAAATATAAAATGAAATAATAAAAGTGCATGTAATACATTTTAGACACAAAATATCTGCCCTTGAAGAAATTTTTTTTAAATACAGCAGGACTCACTGTGAACGTTGGCTGAAGTAATAAATGCAATTATGAGAAAATTAAAGACAAAAGAGTTAATATTATTCATTAGAACAGTGAAGATCCTAATTAGCAAATTATTATATGATTTATGTATGTATAAATTGTTGTTTTCTTCTTTTACTTTCCCTTCTTAATGAATGGATACAATTTTACCCTTTACTGTTTAGAACAACAGAGACAAGTGAGGTCTACACTCTAAGTCGGAAATGTTTTTATAATGAAATAAAAGGCTTTGAGAACGTTCAGAATGACAAAACATCTCACAGAAAAGAGGGTTATCAGAAAATACACAAGAGAGACTGTCTGAGAGAGTGAGTTAATGATGTGGAGAACTACGTGCGTTTGTAATACTTGATTGTTTATAAAACGTAAATTATATGTCTCACTGACATGACATTTAGCTAATTGTATGTCTCACTGACATTACATTTAACTAATTGTATGTCTCACTGGCATGACATTTAGCTAATTGTATGTCTCATTGACATGACATTTAGCTAATTGTATGTCTCATTGACATGACATTTAGCTAATTGTATGTCTCATTGACATTACATTTAGCAAATGGAGAAATAATAATGTCATCAGTTACAGTTTTCTTCTAGTTCACACATACTGTTGGATTTGCATTGGTCGGTTTATTTTTTAATTAAACCTTGGTTTGCTGAAAAAAAAAAAAAAAAAAAAATTAATTAAACCTTGGTTTGCTGGTGGGACGGATGGCCGAGTTGTGTAGATACTCGACTGTCGACCTGAGAGTCATGGGTTCGATCCTCGGTGAGAACCATGGAATTTTTCCAGGTGTTATTTGGTGCAAAGTCGTCCCACAAGTTCACCCAGCTTCAAATGGGTGCCTGACTTAAGTTGGGGAAGTAAAGGAGGCTGGGCGTTGTGCTAACCACACAATCCCTTCATATGCCGAGGTTATAGAAACAGATAAATTCTACACTTATCTGCCCCGATGGCCCAATAGGGCTAAGGGAACTTTACTTTTTTTTTTTACTTGGTTTGCTGAGACTGATACAGAATGTACACTAAAGGGTGATTGTTAAGAATGATACAGAATGTACATTACAGGGTGATTGTTAAGAATGATACGGAATGTACATTAAAGCGCCTATAGCAGGACTATTTTTTTATTACGATTGAAGAAAATAAAACCATATGATGACGTTAGTGACAACTGACCAGAGCTAACGCCCTGACCCATAATCTTCGTGTCCAGGGGAGGAGGGGGTGATTCACATCGTTTTTTTTTTTTTCGGGTGGAGATGGTGGTGGGGGGGGGGGGAGGGCAAGTAATTTTGTTATTGATTAGGTGGTAGTTCAGAGTGTAGGGCAGTCACCAGTAAGTCATCTAACCAGGACAGTCTTTATTGTAGTAACTGCACGCATGCCTAATAAATAATCATGAATTATGGTAGCGTATCATACATTTTATATACACAGATTGAACAGGAGTTTTAACTCGGCAGAGCCTTCAACACTTTTTTTTTTTCGCCTTGATTTGTGTGTTTGTGGGTGGGGGGGGGGGAGAAGATGACCAGTGTCGTTGCAAAATGTATTAGCTAGATATTGACGCTTGGTAATGTTTTAATTGTATTATTGCTTTTAGCTGTTGCTTCAACCATGACCCGTTTGTCAAACTCTAATAGTTTCATATTATTATTTGATTATATGTCTGCTGTAGTTCTCGCTATTTGTCGTCAGTCTTTAATGTAACCTGCTAAAAGAACTGGGCAGATTTTTTAAAGTTCTGACTGACCTGGGCAGACTTTTAAATTTCTGGGTTACCTATGCAGACTTTTTAAAGTTCTGGCTGACCTAGGCAGACTTTTTCAAGTTCTCGGTGATCTAGGTAGACTTTTTTCCGTGACATTTGGGATCAAAGTGTCTTTCTGAGTCCAGATTACATTTATTATGATAGGAATTTGGAGAAGACATGGCTAACTCACTCGTATTAATGTAATACTCTATTATTTTCTTGGATATAATACAATTAATAATACTCTCTTCTTTACAGTTTGATACGGAACACTTTTTGTGTCTGTATGACCGGATATGAGTAATAAAACTATGACGCATGAATAATTCTATGCACCCATGTCTTTCTTGGTCATTTCACGTTAATGAACTGAAAACGTTTTTTTTTCCTCCCCTGGACTTAACTAATCAGTTTTAGACTGGCGCCAAGTGACCATTGATCTGGTCTTAGAGCGGCACTTGGAATGAAATATGATGTACCAGGGATATCTCACAGGGTTTGTGAAGGAGGAGGAGGAGAGAGGAAGAGATAAAATGGGAGTCCAATCAAGCTGACTGGGTGTAAAATACATTGACCTAATTATCTTAAGGCCAGTGTGTGTGTGTGTGTATGTATGTGTGTGTGTGTGTGTGTGTGTGCCTGTGTTTTGTGTCAGGTTTTTGTGACGGCTAGTCTGATCGTGTCCAGTGATGTGAATTAGTATTACTTCTTGTCTTTGGTATTTATGCAAATTTTTTTTTTCCTCCTCAGTCACCGATATAAAAAAAAAAAGTAAACACTGGAGAGTAAGGACTCAGAGAGTTATAGCGGGTCCATTTTAAATTTAGTCTGTATTATTATAATTTGGTTTTATTTCATCTTTCATGTATGTACATTAGTTTTGATTTATTTTAACTATCGGCTCCTGATATTGATTTTTTTTTAATTGAAGTGAAACAAACATTTTTTTTTTCACAAGGGCCATCGTGGTGGGTGAAGTGTAAAGTTAGGAACTACTGTATGTTGAGGGATTGCGTGATGAGCACAAGGCCCAGTCGGTGCCGTTGCGAGCTTAACTCGCGCCCCGGGGCACAATACCTTTTTAGCGCCCCCCTCCCAATACGAAAACCATATAATATTATATGTAAAATACACCATTTGGCGCCCCTTTGTGAGAAACGCCCGGGACATAATGCCCCCCCTTGCCCCCCACCCTCACTACGCCTCTGCGTCCAGCCGCATTTACTTCTCAAACTTAAGTCAATTACACCTTTAAAGCTGGGCCAACTAGTGGGACTTTAAACAACTTTCATCAGGACGTGGAAAAATGTCCACAGTTTTCTCTCTGAGGTTAGGGAACGCGGAATTCTCAGTTTGACAGATGTTCGCCGCACACCTCTGGACACTACAATCCTTCAGATAAAGTGTAGTCACTTATATTCTGTGGTGTAGACAAAAAACTATGTATTTTGTTCTCAAAACACCGGAACTTAATTCTTTACAGTTCGGCCGTATTAATTTTTTTACTTCGATCAATGTATACAGATTAAGGTGTAGCTCTCAATGAGCGTGGAAAGATGTAGCGCCGCTTGATATGTTTAAAAATGATCACGTGATGCGTTACGATGGAGCGCATGCTGTGTCAAATGTAGTGCATGAAGTGTAAAATTGTGCGCATTATTTCTAGCAAGTATGAGCATCAAGTGAGAGCTTTTGCTACATGGAGTGTAAGAGTAAGGCAAGAAGATGCTTCATAACGTATCGCAAATAACTCGACTTTACTGCACCAGTTCTGGTACAGGGGATGTAACTCTCAAGTCTGGACCTCTCATCTGTTTGTTTTCCCACCGTTCGACGCACAGCAGGAAACATGACGAATTCAGATATCTAACCGGATATGACGTGAAAAAAAAAAACAACTTCAACTTTAACGACCTTTCCACGAGGTAGTTTTACAAAATTTCTTGAAAAACAAAAAAATCGTGTAACAAATTTATTTTTTAACTTTCTGGTTTCTGAATGACAGGCTGTGATAATTGACTTACGAAAGCTATTTAAAAAAAATACACATACAATTTTATGAAACACTTAAGTGCAGGGGTGCTCAAACTGTGGCAGTAAGACAGATAAATAGAAAGCCGTGAAATTAAGCTGTCCCCCCCAGGTCCTTATCAACTTCCACCAAATTGAGATTCTCTGACCACGATCACCAATTAATTCACTAGATCTGTTGAAACATACTGTTGTATCTGACTGATAAGCCACCTTCCTCCCCCCCACACACACACAAACCAAAATGTCTTTGAAAGTCTTGTGATATTTTTTTTTCTAAAACGATACCAAACAAACAAACAAAGAAAATGTCAAATTCATTGTATGTGTATTCCCAATTAATTGAATGTTAAAATTTTTTTAGAGACCCCAACTTCAAATTAGTTCGCGTTCCATAATTTTGAGAATCACTGGGGAAGAGAACTAAAACTAAAACCTTCGTTAACGAAAATGTTGACTTTTCATCAACGAGAACTAAAACTAAAACCTTCGTTAACGAAAATGTTGACTTTTCGTCAACGAGAACTAAAACTAAAACTAAAATTAGCAGCTAGACTAAAACTAGACGAAAACTGAAATTATTACAGAAAAAACGAAATAAAAACTGAAACTAAAATATAGTGTTGCTTTCGTTCACGAAAACTAAAAACTAAAACCTTCGTTAACGAAAATGTTGACTTTTCGTCAACGAGAACTAAAACTAAAACTAAAATTAGAAGCAAGACTAAAACTAGACGAAAACTAAAATTATTACAGAAAAAACGAAATAAAAACTGAAACTAAAATATGACCTGGGACTAAAACAACACTAAGAGAATGTAGGGAAGAGTGTCGCAGTTCCAGTGTGTAACCTGAGACAATAAACGAGTTATTATTATTATTGTCGTTTGAGACACATTGAAACAATACGTTGTTCTTAGCGTCATGTGAGACACATTGAAACAGTACGTAGTTCTTAACGTCAGGTCTTTTGATAGACAATAGCCAACACAAAGAAAAAAAAAATAACAATTGAAGCTTCCTTGTAAAAACAATCTTTTAGACCTTTCCGTCCTGTCATGTTTTCACATGGTATTTTAGGTTCGGACATTAGCTTCGGTCATCTCCATTTAAACCAGTTTCGTGTTTCGGTATTATGTTCATTAGAATTGTTCTTTATTTCATCTACGGTCATTAGTTGACCTTTTATATCTTGTACAGTGCGGTAGTTTTAAGAAATCTTTTGTCTGAAAAAAAAAGTAAAAGAATAGGTTTTGCTGGCAAACAACAGTATTGACCTGGAGTTGGGGGAAAGGGGAGAGGGGGGGGTGTCTTTACCAGTAGGAGGGGAAGGGCGTGTGTATGTGTGGGGGGGGGGGGTTCAGGGTAGATGGCTAGATTGGCTATCCATAAACAACAGTTCTGTTAACGGCCATTACACTGATGTGAAATTTTAGTCACCGCGAATAGAACCAGCGCATGGTTTGAAACATTCTGGTTCTCTACCTCCCGGTTGGCTGTTCTATAAACTATAATAACATGTTGCCCTGGTTAAAATACGTGTTAATCACGTGATTAATTCATTTTCTCGTCCATCACAGTCACGTTGCTGTTAGTCACCGTATTGATTTCAAATTGGGCCGGAAATGGGGGGGGGGAAGGAGGGTAGGGAGGGGCTAACAATGTGTTTCAACTCTGTTATCCGCAAGACCTCAAGTGTGAAGGTTAAAGTAATTGACCTTCAATAGCTTCCTAGCCTGGTCCAATTTTTTTTTATTTTATTTCCTCTTAGACTTAAAATTAAACTGATATTTATTTCCCAACTTATACACCGTTGGTAGTAACTTGATGAAGTTACTATCACCTCACTAGACCCATCACCGTACACAGATGTGCATGAAGTTACTACCAACTCACTAGAGCCATCATCGTACACAAATGTACATGAAGTTACTACCACCTCACCAGTCTGATTATCACCGTACACAAATGTACATGAAGTAACTACCACCTCACCAGTCTCATTATCACCGTACACAAATGTACATGAAGTTACTACCACCTCACCAGTCTCATTATCACCGTACACAAATGTACATGAAGTTACTGCCACCTCACCAGTCTCATTATCACCGTACACAAATGTACATGAAGTTACTACCACCTCACCAGTCTCATTATCACCGTACACAAATGTACATGAAGTTACTACCACCTCACCAGTCTCATTATCACCGTACACAAATGTACATGAAGTTACTACCACCTCACCAGTCTCATTATCACCGTACACAAATGTACATGAAGTTACTACCACCTCACCAGTCTCATTATCACCGTACACAAATGTACATGAAGTTACTACCACCTCACCAGTCTCATTATCACCGTACACAAATGTACATGAAGTTACTACCACCTCACCAGTCTCATTATCACCGTACACAAATGTACATGAAGTTACTACCACCTCACCAGTCTCATTATCACCGTACACAAATGTACATGAAGTTACTACCACCTCACCAGTCTCATTATCACCGTACACAAATGTACATGAAGTTACTACCACCTCACCAGTCTCATTATCACCGTACACAAATGTACATGAAGTTGCTACCACCTCACCAGTCTCACTATCACCGTACACAAATGTACATGAAGTTACTACCACCTCACCAGTCTCATTATCACCGTACACAAATGTACATGAAGTTACTACCACCTCACCAGTCTCATTATCACCGTACACAAATGTACATGAAGTTACTACCACCTCACCAGTCTCATTATCACCGTACACAAATGTACATGAAGTTGCTACCACCTCACCAGTCTCATTATCACCGTACACAAATGTACATGAAGTTGCTACCACCTCACCAGTCTCATTATCACCGTACACAAATGTACATGAAGTTGCTACCACCTCACCAGTCTCATTATCACCGTACACAAATGTACATGAAGTTACTACCACCTCACCAGTCTCATTATCACCGTACACAAATGTACATAAAGTTACTACCACCTCACCAGTCTCATTATCACCGTACACAAATGTACATGAAGTTACTACCACCTCACCAGTCTCATTATCACCGTACACAAATGTACATGAAGTTACTACCACCTCACCAGTCTCATTATCACCGTACACAAATGTACATGAAGTTACTACCACCTCACCAGTCTCATTATCACCGTACACAAATGTACATGAAGTTACTACCACCTCACCAGTCTCATTATCACCGTACACAAATGTACATGAAGTTACTACCACCTCACCAGTCTCATTATCACCGTACACAAATGTACGGTGGTGGTGGTGGTGATTGTGCGGGGGGGGGGCATGAGAAAGTCTATGTAAACACCGTCCCACTCGTAGCTTACAGCAACTGTTCACTAAGTGGGACAGATGATTTAAAGTGGGTCGCCAGAAAGATGGTTTTTTTTTTTTTGTTAAAAGTGCTCCATAAGGATATAGCCTATAAAAATAATTGTAAATTTTTTTGTCTTTTTTTTTTACATCTGGGTCGCAAATTACCAGACAGGCCCCTTATCAAAACGTTTGAGAACAACTGTTTATATATATATATATATATTTGTATAAATGAACATAGCCTAATGTCAATGAGGCAGTTGAATTCCGCACAAAAAGGCTGTTTTAAGAAAATTGTAGCTGTACCACACCAATGTAATGTAACGCCATAAACCAAGCTAAGCAACGTAAGAAGCTTTTTAGTTTTGCTACCTGCTGGATGGACAATGTGTATTACTATGAATGATCCACACATTCAACATCAACTCAGATTACTTACATTTACATTAGGAATGCTTACCAGAAATACGATTCATTTATTATTCAATATAAGCTATAACATTCCAAGTGATTATAGCAAATTGGCAAAAAAAGATGTGTAACCGACGCATTAATTTAGTAAAACTTCTATATTTTAACATTTATAAAGTCGAATGTTTGTAGCTCTTGCATATTCTAATAAACTTTACAAGATAAATAATTCTAATTGTGTCTTAGACACAAAGATTTCAATTTTTAAGATAGTGATAAAATAGTATGTTTTGCAAAAAAAAAATATAAAAATTAGCACATTTAAGCATTTATTTTATCCTCAGCATAAAAAGTGTATATATATATATATATATATATATATATATATATATATATATATATATATATATATATATATATTTACATTTATTCCTTCCCCTTCCTTTATAAATCACTAGTTATACGTTGAATGTCAACAGAAGAACGTTCCTCTTAAATGAAGAGATTTGTAAGTCCCTGTAAGGATGATGAGATATATCTCTTAGATCCTATAAACCACTAATGGAACGGTTTTTTTGTGGTGCCCATCTTTCATCCCCATCATAGGCGATAGTAAAAAGGCGCAATATATTGAAAATTCTTTATTGGAGATATAGGAACGCTTTATTCTTTTTTAAATAAATAAAACCCGTAAATTTAAACTACAATTCTAATGATCAGCAATCAGTGTAAAGCTAAGTTTGATAATTGCTGGTTCAATAATGTTGGTTAACGTCTATGCTCAGTGATTTGTGTGGACGTCTATGTTCAGTGATTTATGTGGACGTCTTTGTTCATTGATGTGTGTGGACGTCTTTGTTCATTGCTGTGTGTGACGTCTTTGTTCATTGATGTGTGTGGACGTCTTTGTTCATTGATGTGTGTGGACGTCTTTGTTCATTGCTGTGTGTGACGTCTTTGTTCATTGATGTGTGTGTGTGGACGTCTTTGTTCATTGATGTGTGTGTGGACGTCTATGTTCATTGATGTGTGTGTGGACGTCTATGTTCATTGATGTGTGTGTGGACGTCTTTGATACCTAATTCCCACTTACATACATATATATATATATATATATATATATATATATATATATATATATATAATCTTATCCTTATTGGTGGTTGTCGTATGGACCTTAAGACATTGGTTAGCCCTGAAGTAGGGACCATAACTCTATGTCTCAATTCATATCAATTTCTGCCTCCGAAAGGTAGATAAGATTTTCATTGCTTTCTATTGCATTATTTCGATTTGGATCGCATTCATTAGGATTACTATTTGCAGTCCAGCGTCATAACTAACTAAATCCCATTCATTTAGATTACCATTTACAGCCCAACTTATAACTAAGGTTATAACTAACTAAATCCCATTCATTTAGATTACTATTTACAGTCCAACGTTATAACTAATGGGCATGTTGTAAAGATATAATAATGGGAATGCATTTTGTTTGTTTTGACAATATGTGCTAAAAATATAAGCATAGATTGTTTTGTACCTAAAAATGTAATAATTACTTTAAATGTATTTTTTTTTAATTCCACACTTTGTAAAAAAATGCCAATATCTCAAGCAAAATTATTATCAAACATTATTATGAAATAATTTTTGTTTTAATTTCGACGCAACATCAAATTATACAGTATGTAGATTTATTTGATTGCTTGTTAGTTTTTTTTAATTGTCCTATTTAATTAAATCAAGTGGAGCGTCCATATGTTCAGCTTTAAATCAGGGGAGTGTACTCATGTTCAGCTTTACATCAGGGGAGTGTACTCATGTTCAGCTTTACATCAGGGGAGTGTACTCATGTTCAGCTTTACATCAGGGGAGTGTACTCATGTTCAGCTTTAAATCAGGGGAGTGTACTCATGTTCAGCTTTACATCAGGGGAGGGTACTTATGTACAGCTTTAAATCAGGAGGAAGGTACTTATGTACAGCTTTAAATCAGGAGGAAGGTACTTATGTACAGCTTTAAATCAGGAGGAAGGTACTTATGTACAGCTTTCAATCAGGAGGAAGGTACTTATGTACAGCTTTAAATCAGGAGGAAGGTACTTATGTAAAGCTTTAAATCAGGAGGAAGGTACTTATGTACAGCTTTAAATCAGGAGGAAGGTACTTATGTACAGCTTTAAATCAGGAGGAAGGTACTTATGTACAGCTTTCAATCCTAACACGCAGGACACAATCAATGTGCTGCGGTCTCAATGATTTCCTTGGCTCTTCCAATGAAGTAAAATTCAAAACGTTTTATCTTTAATAGCTTTTATTTTATTTTTGTCTTGAGTTAAGAACGTAAGAAACTGAACATGATGAACACATTTCATTTCATTTTTTTTCTTAAAGCTAAAATAATACAACATATATACACATATATATAAATACTAAATACTGACTATTCTTTACAGAAGAAGGCGAACCAATAAAAAGACATAACTTCATAACTCGACTTATGTAAGTTACCGAAACAAAGTTTCTCATCGGAGTAGTGTTGTTGTTCTTCATTACATTCTGTCATTTGCATTGCGGGCCAGTTAAGTTATTATGATTTCAACACTTTTTGGTTATCATAAGTTTTATTTTAAAATAACATAGTTATCAAAGAATTTTTTATTCAGATTTGATAGTCACATTTAGTGAATGATTGAAGTAAATACAGGAGTTGAAAAAAAAACAACAAATGTTTGCAAAGAAAATATGAATTAAATACATTCTTCAAGAATGAAATCAAAAATGTGTATATCTTAAACCGAAAAAGAAAGGCAGAGACTGATGACGTAATTGTTCGTCAAACAGATGCAGCCATTTCGAATGTTATAATGATGTGCAGAAATTATATTACTGATAAAGTTAAGCGTACTTAACTAGGTTAGCATCAAACCGAATAAATTTATTCTTGGTAAACGTGTAATGGTTATGACTCCAGACAACATAAGCTCATAGCATGAAAAGGTGAAAATCGTTTTGATGGCATATGGATTTTATCAAGCACTTTTACATTTATTTCTTCAATGAGTATATAACTTGATCAAAGTGCATGCACATACTCATATGGTGAGCTGTTCCTAGTCATAGACGATCCACGCGACTGCCAAGGGCCACCCCGCCCACCCCAAATGGAAAAAATGGGCCCCTTTACAGTGCTGGATTTACGCACAAGCTACAGAAGCTATAGCTTAAGGCTCCCAAATTTCTTCGGGGCCCCCGAAAAATTGTCCGAATGAGCGATTTGGTACTGACATATAATATTTGGACTTAAAAAAGGTCCCCATATCTCATATAGCTTAGGGCCTCATTATGTCTAAATTCGGCCCTGGCTTTACAGTAATGATTCTGCTGGATGTAATACCATTGTCAATGTCAATAACCGAATAAAAAAATGTGTCATCTGATCTTATTATATCTGAAAGGTTCAGGGTACACCTAGATCTGGATATATCTGGATATATCTGGATGTATCTGGATATATCTGGATGTATCTGGATATATCTGGATGTATCTGGATATATCTGGATGTATCTGGATATATCTGGATGTATCCAAGTCTGCATCTCTGTACGACAGAAACGGCACATTTAAAACACAAAGTCACTGTGATGTTAAAACAAAGAGAGAAAGAATTGCATTTAGATTCATTGTCTTTTCAGCTTGTACTGAACATGTAATGGCGACTTTCCTTATGTCATCCGTTATATGATGTATTGATTGTTTCATAGACGTGCTTCTCTATTTATAGAAAAGTTATTGTTTTTAAATTTATTTTCAATTTGTCTATAGTTTGTCGACTGTTTCATATGTGTGTTTTACTTGAATTAAGAAAAAAAAACAACTAATTATGAATTTAAAAATAAATCACTTTTTGCTAAAATTAGGTTTATTGTAGACGCAATGGTACCGGACATTTGCTGGGGGGGGGGGGGGCTGGATATTGTACTAGCCACACAGTCTCATAGCTGTGGATACAGAAACAGGTGAATTATACTCCATCCGAGTCCAAAGGTCCTTGCATGTTTAAATAAGGGGAAACTATTTGGTTTAGTGGCAAACAAACGCAGCCTCACAAAAAGCTCTTTTTTAACAAATTAATTCAATACAAATTAAGAGTAAATTTAATAAAAACAAAAAAAAAAAAAAACTTGTGACGTACATTTGTTTTATAGGAAAAATAATCAATATCAACATCACTTGGACCTGTTAATATAGTCTTTTGATTTGAACTGAAGAAATGTTCAACTCGTAGAATCATTCTCATAATTAGCTTGTATTTCCATCCTAATGTCTTTGCTGTACATCCAGTGTTCCCATCATCATAACGTCTCTGCTATAAATAGAATATCTTAGATGTTTCGGTCAGTGCCGCCGAGAGAGGGGTTGAGGGGGGGCAAATGTCCAGGGGCCCGGCGAGTTTTAGGGGCCCGGACTGAGCTGGCACATCAACTTTTGAAAATATTATTATCAGCGCGGGGGGCCCGTAACAGCCCTGCCCAGGGACCCGAAATTTCTGTCGGTGGGCCGGGTTACGGTCCACTTCAAACGTTTTGGATCTAAAAAAAAAAAAGTCCGCATGACAAGATATTAATAGCTCCAATCTTTCTTTGAACGCTTGACCTGACTATGACCCCCAAATAACGAGCTACTCGGTTGTATAACGAATCCTTTTTATAAGTAGGCCATCCACGTAATAGTATATAAACATATTCAAACAGAAAGTTATTCAATTAAGTATTGGTATTCCTAATACCGGCAAGCGACTGGGGTAATTTTTCATCGGAACGGTTTCATTGTTAACATAACCAGAAGGTAACAATGAAAACTTCAAATAAGATAAAACAAAACAAAATATATATAAAAGACCTGCTAGTTTTGTTTTTTTTTTTCCCTTCCTTTTCGTCTACTCTGAAAATGAGTTGCCTCTGCGGGATAGTCTGGCCGGTGGAGACTGCAAATCAATCTAAGCTGTCACTGGGCACCGCAGATGAGGACGTGGGGGGTCGGAAGTTCGAGCAATCAACGGTGATTCCTCACTGGACGATGGTCCGTGAAAGACTCTCTGATACCAGGGCCCCCCCCCGATGTATCTCATAAATCAATATTCAGGACGGCGAGTTGGCCATGAAAGGAAGAGGGGAGTGAGGGGCGTGGGGTTGGGGTGAGGGGGCGCGCCTGTAAAACACATTACGGAACAGCTTCCAAACCCAAGCAATGAGTCTACATACAAATGTTTGGGGAATAACAATGGTACGGAATATTGGTGCTATTAATGGAAGACTCTAGGTGGCTCTTTCTGCTGTCCATAATAAATCAGGTCTTCCGTTACTTTTAAAAAGAAAACCTTGACTTGTTTTGGAAACTTTTTTTTTTGTGGTTGTTGTTTTTTAAGTTAGGTTGCAGCTCGTTGACCTTTAACCTGGCATTGATTTTGTTTTTCTTTAACAAAACCTGTCGCTTTTTTTTTTTCTGAAAGATGAGTGAGACGATGTGCCTTTGAAAGAACTAGCATGTCTAACTTTTTAAATGTTTTAAAACTCTAAAAACTGTTTATACCCAAACAAAACTGTCTTTTTTTCGTAGGCGTATCCCCCTCCCTCTTTTCTCAGCCTATGGCCCTGGTCGTTCACGTGTTGATAGCCATATGGTTCATAAAGTCCCCCCCCACATACACACAGCCTTACCCACCCCCTTCCACACTCATTTGTATTTATAACATCAGTCTCTTACACAATAGTCACTTTACGTGTAAACTACATGGTAAGAAAAAAATTCACACATTTTTAAACACTCATCAGAGGCGTTACTAGAGCTCCACCCTCGGGCTCCTTAGAGGCGTTACTAAAGATCCACCCCAGGGCTCCTCAGAGGCGTTACTAAAGATCCACCCCAGGGCTCCTCAGAGGCGTTACTAAAGATCCACCCCCCGGGATCCTCAGAGGCGTTACTAAAGATCTACCCCAGGGCTCCTCAGAGGCGTTACTAAAGTTTCACCCCAGGGCTCCTCAGAGGCGTTACTAAAGTTTCACCCCCGGGCTCCTCAGAGGCGTTACTAAAGCTTCAACCCCGGGCTCCTTAGAGGCGTTACTAAAGATCCACCCCCGGGCTCCTCAAAGGCGTTACTACAGATCCACCCCCGGGCTCCTCAGAGGCGTTACTAAAGATCCACCCCCCGGGCTCCTCAGAGGCGTTACCAGATGTCCATTCTTAGGCGGCATTTTTCCCCCTAGAAAAGGAGGGACATTTAAAAATTTTTAGTATTATTCGGCACTATAATGTGACGACATTTGTGTGAGTGAAGCCCACAGACAGATGTTTATTACTCAGATCCAATATCAATGACTAATTGGGCCGTTCTATGGTACCCTTCTATCATCCCCCACCTGAGTCGATAGTGCATTGGCCATGGAGGCTCCACGGGAGACATACGTAGGTGACTGGACACAATGGGAGTCGAACCCGTAACCCACAGCACAGAGGTCGCGACGCAGCGTGAAGCGCCACCCAGCCACCACGGCATTTGTGTAGAATCAACCGCCCCGGGGCGCCAGTGAATCTAGCTACGCCACTGCGCCCCAACCAAATTTTAGTATAAGGAAAAACTACAAAATTCATAATAAGTTCCGGAATTTATCAGGAAAGTCATACATTTCTTCCTCATCTGTCCCCCCCCCCAACCCCTCTTTGCTGTAAAGCCAAAGAAAATGCTAGCACGAGTTTGTAATGACTTTCAATAAGATAATATATCAAGGTAGGACCGGTACATTCAGATGTTGAGAAAGAAGCCAGAGAAATGTTTGATGTCATGATGAGTTGCCTATGAAGTGACAGATTAATACTAGCTAGTAGAGAGTTTTATCGAAGTAACTTTTTTTTTTTGCAGTTAATGATAAGGAGTTTACAAATTCTTTGATCCCCGAGATTGTATACGGTGCATCTGACCCCCAGGGATCATCTCACACAGGGGTGCAAAAAAAGTGTTGATTTTTTTTTATTATTATTATTTAGTGGCGTTTATTAAAAAGTTTCTTGATAACTGAAAACGTATTTTTATTAAATTTTCTTTGTTAGACTTCCCAACAGTGTTCAATTGTCTAAACATAAATTAAAGTTGATAATATTGTAGAAAAGAAAAATTATAGTATTAACAGTGACAGAGCCGTTATTGGGTTTACGGGAGACTTACAGAGATGGAAGCCCTTGACAAAAGATACTGTCGGGTTCCTCTTAGCATCAACGGTATTAGTAATTAATAATTGCATGGGGTTATGGAGGGGGGCCCAAGGTTCTGGGGGGAGGGGCGTGGTTCTATAAGAACGGCTCTGAGCAGAGTTACTAGTTCTTATCACCACAGACGGCTGCGTAAGGTTCTACGACGGCTGCGATGGGTCCCATGACGCCACGTTGAGTCCTATGATGGCTGCGTTGTGTCCTATGACGGCTGCGTCTGGTCCAATGACGGCTGCGTCTGGTCCAATGACGGCTGCGTCTGGTCCTATGACGGCCCCGTTGAGTCATTTGACGGCCCTATTTGGCCCAATGACGGCTGTGAAAAGTCCCATGACGACCCCGTTGAGTCCTTTGACGGCCCCGTTGAGTCTTATGACGGTTGCGTTGGGTCTTATGATGGCTGCGTTGGGTCTTATGACGGCTGCGTTGGGCCCAATGACGGCTGCGAAAAGTCCCATGACGACTCCGTTGAGTCCTTTGACGGCCCCGTTGAGTCCCATGACGGCCACGTTGGCCCCGTTGAGTCCTATGACCGCCCCGTTGAGTCCCATGACCGCTCCGTTGAGTCCTATGACGGCCCCGTTGAGTCCCATGACCGCTCCGTTGAGTCCCATGACCGCCCCGTTGAGTCCCATGACCGCCCCGTTGAGTCCTATGACGGTTGCGTTGAGTCCCATGACCGCCCCGTTGAGTCCTATGACGGTTGCGTTGAATCCTATGACCGCCCCGTTGAGTCCCATGACCGCCCTTTTGAGTCCCATGACCGTCCCGTTGAGTCCTATGACTTGTTAAGTTCTATTTTTCGGTTGTCTCAGCCACAAACAATTGATAATTATAAATCTGTAAGGTCCTCTTATCATCAGAACTATAATTATCAATATAGTTCCCGAAGCGTTGAAGTATGAGAAGCATTGCTCTATATCAACAAGGTTGGATATTGCTCTACGCCTTTTGATAAGCTATATTGATGGTATTTAACAATACGGTAAAGGAGATAAAGAGAAAAAAAATATAACAAAACTGCAAAAAATATGATATCAAGAATTTTTTTTCCAATGACAACTTGATATTTTCGCCAACACCCGTTCGCGCGGCGCTCCACGTGTCTACTTATAAATAGACACAAAGTTTGTTTACAAAATGTCAGATGGTATCTGATAGATGATTTCATTTGTTTACACTCGGCTTGTGATTCTCCTTTTGCGCCCATCTGTTGTCGACGTTACTTTATTTGTTGATAGATAGGTGTACGCCTTCTGAAATTGGAGAATAACGACTTCTTTTGTAAATGTCTTCTGTAAATGTTAGTTTTGACGAGGGTGATTCATAACTCGCTACAACGAACGCGTCAAGTTGCCAAACTAGGCATTTTTTTCTTATTATAGTTGTGTGTGGCCAACTTCCGAAACGAGAAAATGAAACGAGACATACCGGAAATAAAATGAAACGAAAGTAAGAATATGGGGTCGTATTTCTTTGCTCCCCCCCCTACTTTTTTTTTTCTTAATGTACATCTTTGGTGGGTCAGACACACACACACACACACATATATATATATATATATATATATTTATATATATATATATATATATATATATATATATAAACATTTAGAAATGCCAGATAAAACAAATCAGAGCAGACGAGATTACAAAGATAGACTATTAAACTGATAGGCAGGCTAGGGGGGAAAGACTGAACATCGACATTTTGGCGTAAATACTCAGATACTTTTACCAGTGACTAGTGATGACGTTCAAGCACTCAAGCAGAAATGCATTGAATCATTTAAACAACCTGCAATAGGTATGCATATGCCTGTGTATACACCTGAACTCAAATACTTCCAGAGGCGTTATTATTGATAGGCAAACTATGCGACTGCCTAAGAGCCACCTTCCTGTAGATGTTTCTTTAAAATACTATGCTTTGACATTACATTTAGTCTTGGGCCACTTAATATCAATACTTCTCTTCTTTAACCCCCCGACTCCAATATATATATGTCTTCCTAGGACATCCAAATTGTCTTTACTTTTTCTTAAGGCCCCCTATTACATAATAATGATTAAGGGGGGCCCACATCTCAATTTGATACAGAGAAGGGGCCCAAATCTCGATTTGATACAGAGAAGAGGCCCACATCTCAATTTGATACAAAGAAGGGGGCCCACATCTCGATTTGATACAAAGAAGGGGGCCCACATCTCGATTTGATACAAATAAGAGTCTCATTACGTTTAAAATGGACGTTATGTTTATTTTACTCTCTTCACCACGACACAATCAAAACAAACGGGAAACGGACACAGGTGCCTCACCTCATGTAGATGTTTAAACGTACAGACAAGATAAATAAACATATTGGCAGAGGATGCGGTGATATTAGGAAATTTGACCTGTCTAAGTTGGATAAGAAGAAATCTTACCCTATAAATTGATAAGAATGGCATGTCATGTGACCTTTTATTTCGTTTTTAAATGTACATAGCAGTCTTGTGTTTACTTTGTACTGCAGCAGTGACGTAATCGAAAATTACTTGAGGGTAAAACAAGATCTTCTCAACTTTTTCACAATTGATAGTATTGTTTTCTAATATCTCCCCTGATGTCAATCTCTTGACAAGATTTTTATCGACTACTCCACTGAGCATTGTGTGAGTGTGTGGTGCTGGATAGATGTGATGGACAGTGCCGAACCTGGGGATTTGGGGGCCCGAGGGGGCTTGGCCTCTTTGGGGGGGGGGGGGTTCACAGCATTTTGACATTCGACACCGTAAAATGATATAATGTACTTAATATCTAATGCAAAGAAATTTGTTTGCCCCCTTCAAACTGGGGCCCGGGGGGGACTTTTAAATTTGAGCCCTAGGTACGTCAGTGGGCGGAAACCTCTTGACCGGTAAATTCATTCCTTTCATTCCAGCGGACCAATGCATTCCCGTTCTTATTCCCACTGACCATTAAATAAAAATTTTTTTTTTTTCCCGTGTAACACTTTGATATGTGTGTGTGTGTGTGTGTGTGTGTGTGCGATCGCGAGTGTTTATCTTTAAACTAGATCAAATGCCCGGTACCCAGACCGGCGAGTGACTCATTATAATTGATTTGTATCCCTTTGACCATCTTTACAATTTTCCCAGTCCATTTTTAGCCGCGGAAGTTATACGCACGTACGTACGCATAGGTTAGACGATTATGTATGTAGATAGAAAAGAAAATTCACCAGTGAGGACTTAAATTCATTAATTGTTTCACATGGCTGCCTTTGATTACTCGCTTCTGCTAACCAGTTACATTTCGCCGACTACAAACGGGTAGCGGACCTCCGGTTTCCGATCGCTGGTGTAGTCAAAGGGTTCGAACTCAAGTGATTCCATTCACCTTTGTTGATCATAGTACCTCTGTGACCTTTAAAATATTGGCCATGACGAGAATACAATGAGGGCACCTCAAAACTGTCTCAATGGTGATCCTTTCACCCTTTTTAATTCTATTTTCTTCTTTCGTATTCCTGTGAAGTCTATTGTACAGATCACATGTTGTCTTTTAATTCTAGTTAGAAATCTTCACTACTTGTGTGACTTATATTATAAGAAAAGGAATAAACAATGCGGGGAAAAACACAACAATATATTTGAAGCTATTAACACATTATCCACACTGAGCAGTTATGGCGGTTTATACGAATGCCTGCCAATGTTTGAAGAGATGTAAATGAATGAGATTGTCTGGGTAAGGTTGGCATGAAGGGGGGTCGGGGTAAGGGGAGAGAATCGTATGTCTCTGTTAAAAAACAACATTGGGTGAAAAGTGATAGTTATCTGCGCACCCCTGTAGTTGAACATGTCATGGCCGCCATTAGATAACTATGTGAACAGAAGATCAAAAGACGGAAATAAAGTTGTTTATAAACAGAAGGGTTAGAGGTGTTGTGCAGGTGTTACAGAATTATATTGAGATATTGAGAGACGATAATAACAGAGGGGGGGGATAGAATGTGTGTGTGTGTGTGTGTGTGAGAGAGAGAGAGAGAGAGAGAGAGAGAGAAAGAGAAAGAGAGATGAAGAGGGAGGGGGTTAGAGAAAGAAAGATTGGTAGGGAGAGAAAGAAATGGAGGGAGAGAGTGATAGAAAGTGAGAGGGAGGGAGAGAGTTAGAAAGAGAGATAGTGACGGAGAGAGAGAGAGAAAGGGGAGAGGGAGGGAGAGAGAAAGACAAAGGGAGGGAGGAAAAGAGAAAGTGATAGAAAGGTAAGGAGAGATAGACAGTTTAAACAAGAGGTTAGTTAAGAAACAAAGGACGTATATCGCAGATAAAGTGCTGATTAAAGTTATCTTTGTCATTGAAGAAAAAATGGCATAGGGAGGTTCAGGGGGGGGGGGATAGAGAAAAGATGGACGGAAAGAAGTTGGTTGGGAAACAAAGAATGACTTCAAGAAAGACAGAAGTAAAGAAAAGAAGAGAATGTGAGGATTTGGAAAAGAGAGAAAATGTCGAAAAGAGAGAGACATATATGGAAAGAGAGTGGAAGAAAACACAGAGAAATAATGTTTAGAAAAAAAAAATTAAATTAAAAAAACAAGTCAACATAAATGACCTCAATCAGATATCAGGGCGAGGCTTCGGTTAAAAAAGGCTGTAGTTGGGGGTGGGGAGGGAGGGGGGAAGGGGTTAGTTTTAAAGAAATCTATCTGACAAATATCACCACTGACAAGGACTAACTGTAGTCATGAGGAGAACTCTACGCACTCCCTTTGACAGTCGGTCAGCAGATTGGTATTTTTTTTTTTATTATTTATAGTGAGTATTTATAGTAAGTCTTATTTTATGTTTATTTCTTCATAGTCAACTTCTATTTAAAAAAAAAAGTATATTTTTTATATTTTTTTCGTCTCCAGATCATGAGGTTGTTCACATTTGAAAAAAAAAAATATCAATTTAATCATGACCTGAGGCTAAACGAATTATATTTTATCTGAACTTTGATCTGTTCTGTTAAATTAAAAAAATAAAAATACAGAGAAATACTGTCGATGCTCAGTTTGGGGGGAAGGTACTCCTGTTATTTTTTATTTCTACCCAAATAGTCTAGTCCTGCGCTTCTCACAGTGTTGAGAATATATACATACATCTTAACACCTCTATCTCTTTATATGTCTCAAAACTAAAAGTTTGTAAATCTACAAAGAAGAAATATATATATATATATATATATATATATTGTGACGAGCTAAAGTAGATGTAGAGACAGAGACAATCCCCTTCGACCTTTTAACATAGTAGATATCTAAGAATTAGGATTAGTACGAATAATAGTGACAAGGTGACAGACAACTTAGGGCGAGGTGGGAAACAATAGAATAGTAGACAGCGAAGGTGTGAAGACTGGGAGGCGCCGTCGGACAGTCTAGCAGGTTAACAATGACGACCAGGTGACGCTCCTAGAAAGATTAGATAGTGAAGAGACTGTGACGTACTTAGGGTAATAAGGGCACGGACGTTATGGCTATAAATAGGGGCTGGATTCGGACATTAGTTAGTGAGGGAGCAGTTCGTAGTTATGAGAGGAGTGAGAACGAGAGTTAGAGAAGAGAGTTAGTTACGAGAGATCTAGTGACGAGAGTTTTAGGGACAGGAATTGTAGTTAGTCAGAGTCGAGGCAGAGCAAATTACTGTGGATTTAAATGTGTATTCGTCTATGGACTTGTTGTATTGTGATGTACATTTATGTAAATAAATCGTTGTACTAACAACGCAACGAGTTGATTGGTTTTTGAGTTGTGACAAAGGAGTGAGCAAATAAGAGTGAAACAGACATTAAGCTAAATTGACATCTCTACGTTGGAATTAAAACGCACAACTCAGAACAAAGAACCAGAGGGCCTGAGACGTTTATAGAATAAACCAAAGAGCCGGTAACATGTATGAAGTATATAAAAAGGACCCGTAACATATATATATATATATATATATATATATATATATATATATATAAGCGATTTGGGCGTTAAATCGAAAGTAAAGAATTAATACATGTACATCATTATTCCAGTATAAAATTAAATCATGAAAAAATAACTTAGCAATTAATGGCGCTTGTATTCTATCTCTTTATCATAGTTTTCATTTGCATGTGGGCGCGAAATAAACACCAACAATTTCTTTTCAATACTCAAGAAACTGAAAATTATTGCCATAGTGGCAGAAGAATACAAGTTTGAGAGCGTCTTGGCTAAAGGTTTGAAACGGAATCAGAAATGTCTAATACTAGCTTACCTTTCCACACTGACCGCTATAAGGTTCAGGACTGACGCCAGTGAAGACAGCATCTCCACCACACCGGACAGCTTGCACAGGGCGGGGCCGTTGTACCAGTGGGCGGTGAAGTTTTTGGCTATCTCGTAGGGGACGCAGACCAGAAGGAAAAGTAGGTCAGCCACTGCCAGGCTTACCATGAAGGAAGCCGTCACGCTTCTTGACTTCCTGTAGAAGTAGAGATTCAGTCTAGAGTTTAACTTGAGATACAATCTAGAGTTTAACTTGAGATACGGTCTAGAGTTTAACTTGAGATACGGTCTAGAGTTTAATTTGAGATACGGTCTAGAGTTTAACTTGAGATACGGTCTAGAGTTTAACTTGAGGTATGGTCTAGAGTTTAACTTGAGATACGGTCTAGAGTTTAACTTGAGATACGGTCTAGAGTTTAACTTGAGATACAGTATATAGTTTAACTTGAGATACGGTCTAGAGTATAACTTGATATGCAGTCGAGAGTTCAACGTAATAAACAGTCTAGAGTTTAACGCGTATTTTCAGAAGATACAAACAGTTTGTTCAGACTTAAAATGGCGTTAGCTTAGAGAAATCAGAGCTTATCCTTACGGTCTGATAAACAAGGAACCAATGTTTTAAGTGCCCGAGGCTTTAGTCTTATGGGCCTAACGGTTCATCCAGCCCCTGGGTGTAGCTGAAATATCTCAGGGGAAAATAACGAAATACTTAGGTGTTTTAACTCTGAATGTGCACACACACACACACACACACACACCCGCTACAGCCCCGTAGCGTGAAAATTCTACAGCAGGGGCCAGGCATTCTACAGCAGGGGCCAGGCATTCTACAGCAGGGGCCAGGCAACAGCAGGGGGAGGCCAGGTAATAGATTTTACTAAGTAGAGCAAATAAGCAGAGGGGGCCAGACAAAACGCATGGGGGCCCTGACCCCCCCCCCGCACGCTACGGGCCTGACCCGCTACTAAGTGAGTCGTTCATCACTCTTTATACTTATCTGAATCAATGACCCATATAATTACGCAAACCGCCCACCACTAACTCACAGTTATAAAAAGACAGCATTAAAATATGTGCATGCAATGTATAATGCGATTTTAATAAAACTGTAGTGATAATGACGCCCGACTATCTTCCCGCTTCTGGTCTCTTGACAAACTATGGGGCTGCATTGGGCCCTTCCCTAATGTTATAAATCCAAAATCCCCTCCCCCACCCCACACACATGTACGTGATCCTATCAATTTTTTTTTAATTAACTCCCCGTCATTTAGTTTCACCCAAGGGGGCTCATAAAAACTTTGAAACACCCCCCCCCCCCTCAACAATAACACAGGACAGGGTCAAAAAAAGAAGAATTCCTCACCTGTCTCCGAGCATGGCGAATATAACCAGAGAGTTACCAACCAGACCCAGCAGGAACGTCACCCCGTACACGGCCACGGTGGGGATGAAGTTAGGCTCGTGGATCCACGGCTTATATAGGTCATAGATGTCCCCGGAGTAGTAGAAGCCCTCCCTGTGACCCATGTCGGCGACGTCCCTGGAGAAACTGACATTGTAGTAGGTCACATTGTTGCCCTGGGTCACGTGAATGGGAAAGCCGTCCAATGGAAGATTCCTCTCTGTCGTGTCATTCATACTGTAAAACATAAAGAAAGATGGCTCACTAAAATTAATATACAAGTTGTCTTTGTTATTATTGTTATAATGCAAAACTGACAATGTTCAATAAATGTGTTCAAAGACGTTCTTACAGTTTCTGGCGCTCTTTGCAAAAGTTCCTGCTGGGACACTTAGACGTCACATTTAATAGGAATTCTTACTGAATGGGGGGGGGGGGGGTCTTTCCGACAAACGAAGCCCCAAGCAGGAGATTTAGGGTTATTGATACTTGTTTCACCAAGTACAAGTACATGGACTCGATTACTGTTTATATATTTTTATCTTATTTTAAATTTATTTTAACTGTTTGTTATGTCGCAATTTGAAAATGTTACAGATTTTATAAATAATTCTAAAAAAAAAGTTGTATTTTGGAAAAATCAGAACAGTTATGTTTCTAGCTCAATTAATGGCCTGGGAAAACGATAACCACGTAAAACAAGAAAGTGTAGAATGCCGTGTTTTTTCTCATCCTGTCGCTGTATATTATTTATATTCTTCTTAATTTAGCTATGCACGTTCTACATACTTAGAAATAGACAAGTATTTTGTAAGAAATACATGTATAGTGTTGTTTTAGTCCCAGGTCATATTTTAGTTTCAGTTTTTATTTCGTTTTTTCTGTAATAATTTCAGTTTTCGTCTAGTTTTAGTCTTGCTGCTAATTTTAGTTTTAGTTCTCGTTGACGAAAAGTCAACATTTTTGTCAACGAAGGTTTTAGTTTTAGTTTTCGTCAACGAAAACAACACTAGACATGTAACGTAAGTAAAATTATAGACATGTACCAGGTGTTTCCACTTTATGGGGTCAAGTTTGTTGAAATAAAGAGTGACCCCGATATACCCATCACGTTCAGGCGTCATAACTTATAACCAGGACATGAAACGGGCCAAGGCCGTAGACAGCTTGCATCCATAATTTACAGCCAAACAGACGATCAACTTTTGACTGTGGGACCGGTAGATTCATAAACAAAATTACACTTCCATATCTCACTAGCATTCTTTACAATGGCCGAAACTGAACACACTTTTTTTACTATTTATTTATCTTTCAGTCAACTTTGACCCTAGGGTATCGCTTTCTTTTTCTACCACCACATCTCTCCGCCCTAAACACTAGCTCCCTTGATTAAATGTCAGTGGGGTGGTCAATCAGGCCCGACGAAAAGGGGTGTGCAGCCCGAAGAAATATCTGCTGCCCCTGCTTTTAAAGGGCCCCGTCGGGAAGAGTGATCCGGTATATAATGACATAGCAATGGGGGGGGGCTGTGTGATCAATGGGGGGGCTCCATTTTGTGATAATAGTTAGGGGGGCCCAATATTAACTGGCGATAGCCCTGTAAACATAAACTAGTATGTTTATTTACAAAGAACCTCTCAAATATTACTTCAATGGGCGTCACAATTTGTCATAAAAGCTAATATATATGCAATTACATATTGCTATAAAAGTCATGGTTTCCCCTAGTGTTATAACAGTCATGGTTTCCCCTCATTTCAATGTTATCGCTGTATACATGCATGTTTACCCAATTTTTCTCATCCCGATGCAGCGTGCAAACTCTTCCCGTATCCCCAACTGTGGGAAACACTGCCTTACGCCAAAAACCATTCAATACTAAGAAATATTCGCTTCAATTTGAAAAAAAAAATTAAAAAACCGAGTTCAGATTTATAAGTTCAGTTTAGAAAAAGCAGAGTGTAGATTTAATTTAATAACAATTATCAGGATTTTTTGTTTCTTTGATACTCGTTAAACGCGCTTATCATGAAATGATACAAGTTTCCTGGACGTAATCTAAGACCCTTCCTCTACACAGCTCCCTTACCGTCGCCAGCCAGACAGCTAGCTGTACGGACATTTCATGTTTGAAAAAAAAATCGAGTAAGTAAACTGGGTCAAACACGTGGGAGCTGAAGTGGAGAAGGCCCTGAACTATATCGGAGTTATCTGTAGCATTAAAATGTGAGATGTTTTTTTAAAACCTGACTCCTTTCGCACAAAAATATCAGCTTACATCAATGGTTCTCAAATTATGAATCACGTCCTACCAGTGGGTCTAAAGCTGATCTAGAGTGGGACTTTGCAGATTTTGATATTTTACTTAATTAACGCCTCATTTACATTTATTTTTAAACGGGTGTGTCGCGAAAACTGAATAGTTTTACAAAGTGGGTCGCAATTCACTTCAGTTTGAGAATCACTGGTTTACAGTAATGGATTTTACAAAAAAAAAGCAAAATAATATTTACACGAATAACACGTTCAGGTTACATGTACAGCAGTAAATGAATCCTAACTGAACTTAATGGACACTTTCAAAATAACAATCAGCGTTATTATAATGATCAAAGTTACATTAATCGATTAGAATGAACCTGACACTCTGAATTGATTTACTAATGAAGTGGGCTTTAAAATTTAAAATTTAAACAAAAAATTAATATCTAGACAGGGTCAGAAAGACATTCGTCAAGCGGGGAGGTCAACAGACAGTACAGAAAGACAGACACATAAACAGGTAAAGTCATATGGGTTTGTAAAGAGTTCTTCGCATACACGCATAAAAAAAGTTCTGGTAAATCTATAGACTTATGGCTGGAATATAGACATCCCATATTTAATTCATCTATGGTTATACTCAAGGAATATTGGACTTCAATAATGATGCTAATATATTACTTGATCTAATTAAGACACTCGACGGTGTTACAATATTTTGACTAGTTGTACTAGGAATGGTAAACACTATAACTATGTCATAACTTGACGCAGTTCAATACATTCTCATGAGGCTAATAATTTGGCGCCTTCATAAAAAAAATGGCTGACAAGAGTAAATCCTTCGATAATGAAACGGACTCCATATGATGACATCTGATGACATCTTAAGGAGTTGGTAACAGAATGCATAATGAGAATGAGTAGGGTTCTGTCTTTTCTATTTGTGTGTTTGGTACTACGTTTAGTAATTGGCGGTACAGAATTGCAAATAAAAACACATGGTTGGACACAGAAGTCTTGGATAGCAGTCTGGCTGGTTTAAACATGTTTTGTAAATGAGTAGACAGGAGACAGCTGGGTACATAGATCATTGGCTGGACACAATTTGAGTTCGCTGTGTATTTGGTAAAAAGCACCCTCACTTCAATGCGATTTGAAATCTAAATACACTTTTGAGGACGTCGTATATGACTTTACTAAGACGAAGAGCCGAAAAGTTAACATACTGTAATTTACAGATCTGCAGCTTGACGTGCTCATCTCACACGGTTATATATAGTTACTTTAATACAAACATTATTAAATTTTATTGACAATCTGAACTTGTTTTCACTTTATGTTCTGGCCGTAGGCCCTCGGCACAGTGCCTACTGTGCCTAGTTGATAAAGCGGCCCTACATGTGACTGACATGTGAACAGAAATCCATGCCTTCTGGTAATTATCTTGTAAGGATAATCAATAAGCAGAAACAAAGTTCCAACGTTTGCGACAATCATAACTACATTGTATTTTGATTTGTTTCTTAAGTCCTTGTAAAGATGAGATGTTCAGCTCTTTGATTCCCTATAAACCATTTTTGTGATGGTTTTACGAGTTGTCTTTCTTTAATCCCTAACATTGTCGAGAGTGCAGTTTATTGTAACTTTGATTAAATAAAATACGACGCTATCTGGTTGAGCTCATAAAGTGATGACGCGATTTGGTTGAGCTCATAAAGTGATGACGCGATTTGGTTTAGTTCATAAAGTTATGACGCGATTTGGTTTGCGTTGTCCACCCTGTCAAAAGTCTTAGTGATGCTATATATAAGTTGTGCGCCATATGAAAGGAAAGTAAAATTAGTGTGACCATATGGAAGGAAAATAAAATTAGTGTGCGCCATATGGAAGGAAGGTAAAATTAGTGTGCGACATATGGAAGGAAAGTAAAATTAGTGTGCGCCATATGGAAGGAAAGTAAAATTAGTGTGCGCCATATGGAAGGAAGGTAAAATTAGTGTGCGCCATATGGAAGGAAGGTAAAATTAGTGTGCGCCATATGGAAGGAAGGTAAAATTAGTGTGCGCCATATGGAAGGAAGGTAAAATTAGTGTGCGCCATATGGAAGGAAAATAAAATTAGTGTGCGCCATATGGAAGGAAGGTAAAATTAGTGTGCGCCATATGGAAGGAAGGTAAAATTAGTGTGCGACATATGGAAGGAAAGTAAAATTAGTGTGCGCCATATGGAAGGAAAATAAAATTAGTGTGCGCCATATGGAAGAAAAGTAAAATTAGTGTGCGCTACAGAAAGATAGATTGGTTGAAGAGACTTAAGTGCGCTTAGTTGTAAGTGTGAGATGTGCGCTTAGCTAGACGGGCACAGCGTAGATGAACGAAAGAGTGCGAGGCTTCCATATATATATAGATTTGATTAATGCAAGGATAAATTAGCTTTTTTTTTTAAATGTTCTAGAATATTCATTGTATATATATCAGTGGTGGCGAACCCAAGGCACGCGTGCCACAGTCGGCACGCAGAGGCTCACCAGTCAGCACACAACTAAAATATAACTTCTGTAATGACCATATTACATTTACATATTCCTTACATTTTAATTGGGGTGCCTGGCACTTTGCTATAAATAAGTGGGTTAGTTTTTTTTTTTTTTAAATTTGGGCACGCTGTCTCCAAAAGGATATACACCACGGGTGTACATATAAAACACACAAACGATTTGAACGATGGATTGTGAAATATCGATAGAGCAATAACAAGCGGAACACGTTCATCACCGGATAGCGTCGTTGAGTGCAAGTTGAACTGCGACCTATTCCTGGGGTGTGTTGAACCTTTTGTTGCGAGACTGTATATGTGTATAAGTATAAATCTCTGAGTGCATGTGTGTGTGGATGTGTTTATCTATGAACTTATATATGAGTGTATATGTAAGTTATGCCTGCTTTTGTTCCCCGTTTCTTTGTTTTATATGTCAGACGCACGGATACACAGGTAAACGATGCTTCCCTTACCTGATACCGCCGATGCCGACGCCACTGCTGCTTTCCGTGGAACCTGACGTTACATCGTGTGTTATGGTAACCATGTGTGACGTCATCAAGGCTTGGAATCAGCCTGCAGGGAAGAATGGAAATGTATAATACGGTGAATAGAGATGTACAACAACAGGCCCAGCGATGTGTCTTTGGTGATCCATGACAAACAACAAAACTGATAACAAACAACCCTGGCGACGCCCATGTTTATGGCAGAAAGTTTTCTCGACAGATAAATAGACAGACAGGGTCAGAAAGACATGAGTAGATAGCCAGGTTGAGAGGCTGAATGTAAATAGACAGGCAGGATCAGAAAGACACCTGTAAAGCGTTCAGGTAAATAGACTGACAGGGGAGAAAGGCAGGCACAAAAAAAGATAAAGTATTAAGGATCTTTAGGCAGACACGTTAACAGGTAAAGTACTATGGATCTTTAGGCTGACACATAAACAGGTAAACTATTATGGATCTTTAGGCAGACAAGTAAACAGGTAAAATATTGTGGATCTTTAGAAAGACACGTTAACAGGTAATGTGTTTTGGATCTTTAGGAAGACACATAAACAGGTAAACTATTATGGATTTTTAGGAAGACACATAAACAGGTAAAGTATTAAGGATCTTTAGGCAGACACATAAACAGGTATACTATTAAGGATCTTTAGGGAGACACATAAACAGGTAAAGTATTATGGATCTTTCAGAGTTCATCGCATGTACACAAAGTATCGTTCTAGTACACCTATTGTCGATGTACTTAAAGTTTAAATGTTTACAAAAGTATAATCACAAAAATACATAATACACATTCACACAATCATACACAGACATTTTAATCTATGCAAATATATATATATAGTATATACATATATACATCATATCCGTTTAACACTCAATCATGGGACGTCAGGGGTCTGAGGGAGAGGCTAACAACTGTTTGTACCCTGCGGCAGGTTGGCTTAGCACTCCACCTTCATATATATATATATATATATAGAGAGAGAGAGAGAAAGAGAGAGAGAAAGAGAGAGAGGGAGGGAGAGATATTGAGAGAGAGAGAGGGGGGGCAGGGGGAGAGAGAGAAAAGGAGGGTAGGAGGGAGGGATGGGGAACGGGGAGAGAGGAGGGTTGGGGGATGGACAGGGGGGAGAAAAGGAGGGGGAGAGAGGGAGATGGGAGAGGGAGCAGGGGGAGAGGGAGAGAAAAAGGAAGGGAGGGAGAGAGATAAAGAGTGAGGGGGGCAGGGAGGGAGAGAGAGGGGGAGGGAGGGAGAGAGGGGGGAGGGAAGGAGAGGGGGAGAGGATGGGAGAAATGGGAGGAAGAGATAAAGAGAAAGAAGGGGCACGGAGGGAGAGAGAGGGAAGAAGGAGGGAGGAGGATGGACGGGGGGAGAGAAGGAGGGGGAGAGGGGAGAGAGGGAGATGGGAGAGGGACGGAGAGAGGGAGGGAGGGGGTAGGGAGAAAACAGAAGGTAAACAGAAAACCTTCTTTTAAACCCGGGCAAAGCCGGGTACTTGCAACTAGTATATATATATATATATATATATATATATATATATATCAGACCATATGTAATGGTAAATTTCAACTAAATAGTAAAAGTACAAAAACTAATTTCACAGCAACTGGTTGTCAATAGAGGGAGAAAAAAACTTAACAAACAAAAACAACTTTTGATATTCAAAGAAACGACTCAATATTTTTTTTTTTAATTACGGTGATTTAATTTAAATAATTCAGTTTCTATCATTCTAAATAAATATATTGATTGAATCAGGAGGTGAATGTTTGTATTCAACTCCCTTGACTTTATTTCATCGGACTTAATGAGGATCAGTCAATAGTTTATGACATTACGACAGTCAATCATTCAGGGTCACCGAGAGTACTTCTACTCTTGATATTCATCTTTAATTACTAACTCAGGTTGAGGTCATTTCTACACAACTTTAAATTCATTCAGTGCAAAGATGCCCATATATCTAAGTTAAATCTTGTCTGTCCACAACTCTCAGTTTAAGTGTATCCTCCCCTCCCCCCCCACCCCACTGACCAAATGTCCGCAAGATAAGAAGCTGCTCAAATTTACTAAAATACACAATTAATAATAATAATAACACCTTTATTTCGTTTTTTAAACAGCTGTTGTAATGGTATTGCAGGATCCAAGAAATACAAGGGATTTAACCCTGGATATGTCAAGGTTTATCAATGTAGGTTATAGGACTTGATACTCTGATGTGTTCATGGGAAGCATTTACTCAGGAAAAAAAAACAACAAAAAGCAAATATATCATAAAGATGACTATAGCTTAAAATTCAAAATAATTTTCCTGTGTATAGCAGTATTGGCGCCCATGGGGGGGGGGCAAGTTACATTATATGGCGCCCTCCTTTCAAAATAATATTCTTAGTAATCTCCACCTACGGGTCATAATGATTCCCTCTGGTAGCTGTCCGTGTGTGTGTGTGGGGGGGGGGAGAGCAAAGGAAATCGCTGTAAGATTATAAAACATTGATAGATCGGGGGGGAGGGGGGAATGAAGGGATTCAATGGGAGGGCGGGGAGGATGATGCGAGATGGCTAATGCTATCGCCACCTCAGCTCCTGATTTTAATCAGCTAAAAATCACTTTGACGATAACTGGATTATTAGTATTGTAAAATTTAAAAAAAAAGTATTGCATACAACCTGTCAGTTTGTATATATATATATATATATATATATATATATATATATATATGTATATACATATATAAGCAAGTGATCGGGTGCGGAAAAAAAAAACTCCCTTATAAAATTACACCGCACCCATTTCCTGAAGCCGGTTAAACAAAATGTGATGTCAATGGCATAAAGACTTGTACTATGTAAAGGGGGGGCGCTGTAATAAGCAATGTGTATGGGCCTTTAGAGAAAATAATCTTTGTCTGTTTTGGGGGTTAAAGGCCCTTCTCATCCCTCGCCCCAATTCCCCACCTTCCATAATAAATGAAAACTGCGAAAGTCCACTAAAATATACAGAAAGAATAGTAATACTTGTTTCCATGTTTTAATAGCTGTTGTACATGTTACCGCAAGTCCTGAAAAGTATCTTGCTACTTAATGTTATAGCTGTACATAATGTTATAGTTTTACTTAATTTTATAGCTCTACATAATGTTATAGTTTTACTTAATGTTATAGCTCTACATAATGTTATAGTTTTACTTAATATTGTAGCTCTACGTTTTGTTTAGTTCAACATAATGTTATAGCCCCTGCTTAATGAAGAAGTTCTAGAGTGTAGATCTGATAGCCAAAAGAGTTATTTTAGATTCCAGTTTTAGACAACAAATATCCTATGCGCCAGCAATGTATGCTTAAGCATGGAACCCCTGGGGGACAATCACACGTCCCAATTACACACCCACCCATCACCACCGGAAGTGTCCAACTATTGGCTCAGATGAATACTATTATCACTCATGAATTGAATGGCCCTTTAGCCATGACTATCAGAAGATTCTTATGATGGGTCCAGAGTTGGGGTTTTTTTTTACAGCTAGGTGACGTAAGAATGTCCTATCACTGGGCCCAGCTCAGACTTGACCTCTGGTTTGTTGCTTATGGTCAAACGATCTAATGTCGCCAGTGGTCAAACATAAAGAAACATATGTTGAAAAATGATAGGTTTTTAAAGACTAATTCATAATCGACTAAATAGTGGCGTAGTGAGGGGAAGGCAAGGGGGGAGAGGGGGGGTCATCATGTCCCGGGCGCTACTCACAAAGGGGCGCCAAATGGTATATTTTACATAAAATATTATATGGTTTTTTGAGTTAAGCTCGCTACGCCCCTGCGACTCAGTCTTATGTGTGTGTATGTGTGAGTACATACATGCATGTATGCGCGAGTGTGTGTGTGTGAGTACATACATGCATGTATGTGCGAGTGTGTGTGTGTGAGTACATACATGCATGTATGTGCGAGTGTGTGTGTGAGTACATACATGCATGTATGTGCGAGTGTGTGTGTGAGTACATACATGCATGTATGTGCGAGTGTGTGTATGAGTGATTTTTTTTTCTTTTTGGAAAGTGTGCCAAGATTCAGCATGTTTCCACCCCTCCTACATGTAAACCACCGCTGTAGGGGAAATCCCCGACAAGGTCACGTGTCACTCATAACATCATCTGCCATGCGCAATAAAAAGTTTTTTTGGGGATTATATATAAACAGACAGACAAGTACACAGATGAAGAAGAGGATTTATTGGAAATAGATTGATTGATTCATCGATACATATACCGATAGGACAGGGGCCACAGCCAGAAAAAATTATAAAAATAACTAACTGTGTATGACGACTGGACTCCCGTTGTCCATCTTCTTCACTCTCCCCCCCCCACACACACACACTTTTTTTTTCTAAAAATAAAAAGAAAAGAACCAGGTTATTTGCGATAACTAGGTTAAATGTAAATAAATTTTGACAAGATGTTCAGTTTTCCTTAGGTTCAGTATACCATAATGTATGTCTATATTACATGCTGTTGTTTCCTTTCATTACAGATAAATTCAATGAATAATAATCGCTTACTGCATTACATATCCCTTCCAACCCCCCCCCACCCCCCATATTTACAAAAAGATTTGAAAGATCGGATATAATATTTGTATCCATACCAATTTTTTTTTAAAATATAAAACATTGTATCAAATTTAAACTTTATATAGGCCTAGACTACGTACTATCTTACAGCCACTCAACTAAATTGGGCTGAAGAGAGAAAGACAAAAAAACACTAACAATTTATGTAACTGGGCCACACTGACCTATATTCAGAGATAAAAATGTCCACCAAATATCTTCACATGGTACAGGGAAGTACTCCAATGTCAGAAATACAAAACACAACAATAACAACAACAACAAAAAAAAAAGCCGCACGAGAGACGTTATCCGTGAGTAGCCAGAGACTCCCTCACCTGTAATCTGGTCCACTCACCTGTATTCTGGTTCACTCACCTACTAAGACACCTTTCACACCCGATGTCATCGGCCGAGCGTCTTTTTATTTAATTTCACGTGCGAAGAAGGCATTGTGCTCTTTCTATACAGCATGTGTGGGTGGGTGTATGTGTGTGTGTGGGTGTGTGTGGGGGGGGGTGGGGGGTGTGTGTGTGTGTGTGTAAGGGTCTGAGATATAGAGGGGGTGGGGAGTGGGTGACTGGGTGGATCCAGTTAGTTCTAGCATCCCCTAACTGTTTTGTTTTCTTCACGGAGTGTGCCTGCGAGAATTGGAGGGAGAGAGACAAAAAGAGACAGAGAGAGAGAGAGAGAGAGAGAGAGAGAGAGAGAGAGAGAGAGAGAGTAAGAGAGTAAGAGTATCTATCTCACTGTCAGCTGATAGGTTACAGGTTGAGTTTTAAGTCCCAACGAGAGAGGAGAGTGGCAGGTGGAAGTAGAATATACTTTTGTCAAGGATATGTGAGTACAGTGGCAGGTGGCAGTAGAATATACTTTTGTCAGGGATGTGTGAGTACAATGGCAGTTGGCAGTAGAATATACTTTTGTCAGGGATCTGTGAGTACAGTGGCAGGTGGCAGTAGAATATACTTTTGTGAGGGATGTGTGAGTACAATGGCAGGTGACACTAGAATATACTTTTGTGAGGGATGTGAGCGAATAGAGAAAGCTTTTTAGTAAAATAAATTTCATTTTATTTTTTTCTTACTAAAGTCTACACCCTGTCATTATTGTTTTTAATTAAATTAATATTTTAACCCTCAAGTTCTCGAGGATTTTTTTTAATGTAGGTCAAGGGACCTAACACTCCAGTGTGTTTGACACACCACGAGTTAGACTATTGACATACCATGAGTCAGACGGTTGCATGAGTCAGATGGTTGACATACCATCAGTCAGTCGGTTGACATACCATGAGTCAGACGGTTGAATACCATGAATCAGACGGTTGACATAACATGAGTCAGTCGGTTGACATACCATGAGTCAGACGTTGACATACAATGAGTCAGTCGGTTGACATACCATGAGTCAGTCGGTTGACATACCATGAGTCTGTCAGTTGAAATCTCTGGTCTCAGACAAGAAGTTCTACAGAAACGGAAGTTAACTGACGGGTGGAGCACACAAAACATACAAATGTTTTATCATTTTCCAGTTAATTTTCAGCATTTCCTTTTGTTTGCGACATAATAACCGAACAAACAAATAACCAACAGTGAGATGTCATTGTTTCATTTTGTAAACATTGATACACGTCACAGTGTACATTTTCATATCAATGTCAACAAACAAGTAATTCAACAAAAAAAAAATAAAAGAATTAGTTGATTCGATGATTTTTACTAAAGTAAACAATGACAAAGTAAACAATGAAATATTGTGGACATCGTTTTTTTTTTGAAGGAAACATATACCAAACATGTAAACATGTTATTGTCTGATTATTAGAATATATTTCTTTTTTTTTTCATTACAAATCTGCCACCGAGGTTATTGCAGTCTTTTTCTATGGAACCAGGAAATCAGCTGACGTCATTAGCTGAGGTAAGGGGAAAGGGGAGAGGGGGGGGGTTGACTGACCAAATGATCCACAGATAAATCAAAAAGAAA
>JAGDYQ010000130.1:2143602-2206102 GCA_021962125.1 Bulinus truncatus | reverse complement strand
AAAAACCCCGTCGATAAATGGCAAATATTTTTTTTTTGGAATTAAGCTTTGTTGGTGCACAATGTGTTTTATGCCATGGTATTGTCGCTGTTTCAATTCAAACAAATTATTCTTTACACTGGGATTGTCCGACGTGAGATCTTTTGTCTGAGGACGAGAGTATTGGCAGCTATTAAAAGGGGCACGAATCAAGACCCCCAATTATTTCAGGTGAACACACTTCTCTCCCTTTACTCTGAAATAATTGCAGGTTGTCCAGTGGACAGCAGTCGATATTGCTGTAAATGCTCACTCCGTTAAGGATACTCCTTCGACAATCATAATAACTCAACAACCCCCCCATCCCCAACCACACATCCAATGCACACGCACAAACACACACAAAAACACCTTTTTGCACCCTCTTTTAATTTTTTTAGTGCAGAAATTTTTTTTAAAAATATTTTTTTTTAGTTGTTTAGTAATGTGGAATTCAAACAGAATGTCATTATGATTATAAACTGTATGTAGTTAACAGACTAAAACTTTCATTAGTGCTGTATTCACTTATTACAGGAACATCAACATATAAGAAAGTCATCAATCCTAGCTCTGTCCATAGTATATCGATTCCACATGTATTAAAACATATATATCTACCAATGAGTCATGATACGAAACGGACTTCCGGAAATAGTAGAAATAATAGCAAAATAACGCAAGGTATATAAAAAAACAAGAAGCAAGGAAGATAACTGTAATGAGTTTACCTCCCTTTCATGCTACTATAAATCAATTATCCAAACCATTCAAACAATAAAACAGCTACTTTCTTGGCACATTTAAAGTTTTGCTGAATATAAACATACATAATATATTTAACAACAAGATGATAGTTCAGTACGGTATGTAAATACGTTTAATGAGAAACATGTAACCGGTGTAAGATTAAAAAAAAGACAATGCAATTATAGTTTACTGAGTTAAATAATGTATTTGAATACAAAAAAACGCAGTGGCTACGGTTCCAAGGAACGGGACTCCGTATTATTTTTTTTCTGGGGTCCAACTATAGATGCGCATGCGCTCTAGCGCTCTAGACGGACTTTATTTTTTTACGGCTGTAGATGTGCGCATGCACGGCTATAGATATTGCTCCTAACCCTAACCCTAACTCTATCCCTAACCCTAACCCCCTAATCCTAACCCTATTCCTAACCCTAACCCTAGCCCCGAAAACAAAAAAAAATATGCAATAATAAGCAGTCCGTCTGCCGCGCATGCGCATCTATAGCTGGACCCCCGAAAAAAAATTAACACGGAGTCCCGTTACTTGAAAAAGTTGCCACTGCGAAAAAAAAAATTGCACATTTAAAACTGCAGTCCAAATTGGGTCAATGAAAACAAATATAGATTTGGTAGCGTTAAAGGAAATATTTTTTTCAGCTTAGCCAGCAGACGTAAAACACCAGCCGACACGAAAGTTATAATGGCAAATGAACTTCCGGGTTGTACTATTAATAAATTGTATCAACACTTATATGTTAATGGCTTTTTTTTTTAAACACCTGAAAAAAATGTTGTCTAAATATATTAATATTCAGACTGCAGCAATTTTTTTTTCAGAAATCTACTATGGTAAAAAGAAAAAAACTTAAATTACATTATTAAAAGTTGCATGGGAAAAATAAATAGCAAAAAGAAATACATTAAATTAAATGACCAAAAGAATTACGTTAAATTAAATAACCAAAAGAATTACATTAAAATAAAGGACTAGGTGCATTGTACTTATCATGGTTGTAAATTTAAATGTTAGAAAACAGAGAGTGTGCAAATATTCCTTTACTCTGGATTTGGGGAACTAAAATTAGTTCCAGAGAAACTAAAGCCAATAAATTAACGATTGCCTGGGAACTAACTTAGTTCCAGAGAAACCAAAGCCAATAAATTAACGATTGCCTGGGAACTAACTTAGTTCCAGAGAAACTAAAGCCAATAAATTAACGATTGCCTGGGAACTAACTTAGTTCCAGAGAAACCAAAGCCAATAAATTAACGATTGCCTGGGAACTAACTTAGTTCCAGAGAAACTAAAGCCAATAAATTAACGATTGCCTGGGAACTAACTTAGTTCCAGAGAAACTAAAGCCAATAAATTAACGATTGCCTGGGAACTAACTTAGTTCCCGAGAAACCAAAGCCAATAAATTAACCATTGCCTGGGAACTAACTTAGTTCCAGAGAAACCAAAGCCAATAAATTAACGATTGCCTGGGAACTAACTTAGTTCCAGAGAAACTAAAGCCAATAAATTAACGATTGCCTGGGAACTAACTTAGTTCCAGAGAAACTAAAGCCAATAAATTAACGATTGCCTGGGAACTAACTTAGTTCCAGAGAAACCAAAGCCAATAAATTAACGATTGCCTGGGAACTAACTTAGTTCCAGAGAAACTAAAGCCAATAAATTAACGATTGCCTGGGAACTAACTTAGTTCCAGAGAAACCAAAGCCAATACATTAACGATTGCCTGGGAACTAACTTAGTTCCAGAGAAACCAAAGCCAATAAATTAACGATTGCCTGGGAACTAACTTAGTTCCAGAGAAACCAAAGCCAATAAATTAACGATTGCCTGGGAACTAACTTAGTTCCAGAGAAACTAAAGCCAATAAATTAACGATTGCCTGGGAACTAACTTAGTTCCAGAGAAACTAAAGCCAATAAATTAACGATTCCCCGATTAGCTCGTGGAGAAATAACACAACAACGGTAAATGTATACACAAGACATTCTAACATTTAGATGGGCGCAGGGGGGGGGGTGGGGTGGGAGGGAGGGAGGGTATAAAAAATCGTTATAAAATACACTGGGGGCTGCGTGATAAATAAATGACAGGGCCTTAGTATGATCTTCTTGTGCCCTATGCACTTTTGAATCTTAAGGGCCATGGTGGGGTGGGGTGGGGCTGGTTGCGCTGGGGAGAAGTTACAGTACATTCGTTTAAAAATGTCATTGACGCTATGAAAGCCCCCGTCGTAACGGTCCTGAACACATTTATGAAATTCTCTCAGGAACGTACAACACGCTGACATCTGTAATTCATTTATGTTAATGTCTTTTCCTTTATTTGTAAGTATGTTTGTGCGCGCATGCGTGTGTGTGTGTGTGTGTGTGTGTGTGTGTGCTGTTTGTTTTTGTTTCAATGGTCCGAATAATGGAGAGAAATGGAATGCAACAATGGCTGGGAACTTAACAATGAAAACATTTTCTTAAGCCCCCTTGGCTCCACAGGGAGCACGCAGCGCCCTGAGAAATCATTTAGTGGGGAATGAATTGATTTCTATTTTGTGTGTGTTAAATTTATTTTTTACTCTTTCTTGCGTGTACGTGAAGTTGAACTGCCAATCGGGGCCGTTCTTAAGTCTTTAGGGGCTCTGGGGACTTATATTGGGACCTCTTGGCGTCAGAATTATTAGAGGTTCATGGGAGGAGTCCATTTTGGGATGGGATGGACTAAGGCGGTTCCATAATGTAGCTATCTTGAAGGGAGGTTCTTTTATCCCGTGAACTGCGCATGTTTCCTTGAAAGGAAGAAAGAAGTGCGACAAAACTTGTTTACAAATAATGAGTAACTGTCAAAATTATTGTAACTGAAAAATTATTTCCCCTACTTTTAAACTTGCCTGACCTAGAAATGACAAGGTAAAAAGTTAACAAAAACAGAGGTCGAACCAATAGAAAACTCTTTCTTCATTAAAAGGATTGATAAGCACAACGTAATCAATAACCAAACAATAACCTCTTCTATTTCTAGGGTATTTATTTTTCATCTCTCTCTCTCTCTCTCTCTCTCTCTCTCTCTCTCTCTCTCTCTCTCTCTCTCTAAAAAAAATAATCATAAAAGCGGGACATTTCATTTTCAGCCCAAGCGCATGGCTTCCAGCCTTTAACTTAACATAGATATCAACTTTCTCCTATTGGCTAAAGTCATCTTGACGACGTCTAGATAGACAGACAGACGGTCGAGTTGTCACGTGGTTCAATGGAAAGAAAAAAAAGAATAATCTAATAAGTTGTTTGTTTGTTTTATTTTTAACTGGTGAATGTTAGCAGTCTGTCTTTCCTTATTCCTCTCTCAATTACTTTAGCTCTACTTCGAGTTTCTTTTGTCTTTGGTTCAATATATACTAAATATTTGTATATACTTAACTAATGTTCTCATTCAACTCATTGCCTTCATTTTTTGTAATATTACATTCAGTTATACACTTTGATATTAGTAGCTGCAAGGTCCATAGTCAATTGTATGGACAGGGGCAGTGTCGAGCCTAGGGATTTGGGGGCCCGGGGGCTTGGCCTCTTTGGGGCCCCCACATTTTGACATTTGACACCACGGCATGAGATAATGTACTTAATATTTAACGTAATTTCTTTTGGGGGGGGGCTCAAGCTGGGGCCCGGGGTGACTTTCGAATTAGGAACCCCCGCCCCTCACCCTTGGCACGCCTCTGGGCAGAGGTGGATTCAACTGCGGACACTGCCCCGGAAAACCATAATTCACAAAATCTGCAGTTGTTGTTGACCCTTGACTTTGGTTCTATATGTAAAATTTTAATAAAAGTGTGTACGTATTGCATTGTATTTTTAAAATGTGGTTAAAATGTTGTTTCGACTTTCTCACTTTCTCTGTAATCTGGGAGGGGGAGGGGGAATATTTTTCTTTGAATGCGCCAGTTGCCTCAAAGGACGTAGAATGTATTCAGACTGTTGAATTGATTATTTCATTCAGGGTGCAACGTCTCAAAATGTGCACCGGTGGATAAACCTATTGATTGGTGCACGTTCTGTTTCTCTCTCTCTCTCTCTCTCTCTCTCTCTCTCTCTCTCTCTCTCTCTCTCTCTCTCTCTCTCTCTCTCTCTGTCTCTCTCTCTCTCTTTCTCTCTCTCTCTGTCTGTCTGTCTTTCTCTCTCTCTGGTTCTATTTCTCTCATTCTGGCTGTCAAACTTTCTTATTGCTTGACATTGCAAGGAGATTTAATATTTTGGTGTATGCGACGGGGTTACGGGAGACAACCAAAAATAATCATATCATTACTTACATTAATTTTCCCTTCCAACACGAGATAACCCGTTTAAAATAAATTTTGTTTAAATTTATTTTTTAGAAATACCAACAAGAAAGTGCTATTGAGGGGAAATAAAACAAACGTGAAGTTATTATTTTTTTTTTCAGATTATATGTCGATACAAAGTTATATCATTAAAAACGAAGAAAATTTGCTTCAAATGTGTATCCGAAAGCTATTTTTAAAAAAAAGTTTAGTTGTATCATAGGATGGTGAAAGTTATTGTAGAGGTGAAAAAGAAACATTTTTTAGTTAGGACTAACGGTTGTGTCAGGCAGTGTTGCAGTGACTCTTAACCTCAGTTCTGTGAAACCACTTAAGAGTATTCTGCAAATTAAAAAAATACCATTCTAATATTTTTTAAAAAATAACAAAAATGGCTCATGTGTGACCCAAGAATAACCCATGTTTGGCCCAAGTTTTTTTGTTGTTGATGTTTTTCCTGTTTAAGGTGTGACTTTGATTTCAGAAATCTTCTACACCCTCTACTTCAAAGAACTGCATTCTTTTTAAAAGTTTTTGGCGATATAAAAATAAAAAAAAAAGTTTAGAGCCCCAATGACTTTAAAAAGTTCGAGAACAACTGAAATTGAACAAGTAGTTTATATATAATATAAAAAGGCAAAGAATCGAACAGTGGATCAATATTAGTTAGACACACCAATTTAAAAAAATGAAATACTATAACGTCCATTTCTTGACCAGGGATTGTAAATAGAACAGTGTCGAAAAAACAAAGTACAATTGAAATGAAATGTGTTCGCTAGTGGCCAAAATAGACCAGTCTGATTGACTTTTTTGTTTCCGCTCGTGCAAGTACATTATGTGTTTATGACAATATTTATAGTATAACTTATTTTTGTCGATAGTTAACAAATTTCTGGGTGACAGAGGAATTTTTTTCTGGCATATTTCTCGAGTATTTGCTATCCCTGATTGATAATTTCCCCATCTATCGCTGCCCTTGCTATAACTATGTCGATCTGTTCGGTTACATACCTTGGTATATCTCCCCCCACCCCCTCTTCTCAGTGTGTTTATTATTCTATGTAGACTGCCCCATCTGGCAACATATGGATTCCGGTCATTTCCTACTGCAGGATGTCAACCATATAAACATAACAAAAAACATATCAAAGATCAGCCATGCTGTTGTTATTTTTTAAAACTGTTAGTTTCTGTTCTCATTACGATCTCACACTAATACCAAAGTTCCCTTCCCACTATAACAGTTCCCCATGAAGGAACCATTTACACCACAGTTTCTACACTTGGTACATCATCCATTACTTTACACTAACCAGCAGCGAGTGTGCCATGGGATGGGTTTATCCGCTGCTCCCCTTTCCCTTGCCTCGCTTCCGGTGAAAGGGAAGTAAACACGCACAGAAAAAATTATTGGCGGAGATTCTTTGGTTTCACCGCTCAGAATGGACGACATAGCGTAAAACAAAGGAATCTCGAGACATACTGCGGATTTGATCACGTGACAAGAGCTAAAAATAGACATAACAATACAAATTATTGACCGAGAACGACAATTTCACAATTCAGATAACTTAATTTAAAAAACCACCAACGACTAATTTGTTGATGTGAGTAGCCTGTAACTATCTATCGCGTCTCATATAAAACATATCAGCAGGGGTTGTTGGTGCTAGTGGCTGAACACAAGAACATCACTGGGGCCAGCGGCGTAGCGTGGGTATCGGCCGCCCAGGGCGGAAGACGATTTTTGCCGCCCTCTCATTTAGGTATTTCAATTTTATCTATACATTTTTGCCGCCCCCCCCCCCTAAAAAGTAATAAAAAGTGCCGCCCGGTGCGGACCGCACCCACCGCCCGCCCCCCCCCTAGGTACGCCACTGACTGGGGCCCCCACAAAACAACAACCTTACATTTGTGCATATATATTTTTTTTTACTTTCTCTTTTTATAGACAGACAGAGAGATATTTGGATTCAAGACTTTGAATATTTTTGGTGTAAATTTAACCCAAGCCGATCCATTGTCAATATTGAAATTTATATAAAAAAAATAATCAATAAAATATTGTGTTTAAATTCACATTTATTTCAAATTGTTGGCATCCATATTTCGACAAAGTTTGGCAGCTTTTTATCCACTATCCTGGTAAGTATAAACATTGAGTTGTTTGTCCGATGGTCACGCAGGTGGTGCCATGTCCACACGGACATTGCCTGACTCTGGACAGAACTGTCCCAGGTGGGGAGCACACATCCCCTACACCGAGCAGAGTCTTACACTCAGAGAAAATACCATTTTTTCTAAAAATAAAGAGCAATACAAAAATCGTGTTTTGTTTTTTTCATGTGTAAATGCGATGAAATTTAAGTAGATGATTTACTTTAAAGTGAATGATTGGTTGATATGAACGTCCTTAAATACCATTGGTAAATAGATGATTTACTTCAAAGTGAATGATTGGTTGATATGAGCGTCCTTAAATACCATGGGTAAATAGATGATTTACTTCAAAGTGAATGATTGGTTGATATGAGCGTCCTTAAATACCATTGGTAAATAGATGATTTACTTCAAAGTGAATGATTGGTTGATATGAGCGTCCTTAAATACCATGGGTAAATAGATGATTTACTTCAAAGTGAATGATTGGTTGATATGAACGTCCTCAATTACCTTGGGTAAAAAATACAAGGACAGAGGTTAATAGAAGTTAAATACCGATGCAATAATTAACTAGCTAGACATGGGGAAACTATTTTTATTTGGGTGAATTCATTGGTTTGAAACTGAAGACTTATTGTCATATCTCTTAATTCGTAGTTATTTACGGAATGACATTGTTATGCATGTTAATCTAAATGAAAATTAATCTTCAAACATTTCAGTGAATATCTGCTACTGTTCTATTATTTAACTACTAACACACTTTAAAAGAGAAAAAAAAAGTATATGTTCCGTTGTAAGCCCTTACTTAAATAAAACTGGGGCAACACACTACTGCATACCATCAACAGGTGCGGGACAGAAGGGGAGGTAAGTCATACATAACAACGTGAATTATTTACCCTGCAGATAGGCTCGCGGCACAACATTCCTCTGGGTCGCAGTCCGCCTCGTTCCAGCACGGCGCGTTCAGCGCTGCGTCACAAGTACTCAACACTAGCCCACCGATGAAAGCCACTGTAACAGGTAGCAACAACCTGTGCGCTGAAAGCCACATTTTATATTGCTGTTGTTGTTGTTTTTTTTTCCAAGGTTGTCTAACACAATAAGAGATCACACTGGAAAAGAATAGCTGGTCAGTCCCACCGTTGTGACCTAATTAAGCACTAACGTATTGTCTTTTTAGTGTAACACATGAGGAGCCAGGTGTGCAAGTTGATCGGTTTACAGATAACGAATGTCAGGGTTAGTGTAATTACCTATCCATTACCTTACAGACGTATAAATAATGCAAGGTCGGTGTATTTACCGCAAACAACGTAACATTTAGGAAACAAACTCGGTGTTCAAAACAGATGCATATAGTGTTGACATGAAGAAATATGCATTGAAAGGTAAAGCATGTCATCTGTACCGACCACCCCCCAGGTCTCCAAACTCCAAAGGGTGGGGGCGGGGGGGGGATATTTTGTCGACTAGCTGTAAAGAAACTGTACTATCTGCCTCACTGCCTCATGTATGAGTCTCGTCCGAACCCCCATAACACACTGCTCCCACCTTGTAAGGCCGACTATGACTTAACACACAGCCTTTATCACTTGTTATGCCTTGGACTATACAACCTGTTGTTGTTTGTGTGATTGTTATTACTTACCAACTGATAACAAATTATAGGTAGTTATAAGAAATACTAAGTGATCAAGAAAACATGTTTATTTTACAGACTCTGAGAGAGAAGCATGGCCGTCTTTATATGTTAGTATCTAGGGGCATACATAGGGCGTACAGTACCTACAGGGGCATACATAGGGCGTACAGTACCTACTGGGGCATAAATCGCATACAGGGGCATACATGGGTATGTAAGGGCCTGCGAAAGGGTTCTGAACAAACTCTATAATAAATAATATTAAAACTAATTTTTGGATTTAATTTTTTTTTCATTTTGAGACAATCCAACACGTTAATAAAACAACACACCCTATTTACAAAATAAAATAATCACATGAGAGGGTTCAATCAAATGAAAATGCTCTAAAATATTTTTTTTTTTTAAAATACTCTAGGCCAACAGTTGGCAAAGTCGTGGGATGAACCAAGAGCAGATAGATATAGTGTTTGACATGAAATATACATTAAAAGGTAAAAGACATAAAATAAATTACTACTAGAGCTGTGTCGCACTCTGAAAAGAGTGGCGCGCCGAATGGAATTGTTTGGCGGACCGAATTTGCCCCGCGGGCCGCGGTTTGCCCGTGACTACCCGAGGCCATACGATGATCATGAAATGGTTCTTGTTAGTAAAAGCGAGGATCATACAAGACGATGACGGAAGTCGGTTTGGGGGTAACACATGGTGTACAACTGAAAACTGCAGTACGTCATAGAACCCAGGCTGACCGTTCATATACTTTTATTGTTTGTTCGTACTAGTTTGTAGTGTAATGGATCTATGCATCTAGTTTGTAGTGTAATGGATGCATCTAGTTTGTAGTGTAATGGATGGATGCATCTAGTTTGTAGTGTGATGGATGGATGCATCTAGTGTGTAGTGTAATGGATGGATGCATCTAGTTTGTAGTGTGATGGATGGATGCATCTAGTTTGTAGTGTAATGGATGGATGCATCTAGATTGTAGTGTAATGAATGGATGCATCTAGTTTGTAGTGTAATGGATGCATCTAGTTTGTAGTGTAATGGATGGATGCATCTAGTTTGTAGTGTAATGGATGGATGCATCTAGTTTGTAGTGTGATGGATTACCTGATGCACAGAGATAAGTACATACATTGTAATGTAAAAATGAACTAATATTTACAAAGCAGTCTCTATGTTTTTGTTACGGGATGCATTGGGTTCCATGGGCCCCTTTCAGTTCCTTGAGTCCCAGATGTTCTCTTTTCCCCAGACCTGGTTACATGTAACATTTATATATATATATTTTAAATTAGAGGATTTTTATGCAGGCTCTAGTTCAGGGGTGGGCAAATTTTTTGAGTCGCGGGCCACATTGTGTTTCGTAACAGATTGATACAGTGTATACTCGAACTCAGGGGCGGATCTAGACAACTTTGTAAAAAGCCACAACCTATCGTCTGGTGCTGTGCATCACTCTGAAAAGGCTGGCTGGCCGGTTTAAACAGTTCGGTGGGCCAGGTTTGTCCCACGGGCTATAGTTTGCCCATGGCTGCTTTAAATATTAAAAAAAAAAAACAGCTGGCGAGTAGTTACTTATAGGTAACGCGAGATGTGCACGATTGGGGCACATCTCAAACATATGTGTGTGTAAAATTTGAGACTCGTCGACCCAGATGGTGTAGAACACGTGCATTCCGCGTGCTTGCCTATTAAACGAGTCCAGCTTGAAAAGTATGTTTTTTATTGTTTTGTTTTTGACTTTTGAGTTGGTTTCAATTGTTTACATCCGAACAGAAAACATTGCGGGCCACAATATAACTAGATCAAAATATGTTCTCATGGGAAACATCATGTCCGAATTGTTGATGCTAATACTCACCCCCTTCCCCACCCCCGCGGTAAATGAGAAATGCAGATTTAATGTCATAAAAAATATAAAACAAGAGCATGTGTCTAACCAAATGCAATTTCCGCTTTTATGTTTTATACTCTTACAAATACATTTCATGATATCCATGTTTCTCAAAGCGTGGGGACCCACAGATGGCACACGGGCCAATTTCAGGTGGGTCGCAATAAAAATTAAATATCAATACATAATTTCAAATCAATTTCTTTATCATGTTAAATTTACAAACTAGAAAGGGAAATCTATATAAACAATGAATCTATATAAACAATGAATGAACTTTAATTTTTTGTTCTTCTGTCTCGGTTTTCCTCTGCTGGCGTATAGTGAAACCAAATCTGTTGCCATAGAAAGTCTCAAAGAGTAAAAGTTCGAAAACCTCTGGTTGATGGAATGCAGTCTGGTCACAGTGGACGAAGTGTTTAACTTGGTTATAAAACATAGATTAACATGGGCGCGCTCGGCTACCTTTGGCACTGTTATTGAACATGAGCAAGTTCGGCTACTGAGGCTCAACTCAAATTAAATTATTTTTCTGACCTGTTGAATACCCGCTTCGACTTATCTGCTCTTGGGCTGGCCTGACACATTGTGGACAGCGATTAAAAAATGTAAACGTAAAAAAACAAGCACATGTTTACTAACAATTTCCAATTCTTCTTATGTTTACATTTGTGTTTAAAAAAAAAAATCCCTTTCTACACAAGTCCTTGTTTATACAACATTAGGAGAAAACAAAATTTGTGTCTTCGTAATCTCTGGCAGGAATTGTAGTAAGTTTTAACCTCTTCTTAATGTCAATGATGGCATTTCAATAACCTTGAAACCATGTTTTGACAAATAAACTGAGAGTATAACACTGGGGGGGGGGGGGGGGGGGTTCAATATGATCATTCGGCGACATACGCATACAAAATGTGAAGTAACAAGAAGCTAAGTGAAGATTTCAAAGACACGTTGGAACTGTTGTTAGGTATTTTACGGTGCGGTAAACAAAGACATAAACCAAAGTAAACAGAGATGGAGAATCGATCAACCTGTCTGACAATACCACACACAAGACATACATTTACATCAAAACTGAACTATATAACTCACACACAAGACATTCATTTACATCAACACTGAACTATATAACTGAAATGTTTAGAGATATTTGAAAAATAAGTAAATCATAAAGATATCAATTTCACACAAACAATCTGCTTGCTTTAAGTTACACACATTTTTTTTCTTTCATTTTGTCGACGAGGTAACTTTGTGAAATGTGACTGGGTTATGGACTTATGGTGAAATAAAGGTGAATATTGAGACCACGCTGACCACAAAAAGGTGGAGAATATTGAGACCACGCTGACCACAAAAAGGTGGAGAATATTAAAACCACGCTGACTACAAAAAGATGAAGAATATTGCGGTTGTACTGACCACAAAAAGGTGGATAATTTTGACTAAAAAAGTCTGCTCAGCGTTTGATTCTTACCGTGTATTGAATTGAATATGTTCATTTTACGCCATCAACTAATGATTAATGTAAAATGCTTGCACTTTCATTATATCTACCACTATATATGGTGTATGCACTGCATGTATGTAGCACTGGGGTATATCGTCTAAAGTAATAGACTAGAAACAACTTTAACACACGCCATATGGTTGATAGATACAAACAGATAAACTTCCTATAGAAAAGTATGAGCAGTCGTTATTTAGTCTTGATTTATAACTACTAATTATTAAAAAAAAAACATGCTGGTGTTATTGAAGAGTGGTACAGACTTATATTATAAAGAGTTATTCAACATACACCAGTGTGCTGCCTACCTTAGCCTCGACCTCTGTGTACCTCCAAGTGGAACATTTATTTAACATCAGTATTTCATTTAGTTGAATTTCATTTTTTTTTAAATTAACAAAATAATTATTGAAACATATTTTGTATAATCTAGCCTTTGTGTTTTTAAAAACCTCTGAATTAATAATCCATTCAAATCTGTAGCACTGATTCAAACTGGCAACACCCACTTTCAGTCAATTAATAAACAGTAATGTTTTTGGCTTGTTTGTTTAATTTCCTAACTTCGGCACACCAAAAAAAAAAGTATTCCTAATCCAAAGTAAACTAGAACCTATTTGTCAATGGGTTTAAAAAAAAATGTCAAACCTTGGGGGTCGGAAAGATGGGAGAGCTGCAGTAAAGATTTGTTATCAACAATGTAGCTATGAAAATTGAAAGTTGTAACTCACAGGAATGCCAAGAAATCTGCCACACACTGGCAGTCTGGAAATAACGGGCATAAATTTTTGTGTTTTATTTTCTTGCTGAAAGCGATACAATTCAAGGTTTACTTGAGTACAAGGGGGTAGGGGGGGGGGGTATAAATAGATATAATGTCTGTTAGTTTAAGCTTTTGTTATGTATGACCATAGTATTTGTAAATATATGTATGTGAATGCTTGGCTCTATTATGTTTAGTAAATGTATGTTTGTAAGTCTATTATGTTTAGTAAATGTATGTTTGTAAGTCTATTATGTTTAGTAAATGTATGTTTGTAAGTCTATTATGTTTAGTAAATGTATGTTTGTAAGTCTATTATGTTTAGTAAATGTATGTTTGTAAGTCTATTATGTTTAGTAAATGTATGTTTGTAAGTCTATTATGTTTAGTAAATGTATGTTTGTAAGTCTATTATGTTTAGTAAATGTATGTTTGTAAGTCTATTATGTTTAGTAAATGTATGTTTGTAAGTCTATTATGTTTAGTAAATGTATGTTTGTAAGTCTATTATGTTTAGTAAATGTATGTTTGTAAGTCTATTATGTTTAGTAAATGTATGTTTGTAAGTCTATTATGTTTAGTAAATGTATGTTTGTAAGTCTATTATGTTTAGTAAATGTATGTTTGTAAGTCTATTATGTTTAGTAAATGTATGTTTGTAAGTCTATTATGTTTAGTAAATGTATGTTTGTAAGTCTATTATGTTTAGTAAATGTATGTTTGTAAGTCTATTATGTTTAGTAAATGTATGTTTGTAAGTCTATTATGTTTAGTAAATGTATGTTTGTAAGTCTATTATGTTTAGTAAATGTATGTTTGTAAGTCTATTATGTTTAGTAAATGTATGTTTGTAAGTCTATTATGTTTAGTAAAAGTATGTTTGTAAGTCTATTATGTTTAGTAAATGTATGTTTGTAAGTCAATTATGTTTAGTAAATGTATGTTTGTAAGTGTAGTTTTATGTTGGTGTGTGTAATTGTGGTTGCGATGGTTTCTTTAAACGTATGGGTACTTATGGATACGTTGCGGAGTACTCGATTATGGTCATGAGGGTCCCCAGTTCGAACCTCGATGAGAACCAAGGGAATTTCCCCAGTTCCCTAGTACGTATGCTGAGGAAGAAGGGGCGACTTGGCTTTGCACTACACATACAATCTCTTATCAGTGGCCAGCAAAAGAGGTGATATTTTTTTCATTATAATCATATAAAATGGATGACTCCATTGCTGGTTGCATACCAAAACTCGATTTTTAAATTATTTTTTTTTGCTTCGCACAAGGGCCAGTATCTGCACAACTTCTTAGAGGGTAAATAAAAGAAACCTCAGAAGACGAATTTAATAAGTTTTAAAACCCTTAAATTTTCAAAATCATTGTTTACCCTTATGTAAAATTGATCGATTCGTTTTTTTTTTGGATTTCCGCCAAACTTGACATTTTACGTTTGCCCCGGTGATAACAGTTACCACTTCTTTACGGCCGCTACTGGGGATTACATATTAATAACACCCTGCAGGTAAATAGATAAGTACCTAGGTTATTTATATTTTTTTAAAAATAATGCCCGAAAAACAAATTCTTCAACTTAGCACTGAAAATGTCGCAAAAATAATACCAGATAATTTCACAAAACAATATTATATATGGCTTAAAGAGAACTGATTCTGGTTGGCGTTGAGATACGCAGTTGGATCTACAAGGTTTAGGTAAAAAGTTCAACTCCTGACGTGTTCAGGAGTGTACCTATGTCTCACGTGGTGTATCCTTGGCCCTTGCACTTTCGGTCCTGATGGAGATAAACAAAGGACATTACAGAACCATCACATTAATGGTTACAGAACTAAGTGCTAAATTACTCATCCTTTCACTATCGTACCACAAAAAAAAATCGTGATTGGATGCCCACGCTTTTACTTATTAACGAGTCATCAAAATATTTATCGATCTATCTATCTATCTATCTATCTATCTATCTATCTATCTATCTATCTATCTATCTATCTATCTATCTATCTATCTATCTATCTATATATATATATATATATATATATATATATATATATATATGTAGGAATCTTGGTACATTTTAGTATATTTTTTGGCTCATATATTTGTTTAAATTTTATTGCAATTCATTTGTGTAGCCAACCGATATATGTTTATAATTTGAGATCCAACCTTCTCCAATATGAGCAAAGAATTCCAAGGCTATATTTAAATTATGTAATATTTACACTTCTTATAAACTAAGATTAAAAACACGTTTGTATTTTATGAGAAACCTACCAAACGTTTTACTGCCAGAAGAGTCAGAATAGAAGAGATTTTAGGTGTGCAACTGATTAGACCACTAGAACTTATCTAGGACACAATGGGAGTTATAAAAATAGTACCCCTCCCTCCCACTCCTCCCAATAGCTACATCATTGAATTTTCATTTTTAATGTTAAACTGTCACATGAAGGACCTCTGACGAAGCTAAAAGTATAGCAGGGACGGCTAATACAAGGTACGCGTGCCAAACTTGGTAGAATGTTTTCTTGGCACGCCAAGACAATTTAATAGCAAATAAAGAAAAAACAAGCAATTAAGCCTGTTCCATTCTGGACACAGGACGTGTTATCGCATTTTCATGTTATGTATCAGTACGTTTGTTATCTTTCAGTAAATATTTGTAAATTTTGGAAATGTTTATAAATTCAATTTTGTAATGCATATATCTGTTAAAAAATATTTGTGGTTTGTGGTTACTGAAATAGGTCTCATAATTGAAAACATTCGAAATTGTAGTCATTTAATCGTCCGAAAACTCCGTCAATTGTTGCATAGCTCTGATACTTTCAATTAAACTCAGAACACAAGCTTACTATTTCATTTGATGAGTTTCTTAATAAATCTTGGTGAAACTACGTGCTGCAGTATTTCGCACCAAATGAATGGGTTATTGAACGTACAAGATGTAGAATGGGGCCATATATAAAATATATAAGCTTATTAGGAGCCCTGAAGCCCGGTCCTCAGAGGTCCTATCGCAAAATGAACTTTTGATGTACACTTGGCAGGCCAAGACCTACAAAATGATATAAACATCATGGGTCTAGGACTTATAGTTGCTGAGATCTAGGGCGCTCCTTTGTTAATATAGCTTATATAATAAAAAACGGTACTTTATAAGCCCCCTTTTACGGCCCTCACAGGTCAGATCGCAAAATGGAAAAAAGTCATTTCTTGGCAGGCCAAGACCTACAAAATGATATATACATTATGGGTCTAGGACTTATGGTTGTTGAGATCTAGGGTGATGACGGACAGACAGACAGACAGACAAAACGGGGACAATAGAGCATTTTTTTTCGAAAATGCTCTAAAAATAGCCATATTGGAAATAGGGTAAATGCCCCATGTTTGTCTTATGTTATTTACTATTGGGGCTTTTTTTTCAGCAAGGTGTTTGTATACATTGAGTACTGGGAATTGGATAAATGCGCGTCAGCACTCAATGTAAAATCAAAACAGGATAAACCGAACAGCAGTTAAACACCGGCTTGATATAGATAATTAATAAAAAGTGTAAAAAGCTGAGTGTTTAATGATTTACTGATGTATTGATATATAGAACTGTGTGTTATGTGTTTAGAATTTATAGAACTGTATATTCGGTGTTTAGAATTTATAGAACTGTGTATTCTGTGTTTAGAGTTTATAGAACTGTGTGTTCTGTGTTTAGAGTTCACAGAAGTATCTGTTCTACTTGTAATAAAAAGGAAATTATTGTACCTGATAGTCAGTATGACTATTTTAGGTAATCTTTACTAAACTTCAATTTTTATTTGAAATATTGTTGTTGAGTATCTCATGAAGTTTTGAATTATTGGTCGGGTGCACGGTAAAGTACTACTATAAAAACATAATGTACCGGCTTGCGCTAAGTACTTCTATAAAAAAATAATTTACCAGCAGGCGCTAAGTACTTCTATAAAAACATAATGTACCAGCAGGCGCTAAGTACTTCTATAAAAACATAATGTACTAGCAGGCGATAAGTACTTCTATAAAAACATAATGTACCAGCAGGCGCTAAGTACTTCTATAAAAACATAATGTACCGGCAGGCGCTAAGTACTGCTATAAGAACATGTACCGGCAGGCGCTAAGTAATTCTATAAAAACATAATGTACCGGCAGGCGCTAAGTACTTCTATAAGAGCATGTACCGGCAGGCGCTAAGTACTTCTATAAAAAACACAATGTACCTGCAGGCGATAAGTACTTCTATAAAAACATAAAGTACTGGCAGGCGGTAAGTACTACTATAAAAACATAATGTACCGGCAGGCGCTAAGTACTTCTATAAAAACATAATGTACCGGCAGGCGCTAAGTACTTCTATAAAAACATAATGTACCGGCACGCACTAAGTCCTACTATAAAAACATAATGTACTGGCATGCGCTAAGTACTTCTATAAAAACATAATGTACTGGCAGGCGCTAAGTACCTATATAAAAAATAATGTACTGGCAGGCGCTTAGTACTACTATAAAAACATAATGTACCGGCAGGCGCTAAGTACTTTTATAAAAACATAATGTACCGGCACGCGCTAAGTACTGCTATAAAAACATAATGTACCGGCAGGCGCTAAGGACTTCTATAAAAACATAATGAACCGGCATGCGCTAAGTACTACTATAAAAACATAATGTACCGGTACGCGCTAAGTACTACTATAAAAACATAATGTACCGGCACGCGCTAAGTACTACTATAAAAACATAATGTACCGGCACGCGCTAAGTACTACTATAAAAACATAATGTACCGGCACGCGCTAAGTACTACTATCAAACATAATGTACCGGTACGCGCTAAGTACTACTATAAAACATAATGTACCGGCACGCGGGGAAAAAAATATTTTTGGCACGGTCGTACATTTTATTTCAATTTACTTCATTATTTTTTTGGCACTTTGATAAATTCCTATTTGCCATCCTCGACAAACTGTGTACAGAAATAAGACTTCCAGGAAACAACAACAAAGTGTCTCTCCCCCTCCCCCTCCCCCCTCCCTATTCGAAATAAACTTCAGGATTACCCCCAGGTGCACTCAGGTTCACTCATAGCGTCAGCATGACAGACATATCTAATGATATAGAATTTGTTGTCTATTTATAGATTCAAAACATGCTAGATAAATCACTGCCCGTGACCTTCCTTATTTCGCCTGTACCCACCCAAACCAAGACTCCGGCCCCTCCCCTGAACCCACCCAAACCAAGACTCCACCCCGCCCCTGCATTCTTTTCTTTGGAGTAAATGAAAGCCATAAAACAATGTCCAGCTAAACATGATGAAAAAAGTGGCTGGAATGAAACACCAACTGTAGGTGTTGTTATTATCTTTGTTGTGTTTGGTATACGACATTCCCTAATCAACATCTTTACAAACATTGTATTCACACAAACACACACACACACACACATACACACACACACACACACAAACGGAGAGGCTCTCAGACACCTGGACGCATACACAAAAAAAAGGCTTTTACAAAGACAGACAAAACCACATACACTAACACGGTGGTCCGCGGACCGGTGCCGGTCCGTGAATCGAATGGAACTGGGCCGCCAAGGAAACATTTCATTATGTTCTTTTTATTTACTGTGGTGTGTTTCTCACGTTATAGTACGTCTTTCCACGGACTGGGGGGTTAAACAGGGAGCTGAGTGGCTGTGAGCGTCAGTGTCATTGTAAATCAAAACAAATTAAAATTTAATAATCAACTTCCTACTCTCCCCCCCCCCTTCCTTTCCCCGGACCTCCCTCGGGCAGCGGTGAAATCATCAAACCTTGACCGGTCGACACGGTGGCCAAATTTGACTCTTTGTTTTGTTTTGTGCTGCTCCGAAAAAAGGTTTTAAAAATATATCAATATATATTGTTTTAAATTTTAATTTTAATTTTTTTCTTGTTCAACCAATAGTTGTTCTAAAAATTGTGTGACATTTACGCTGTCTGTTTTGTTTAATGTTTAGATATTTACTAATCTTATTTCAGTCACAATTCAGTCAGAGACCAAGTACACAGCAATAGCCATCAGTCAAAGCTTTGTCGAGCTTCGGATTCAACACCGCACTAACAGACCACGCAGTTTCCACTTGTCACGCTATACAACTGAGCGTCACAGACGGGGCCTTAGCAGTAAGCTGGGTCTGAGACCAGTGTCATTCACGGGGCCTGGGCCAATTTTATTTGGTGGTGTTCAGGGAAAGTGCCAGGGGATGATGGTAGGCCTAGTTAGTTATATAAAGAAAAAAAATTCCATTGCGTGGTCACTTTCAGGCCCCGGGACTAGGGGCAGTCCCCTCAGTGGCCACACCCTATGCTGTCACGTGAGCGTCATATCAGTTAATTATTATTTTTTTTTAAAAGCGAGGAAAGGTTTAATGGCTTATTAGAAATACTGGACGACAGTTAGCTGGACTCAGATCTACAGATATACAGGATGACCCAGAGCTGACCATTGATAGACCTGTTGGTGTGACGTAGGGCCTCATTTGATTGAGATGGACCAAGGTTTCGTTGTTCTATTTAAAAAAAAAACGAACCAAAATTTCAAACTTTCTTACATTTTATAAGGTTTTAATTAACTTCATTTTCTGTGTGTGAGTTTGTCTGTAAATCTTATATCTCAATTTCCGCCCAGTTCTTATTTAGTGAGAGGAAATTTCTGTAACATATAAAGCAAATCATTAATAAGGTAAATAAAAAAACAAAAAAAATTACAGTCAACTGAACTTGTTACTCTGTAGCTCTATGTAGCCCCTTTGTAGTCCTATGTAGCCCTATGTAGCCCCCTATGTAGCCCCCTATGTAGTCCTATGTAGCCCTATGAGCCCTATGTAGCCCTATGTAGCCTCCAATGTAGACCCTATGTAACCTTATGTAGCCCTATGTAGCCCCCTATGTAGTCCTATGTAGCCCTATGTAGCCCTATGTAGCCCCCTATGTAGCCCCCTATGTAACCTTATGTAGCCCTATGTAGCCCCCATTTAGCACTATGTAGTCCTATGTAGCCCTATGTAGTCCTATGTAGCCCTATGTAGCCTCCTATGTAGCCCCCTATGTAGCCCCCTATGTAAACTTATGCAGCCCTATGTAGCCCCCTATTTAGCCCTATGTTGCCCTATGTAGCCCTATGTAGCCCCTATGTAGCCCCTATATAGCCCCAATATAGCCCCTATGTAGCCCCTATTAGCCCGTATGTAGCCCCTATGTAGCCCTACTCACAATATGAGCTTTTGTTTTTATTTATATAGTAAGTTTAAGTCTTAAAATTTTTAGAAAAATGCTTTATATATATATACTAGCTGTACCCTGCAAAACCTTTGCATAGAGTTATATCCCCTTATGCTTGATCGGTAGGCTAGGTTATTTTTTGGTTTCGGGCAGATCCGATTTTTTCATGGTTGTATTTTAAACTGGAATACTGTTGTATTAATTCTTTACTTTTGATTTAACGCACACTGGACATGAGTATTATTATATATGATATATATTTCAGTCACTTCTAAACTCTATAAACTTTTGTCCGCCATTTTTCAATCTCTTCTAAACTCTATGAAAGTTTTCACAAGAGCAGGCTCAGCTTCATCAGATCATTTTCTTTGATAGTATTTGAAAAAAGGAAAAAGTTAAAAAAAAAAAACCCTGTCAAATATTTAACTTAAAGAGTCAAATAAGAGTCTCACGTGTTTTTCAAATAATCGTCTGCTGTCTCCATTAGTCAAGAACTTTCCACAGTCTCCCTCCAGGTTACATTATTTTTTTTTATGTCTCTCAGCTCGGAACTGAAGCAAGTTGTTACCGGCGGAGGCCCGTTGGCATCACTACAAAAGGAGTTTTTTTGGTGGAAGCGTTGAGCCGAGGCGATCATGTTATCTCGTTCAGTGCAAAATACTTTGTCCTCGAGCGATGGCTGGGTTTTAAAAAAAAAAAAAACCTTTTCGCTGGCTCGCGTTCTTGGGTTTTGTCTGTAAACAGATTCAGCAGACACTGGGATATTTGTTTTATGCTCATCTTCTTACTGAACTGGCAGACTTTTTTTTTGTTTAAAGAATGTCATGGGATCTATTTTTGTGACGCACAGTCCACTAAGTGACACATGCACTGTTACCGAATAGCGCTTTTTTTTTTGTCAATTCGCTACTTTTCAAAGCCGTGCGCTACAAAAAAGAAAAGTACCAAAGTAGCGCGAGGTATCTTTTTTTTCAAAGTTAGAGGCAAAAAAAGATTTAGCACTACTTTGTGCTACTTTTTTTTAGATTTTGAGCGACTTTGGTTAAAAACTTTCTAGTTCTAGCACCGTGGACATAAACTGGAGACAACTTTCCACACACAAAAAAAAAGTATTTATGCTGCTATACCTTATTTTTATTGAAAAGAATATTGTGCTGCACTTCAAGTGAGGATGTAAACTTATCAGGTGTATGTTGTGAACTTATCAGGTGTATGTTGTGAACAGAGCTATGCCTGGTTTAATTTGTACACAGAGGAAACCTATTTACGACAACCACTCACAAGAATAGCATGCATACGAGTAGGATGGGGGGGAGGCCTCTCAAATAATGGCCCTATCCCCCCACCCCCGTGTCTTGAAAGGTCGAGGTCTATGAAGTGCGTTACGACGGGCCTGATGAAACAGATGCTCGCCATTGAAAGCAAACGCTAGCATTCAGGCACAACATAAGGAAAGTTAATCTAAGCTAAAATGACTTGAATGATTTGGGGGTCTAAGGGTGGGGTGGGGGGGGGGGGAGAGAAGCTTAGCTATAAGTTATTATTAGGAACCCAAGATGTAAGAAGTAGGTCTCATAAATGTATCTTCCTTTTGCCCGGGGCTTCAAAAAAAACGTAAGAGTGGTTTTGATTATAATCTCAACAATTTGTAATATATGATCTATATGTTATACAGCCAGTTACAGCCTATAGGTTATAGGTTATACAGCCTATAGGTTATAGGTTATACAGCCTATAGGTTATAGGTTATACAGCCTATAGGTTATAGGTTATACAGCCTGTAGGTAACAGGTTATACAGCCTGAATCTGACATATTCATGACGCACAAAACCTCCTAATTTTTTTTTCACTCAGTGTCTGCACATTACACTTAGAAAACCAACCAAAGTAAACATTTATGTAAACTTCTCATTAATTGTACATATACATGTTTACGGTAAATATGTTTCACATATTTATTGCAGAGAAATGTATTTTATATTTATTTCAAATAGCCCTTTCATTTATTGTGTACAATAGCCCATCATGGCTACATCCGACTGAATACAACGCAGGCACATCTCGGAGGTCAAAGGTCAGTCATAACGCACATTTCTAATCCCACCACCTCCCCCCCCCCCCTCACAATTATCCCATCATCCTAAATGTTAAACATATTGCCCAGTATTATAAAAAGAATGTTGGATCTGTCACGTGACCGATAGAAACAACATCACTGGCGCATGGAAATATCCACCAGGCGGAGCCACTTACGTCAGGTTTAATTGGGAATATTCATACATTTATGCAGGGTTTGATTTCCGTTAACCTCATTGGCTGAATGTAGTCATCAATGAAGGTGGGTTGTTGTTTTTTTTCAGCAGACGTCCATACCATGGACCCCCCCCCACACACACACACACACCCACCGTTTCTCATTTCCCACAATTACATGGAAAAGAAATAACATGGAACATTCCTATTTCATAAAGTTTATTAACATTTGGCCTGTTGTTTTTTCTTTTTGTTCGTTTTGGAAGACACTTAAAAAAAAAATATTGGGAAGAAAAGAAAAAAAAAATATGACAGACAAATAAAATAGGAATGGTTGGCCGCTAAATAGAAGGAACAGTTTGGGCAGAGTTTGAAGAAATCGTTTAACTAGAATTAGAATTCTCAGCTGCTTTGATTCAAAAGCTGATATTTCAATAGGGATTGTCTAACTATAACAGGCATTATTAGCTGCTAGGTTCAAACGTTTAATGTAAATTTCTTATCAACACCGAGACCGATAAACAAATGTACCAAGAGACACTCCATCGCAATTACAAACTCACATACCGGAACACTTATCACCCATTGACAGACCAGAACATTAAACAAGACACACACTGACAGACCAGAATACTTAACAAGACACTCACTGACAGACCAGAATACTTAACAAGAGACCTGTCTGTTCATTTCTACAGCTGTACAACTGCAAGACGAATGAGTTTTAGGAAGGGAGGGGGGGAAGATAAGTGGACAGGGGCCAACAATTCTGTGGGATGGTCAAATACACTGACAGACCAGAATACTAAACAAGACACCCACTGACAGACCAGAATACTTAACAAGACACCCACTGACAGACCAGAATACTAAACAAGACACCAACTGACAGACCAGAATACTAAACAAGACACCCAATGACAGACCAGAATACTAAACAAGACACCCACTGACAGACCAGAATACTAAACAAGACACCCAATGACAGACCAGAATACTAAACAAGACACCCACTGACAGACCAGAATACTAAACTAGACACCCACTGACAGACCAGAATACTTAACAAGACACATACTGACAGATCAGATTACCTAACAAGACACCCACTGACAGACCAGAATACTTAACAAGACACCTGCTGACAGATCAGATTACCTAACAAGACACCGACTGACAGACCAGAATACTAAACAAGACACCCACTGACAGACCAGAATACTAAACTAGACACCCACTGACAGACCAGAATACTTAACAAGACACCTACTGACAGATCAGATTACCTAACAAGACACCCACTGACAGACCAGAATACTTAACAAGACACCTACTGACAGATCAGATTACCTAACAAGACACCCACTGACAGACCAGGATACTTAACAAGACACCTACTGACAGATCAGATTACCTAACAAGACACCGACTGACAGACCAGAATACTTAACAAGACACCTACTGACAGATCAGATTACCTAACAAGACACCCACTGACAGACCAGAATACTTAACAAGACACCTACTGACAGATCAGATTACCTAACAAGACACCCACTGACAGACCAGAATACTTAACAAGACACCTACTGACAGATCAGATTACCTAACAAGACACCGACTGACAGACCAGAATACTTAATAATTTATAAGTTTCATTCTAGCGAACCACTAAATTTACAAGTTTTATTCCAGCGGACAACTAAATTAATACGATTAAGTATTAAATTTTCGATCACTTTTTCCTCTGGCTGGACAGCCCATGTAGGGCCCAGACCTATAACTTTTTCCTCTGGCTGGACAGCCCATGTAGGGCCCAGACCTATAACTTTTTCCTCTGGCTGGGCAGCCCATGTAGGGCCCATACCTGTTATAGGCCCACTCCTCTTTTTCTTCAATTCAAATCTACACGTCAATAAATTGTCATTATTGACCATTAATTACTTACTTATACATCTGTATTTGACTTAAGTTTAATTTTACAACATTTCGACTCTATAATATTGTATTATGACATTTCGATTCTATAATATTGTATTATGACATTTCGACTCTATACTATTGTATTATGACATTTCAACTCTATAATATTGTATTATTACATTTCGACTCTATAATGTTGTATTATTACATTTCGACTCTATAATATTGTATTATTACATTTCGACTCTATAATATTGTATTATTACATTTCGACTCTATAATATTGTATTACAACATACTAGCTTGATACTAGTCACACTCTGAAAGAAAAACAACAATTTTGGACTTATTTTTTTTTTTGCTTACAAAGGTTCATTTGATGTAGACATTTTCTCGACATTTTCTCGACATTTTCTCATTTTCTGTCCCGGGCCACAGAATGAATAGCTGTCCAGATTTTGAGCAGATGCAACTTTCTGACTCACTGACATGTCAACAATCTGAGCCAGTACTCACACTCACACCCCTTCCCATCTTCCCCCCTCCCCCCCCACACACACACGCGATCCCTTTCCTCAAAATTAATCTAGTAACCAAGGTACGTTCACTCAAGAAAATAAAAATGTATCTTTGACTGAAATAGTGCTACTAATGTATAACTGTCATTCATATCATTTTATATACGTGACCTCTTTTTATTATTTTTTTCTTTTTTTTTTCTTTTGGTTATGATCAGAGCTTCATAAATTAATAAGTTCAAAGGATGCATATTAAATTTATGGCTAAATGTCTATCACGGTCTACTCTCGGCTATTCGGTAGCCCCAAAATTATCCGGTCTGTTTACTATATTGTCTAGATTTTTTTTAAAAAAGTTATTCTTTTTTAAAAAAAAAGGAACAAATAAAGTTTTTCAATACAATTTTTTTGCTTTTAATTTGTATGGATGGCACATATTATAATCACTTATAGAGTTCCGGCCTATGTGGCTTTACACTGAGCTTAGGGAAAAAAAAAATTTTGTTATTTTTGTTGTTGTTGTTAAGCAGAATGTCAACAGATCCTGTCAATCAATACTTAGTTCACCACTCACCAATCATCCAACAATCAAATCCAGAGGAAGAAAACTAAACAAAGTGGCGAGCCGTGAAGTGCCTTAGAAGTTATGACTCTCTCTCTCTCTCTCTCTCTCTCTCTCTCTCTCTCTCTCTCTCTCTCTCTCTCTCTCTCTCTCTCTCTCTCTCTAACCGACTGAACTGTTTCAACTAAAAGAACCTAACTTTAACAAACTAATAGAATTTACTAAAAAAAAACAACACATAAATACAATTAGATACAACAATAGGACGTCTGTTACGTTAAAAAAAATGTTAAATTTTGGAAAAATACGGATTCGGATAAATAGACTTCTGGGTAAAATGTTTTTATATGATCTGTTTATCGACAATTGGTGAACAAATGAAATACTTAAGTAATAAAACAAACTTCCTCACTGGGAGCCGCACGCAACTCGCCACTTGTCTGTCTATACCAATAAAATCAATATAGTTAAATCAATGAGAACGTTTGAATACAATAAATTAAATTAGTAGGCTGTATTTAAGAGACGTATACATTTATAAGACGTTCACTGATTGGTGTTTACATTTATAAGACGTTCGCTGATTGATGTATACATTTATAAGATGTTCGCTGATTGGTGTATACATTTATAAGACGTTCACTGACTTGTGTATAAGTAAATCAAGTCAGTTTAGTTAGTATTTTGAAGATGTGTATAGATTATAAACGATTGACTGAATTATGAATATAGTAAACCAAGTCCGTACCTTAAAGTATGTATAACATATAGAATTATATGTATAGAAAATCAAGTCAGAATATGGAAGATGTGTATTATACAGTATAAGCAGTTCATTGAATGGTGTATATTGTAAACCATGTTAGACCCATTACACCCTGAGGTTTACATGTTATCCATTGCCCCAGGATGTGACCCGCTGTTCGCTGCATTATTTCAGTACGTGGTTGTAATATCTGGTGTCGCCAGCATTCAATTTTTTTTCTTGCCCATAAACCATGACATAGAATAACACCTTATGCACTCTTAACTTTTGAAATAACATCGGCTGAAAATAACAAACCACGAGAAAATAAAACAAAAGGCAGAATAAAAAGGAAGAGATGGCACATGGGAAAACCTTTAGACACGCATGGGTCTCTCTACCGAGACCTGTCTGTTCATTTCTACAGCTGTACAACTGCAAGACGAATGAGTTTTAGGAAGGGAGGGGGGGGAAGATAAGTGGACAGGGGCCAACAATTCTGTGGGATGGTCAAATCTTGACCTAGTTTTCACACAGAATACGGCCGCAATAATAAATGAAACTTTGACCAGGTAGCAACAAACACTCGACTCGTCATCAATGGATTACGTCATTCTGAACGTTTCAACGTCAGGGCATAACTAGACCATGCAATGAGAACCGCTATTAGGCACGTGATGTTAAGACAAAACTATACACAAAAATCAGGGACCATGTTAGCTTGAGATTTAAATCTATCTATTTATGTAGCCCTATGTAGCCCCTATGTAGCCGTATGTAGCTTTATGTAGCCCCTATGTAGTCCCTATGTAGCCCTGTGTATCGCTATGTAGCCACTATGTAGCCCTATGTAGCTCCTGTGTTGCCCTATGTAACCCCACTGACAGAGTTAAGAGTTAACAGTGGCGTTATGAGGAAAGGGGGGGGGCAAGGGGGCATCATGCCCCGGGCGCTACCCACAAAGGGGAGCCAACACAAATGGTATATTTTACAAATATTATATGGTTTTCGAATGGGAGGGGGGGCGCTAAAAAAGGTATTGTGTCCCGGGCGCGAGTTAAGCTCACTACGCCACTGGGTGTTAATACTTAAAGGGCCCTTTTCTGTAGCTAGGGCCATAGATCTAAACTGTCGCCTGGTTCGTCTATCCCCAAGGATGGACATATAAATACATGTTTGTTGAGTTCTCCTTAGGACTTGCGTAATTTATTTATTCTTTCAAATTTTGTTTGTATGTAGAATGTTTCGTCTCAAAGTTTGAAGGTTAGAGTGCAGGCTTTAATTCATAGTTGGAATGTCTCATGATCTGCGTCAAAACAGGTGATTAGATAACAACCCTGGCATTATAAAGTCTCTCTTTGGCTTATCCTATCCCTGTTGTTGACATTTGACCTCAGTAATCAAACATGTAAACAGAATGCCATTGGTTCTTTTCTCCATCCTTTATCTGGTACGCGAACAAACTGGATCACAATGTTTATTTTTTTTTCAAATGTTACATCGTCACTTCTTTGTTTGTTATTAACTTAATCAGGATTAAAAGATTAACAACAAAATAATCATAAAATGTAATTTAATTTCCCTTTTCTCATTTTTTTTAATAATTTCATATAAATTGTAAATTAACAGATATACAAATCAATAATGGGCCACGCACAGTCGTGGACCACATACAGTCGTGGACCACCTACAGCCGAGGACCACCTACAGTCGTGGACCACATACAGTCGTGGACCACCTACAGCCGTGGACCACCTATAGTCGTGGACCACCTACAGCAGTGGACCACCTACAGTCGTGGACCACCTACAGCCGTGGATCACCTACAGCCGCGGACCACCTACAGCCGTGGACCACCTACAGTCGTGAACCACATACAGTCGTGGACCACCTACAGCCGTGGATCACCTACAGCCGCGGCCCACCTACAGTCGTGGACCATATACAGCCGTGGACCACCTACAGTCGTGGACCATATACAGCCGTGGACCACCTACAGCCGTGGACCACCTACAGCCGCGGACCACCTACAGCCGCGAACCACCTACAGTCGTGGACCACATACAGCCGTGGACCACCTACAGTCGTGGATGACATATATTGTGAGGGCCAGGCATTGCGGACTAAACTTCACAAACAAAAATTTAATTGGGCCATTTTATTTTATGATTGACTGTAAATAATAGCAGAACTAAAACGATATTTTAAATCTGCTGCTCCTTAACATATACATGGTCTTGATATATTTTCATGGTGACAACAGACACACAAAAGCAAAACGTAATCGAGAAAAAGATGCACAAAATACGTTTGATCGTGATCCTGACCGATAGGTTCAGCAGGTCGACGTCGAAAATCTGATCTGCCCTTTAGAGTATCAATTTACAAGAGACACACATTCTCTCTCTCTCTCTCTCTCTCTCTCTCTCTCTCTCTGTGTGTGTGTGTGTCTGTCTCTCACTCACACATGGACATACACATCCACAAAAATACACACTATAACAGTCACAAACACATAATACACAGAGAATCACTTCATTCTTCAAAGGCTTTGCTTTGTGTCAACACGCTCACTCTCTTTCCCGACTGTGAAATACGATCGTCTGCAACTGTCAACTAATTCATTTGATTTCCGGTGTGATGACATGTCCATATCACGGTGAATGTCAGATGAGACCCAAAAAAAATTTGTTTAATTTTTTTTTTATCTCGCCCCCCCCCCCTTTTTACCCAGATGATCCGTGGTTATAAACTATAAAGGTACACCATTGTACTACAAGTATTATGGCCCTTGGAAATAATGTAAGGATTTAGAAATTTGGTGCAAGTACCATACTGAAAATGTTAAAATATTCATCTGTGTTCTTATCAATGTATTAATATTCTTTGTATCTATTTTTCTCTGACAGTAATTTCTGTAACTTTTACGATTCCCGACCCGCTAAAGAAATCAGTTCGATTTTCGTCATCCGCACCTGGGGTACGCATATCACCGGTTGAGAACTCCAGCTTTAGACAATATACTCTTACACAGCTGTAGACAATATACGCTTACACAGCTGTAGACAATATACGCTTACACAGATGTTGACTATGCAAGTGAAACATGCTGATTACGACCGAGCACATGAGTAAACCATCGGTATAGTCAGTAGCTATCACATTAACCATCGGTTCAGCCAGTAGCTATCACATTAACCATCGGTTCAGCCAGTAGCTATCACATTAACCATCGGTTCAGCCAGTAGCTATCACATTAACCATCGGTTCAGCCAGTAGCTATCACATTAACCATCGGTATAGTCAGTAGCTATCACATTAACCATCGGTTCAGTCAGTAGCTATTATATTAACCATCGGCTCAGTCAGTAGCTATTATATTAACCATCGGTTCAGCCAGTAGCTATCACATTAACCATCGGTATAGTCAGTAGCTATCACATTAACCATCGGTTCAGCCAGTAGCTATCACATTAACCATCGGTTCAGTCAGTAGCTATTATATTAACCATCGGTTCAGTCAGTAGCTATTATATTGACCATTGGTTCAGTCAGTAGCTTTCACATTAACCATCGGTTCGGTCAGTAGCATCTATGAATATTTTTAGCCACAGATACATGGTCTTAAGCGGTATAGAGCGTTCGGCTGTTGATCTGAGAATCTAGGGTTCGATCCTCTTTGAGGAAACCGATGGAATTGTATCAATAAAGTGACCTTACATAGTCTCAATAAGTGAAGTATATTTAATTAAAAAAAACTTTCAATGTTATTTAATTAAATTTATGATTGATTGATACCTACCTAGCTCATACTATTCGATTTCACTGTAAACATTTTATTTTTTAGATCAATTACATTTACTTTAAATTATTACTTTGTAAAAGATAATCGGAGCAAAGTGTAAAAATGATTAACTTCTATTTACTCTTGGTGCGTCTTATTACCAATACATCTATTACATAGCATTACTATGCGAGAGTGTGTTGCATGTAACAGTACAGTTTTATATCACAGTGTTATCTGGACCAACTGGAAGATGTCACAATACCATCTTTAAAACAAACATTTCCTACAACCTGGGATCGTGTTCCGTCTGAGATCATCTGATTGGAATTCTTGGAACGTCCCTACGCGCTCGTCCTCCCTTCCCCCCCCCCACCCACCCACCTCCTTCCCCTTAGCTCGTATATTGATCCCAACTCACCCTATCAGCTTTATTGGTTTGTTCAAAGCTACGACTCTGTTATCTCTATTGCGATGCAGGCCAGTTCAGTCAGTGTTAGCCTACATTTAGCCAGTGATAGACTACGTCTAGCCAGTGTAAGCCTAAGTTCAGCCAGTATTAGCCTACGTTTAGTCAGTGTTAGCCTACGTCCAGCCAGTGTCAGTCTACGTTTAGCCAGTGTTAGCCTACGTCCAGCCAGTGTCAGTCTACGTTCAGCCAGTGTTAGCCTACATTCAGCCAGTGTTAGCTTAGTCTAGCCAGTGTTAGCCTACGTCCAGCCAGAGTTAGCCTACGTCCAGCCAGTGTTAGCCTACGTCTAGCCAGTGTTAGCCAACGTCCAGCCAGTGTTAGTCAACGTCCAGCCAGCGTTAGCCAACGTCCAGCCAGCGTTAGCCAACGTCCAGCCAGTGTTAGTCAACGTCCAGCCAGCGTTAGCCAACGTCCAGCCAGCGTTAGCCAACGTCCAGCCAGTGTTAGCCTACGTTCAGCCAGTGATAGCCAACTTCTAAGCAGTGTTAGCCAACGTCCAGCCAGTGTTAGCCAACGTCCAGCCAGTGTTAGCCGACGTCCAGCCAGTGATAGCCGACGTCCAGCCAGTGATAGCCGACGTCCAGCCAGTGTTAGCCTACGTCCAGCCAGTATTAGCCTACTTTCAGCCAGTGTTAGCCAACGTTCAGTCAGTGTTAGCCTACATTCAGGCTCAGCCAGTGTTAGTCTACGTCCAGCAAGTGTTAGCCTACGTCCAGCCAGTGTCAGTCTACGTTTAGCCAGTGTTAGCCTACGTCCAGCCAGTGTCAGTCTACGTTCAGCCAGTGTTAGCCTACATTCAGCCAGTGTTAGCTTAGTCTAGCCAGTGTTAGCCTACGACCAGCCAGAGTTAGCCTACATTTAGCCAGTGTTAGCCTACGTTCAGCCAGTGTTAGCCAACGTCCAGCCAGTGTTAGTCAACGTCCAGCCAGCGTTAGCCAACGTCCAGCCAGCGTTAGCCAACGTCCAGCCAGTGTTAGCCTACGTTCAGCCAGTGATAGCCAACTTCTAAGCAGTGTTAGCCAACGTCCAGCCAGTGTTAGCCAACGTCCAGCCAGTGTTAGCCGACGTCCAGCCAGTGATAGCCGACGTCCAGCCAGTGATAGCCGACGTCCAGCCAGTGTTAGCCTACGTCCAGCCAGTATTAGCCTACTTTCAGCCAGTGTTAGCCAACGTTCAGTCAGTGTTAGCCTACATTCAGGCTCAGCCAGTGTTAGCCTACGTCCAGCCAGTGTTAGTCTACGTCCAGCAAGTGTTAGCCTACATTCAGCCAGTGTTAGCCTACGTCCAGCCAGTGTTGGCCTACGTCCAGCCAGTGTTAGCCTACATTCAGCCAGTGTTAGCCGACGTCCAGCCAGTGTTAGCCTACGTCCAGCCAGTGTTAGCCAACGTCCAGCCAGTGTTAGCCGACGTTCAGCCAGTGTTAACCTACGTCCAGCCAGTGTTAGCCTACGTTCAGCCAGTGTTAGCCTACGTTCAGCCAGTTTTAGCCTACGTCTAGCCAGTGTTAGCCTACGTCCTGCTAGTGTTAGCCTACGTCCAGCCAGTGTTAGCCTACGTCCAGCCAGTGTTAGCCTACGTCCAGCTAGTGTTAGCCTACGTTCAGCCAGTGTTAGCCTACAATCAGCTAGTGTTAGCCGACGTCCAGCCAGTGTTAGCCTACGTTCAGTCAGTGTTAGCCTACGTCCAGCCAGTGTTAGACTACGTTCAGCCAGTGTTAGCCTACGTTCAGCCAGTGTTAGCCTACGTCCAGCCAGTGTTAGCCTACGTTCAGCCAGTGTTAGCCTACGTTCAGCCAGTTTTAGCCTACGTCTAGCCAGTTTTAGCCTACGTCCAGCCAGTGTTAGCCTACGTTAAGCCAGTTTTAGCCTACGTATAGCCAGTGTTAGCCTACGTTCAGCCAGTGTTAGCTTACGTCCAGCCAGTGTTAGCCTACGTTCAGCCAGTGTTAGCCTACGTCTAGCCAGTGTTAGCCAACTTACAGTTTGGTAGAGAGGTAACACCTACGGGACACAATAGTGGCTGTTGTTGTTTTTTATTTATCTTCTTCTATAATAATATCTGATTGTTGGGGGGGGGGGCGGAGAGTGACCTAGTTATTGACAGGATATGCTGGCATGTACATTTAACATGTTTGAAGTATGTTTACCTGCAGGTGGGAACACAGGGATGATGTATGTTTCTTTTACCTTTTGAGAAAAGACACCCCTCACCCTAACATACTTGGATATTTAATATATATACTAGTAATACCATCCGTTGCCTGCAGTGGCGAAACCAGACTAAATCATCAATACATAATTAATGTTATAAAGTTACACAAAAGACTGTCAAACTATCTTTTTTCATAATGTCAGCCCCCCCCCACCAGCATTTTTTGCTGGTTGCGCCACTGCTTGCCGGTGAGATCGAGGCACTTTGTGGCGCTCCCTCCAAATGATTTTAACCGTCTTTTACTTATTATTGTTTTGTTTTTTGTGTGAAATGAAACAATTAAAACGAAAACCGTGAAAAACAAGTAAGAAATAAACTAACAAATACACACGGTTTAATGAGCAGGTCTAAAAAAAATTCTATAAAACATCTCATTGAACGTAACAAAGCATTTTTTTTTTAGGTGGTTAAAATGCCAGTGGACGGGATACATTGAATAGCTCCACACCCGTTGCCCCATAGAAATCTTCATGATGATGTTCAAAAATCCTACCCTTAGTTTCAGACGGATGTAACTTTATACCGCAATATGTCTAGGAGAGATCTCCACACAATGCATCGTGTGTGTTTCCTCGAACATCTAAGAACAAATAAATTTAAAAATCTCTTGTAGTGTGTGGCAACAAGTTATGATACTCCAGCACCGCGTAACTCACGTTATATATTTGCCAAAGACAAGTTAGAAGGCGCGTTGTAATATTATTTTTAAACTGTTTAATAATTTAGAATAAAAAGAGTATTAAGGTGCTGCATTCTTTGCATAGAATAATTACTAGCTATTAACATATACAATTGTTGACGCATTAATAGATATTGAGAAACAGACAGACTAAAAGACAGACAGAGAGACAGTCAGTCACACCGATAGACAAATAGATAGATAGATAGATAGATAGATAGATAGATAGATAGATAGATAGATAGATAGATAGATAGATAGATAGATAGATAGATAGATAGATAGATAGATAGATAGATAGATAGATAGAAGGTCTTTAAACTCGTGTGCCCCCCACCCTGTCCCACCACTTATCATGTTTCTTTAACGATTTATTCATACAAACGTTTAATGATTTTTTTTTCCTTGGTTTATATGTAATAGTGTTTATGTAAATAGATGGTTACTTTGCATGGGTCGTACATGAAGCATTTCGTTGGAAGATGCAACTCCCCGTGCATTAGCCCTTTTATAATATGGGCCCCCCTCCTCCCCTCACCCCTTAACTCCTCACTACAAAAAAAAATAAGAAAAATAAATTATGGAATGTATTTCTGTTAACCGCACTTATGAATTATCAAAATTATTTTCATAAAATTTTATTTATATTTCAAAAAAAAAAAAATCTCTCTGCATTATTAATGAAATGCGTTTCCAATATTTTCGCCCGAAATTTTCAGTTTTTCACAGACAAGTTTTATTCAGCTCCATATAGGAAACACATTATACAAAAACACAAAAAAATGTCTTTTGTTTTTTCTTTACTACAAGTCAGAGAGAGGCGGACATAGGTCATTTGAGGCCCATGGTGTAGAAGACGATATTGGTCACTTTAAAAAGTGTTTACCTATAAAATGATTTAAACTTTTAGATCTTTGGGGGGGAGGGTCCATCCAATAATCCGCTTCTTACTAAAGTGTTTTGTTTCCTTAACAGCCCCCCCCCACCCACCCACACCCCACCATGTTTAATTCTCGTGTATAATTAATCTCCATGGTAACAGCGACGCCAAAATAACTACAAAAAAAAAATAAATTCTGAGGCTGCTACTCCGATCCAGAGGATTTTGTTTTGCGTTGAAGTTGAAGAGTCAAAAATTTGAATTTCAACTCTCGTAAGAGTGCGCTCCCCTTCCCTTCATCTGTTTGTGTCTGATCCCCGGGGGGGGGGGGGGCGACGAGGGAACGCTCGTCTACCCGCCAGTAGATTGATTTATATTACATTAGAGTTCAGTTTTTGGTACACCGTGAGGTCATTCAGTAGTTTCCGTTGGTACCACGTCTGTCGAGTTTTCATAGTTTAAAAAAAAAACGTTTCTTTTGACATCTGAAACGTGACAGGTATGATGGGATGGGAAGGGGGGGGGGAGTATGAGGGGAGACAACTGAGGTGGAAAGTATATGAGGGGAGACAACTAGGAGTAAAACAAATTAACTGAATTTTTTACACACCTGCGATTTTTTTTCTTTTGTATTTTACATTGGTAGATTGCGTACATAAAACTGTATCACCTTAATTTTTTAAACAACTACTCATTGGGGGGAAAACAGGGGAAATGATGCAGGTCAAAAAATAGATTTTAGTTAAATTAAATATCCAATAAAAACAAAATGGTGTACCTTAAGAAGACATGGTCACCAGACTTTGTGTTGGATCCTTTGTCCTGCCTGAATAGATCTATCGAAATCAAATTAATGGGGTCCCAGTTGGGGAAAGATGTCAGGGGGACCCGAGATCAGCTGCCAACAGCCCTGTTCGAGTTTTTTGGTGATTTTAATTCAGACTAGCGTATTGCAAGGCACGAGTTCCAATCCCCACTACACTAATGCCTCTGTAGTCTTACGGGAAACTCGTTGGGCTACATGGTCTTCAATATATGAGGTGGTAACAGAGTCTCCATACACATCCGTTGTCAAACAAACTCCACCTAGTTATTTGTTAGAGAACAGAAAAAAAGCTGCACTTGGACTGCACTTTAACCTTTGACCCATTTATTCATCCAACTCCAAACACAGAGACATACAGAATATGCACATGGCTGGGCTACATGGTCTTCAATATATGAGGTGGTAACAGAGTCATATGGCTGGGCTACATGGTCTTCAATATATGAGGTGGTAACAGAGTCATATGGTTGGGCTACATGGTCTTCAATATATGAGGTGGTAACAGAGTCATATGGTTGGGCTACATGGTCTTCAGTCTATGAGGTGGTAACAGGGTCATATGGGTGGGCTACATGGTCTTCAGTCTATGAGGTGGTAACAGGGTCATATGTTTGGGCTACATGGTCTTCAGTCTATGAGGGGGTAACAGGGTCATATAGTTAGGCTACATGGTCTTCAATATATGAGGTGGTAACAGAGTCATATGGTTGGGCTACATGGTCTTCAATATATGAGGTGGTAACAGAGTCATATGGTTGGGCTACATGGGTCTTCAGTCTATGAGGTGGTAACAGGGTCATATGGTTGGGCTACATGGTCTTCAGTCTATGAGGTGGTAACAGGGTCATATGGTTGGGCTACATGGTCTTCAGTCTATGAGGGGGTAACAGGGTCATATAGTTGGGCTACATGGTCTTCAGTCTATGAGGGGATAACAGGGCTGTCACCGGTCTTGCTATAGTTGGCATGAAGACCAGATAACCAAGCCATGAATTAAGTTTAGGATCCCATGTTATGATATCCGTGTAATAATGACACGTATATCTAATGATAAATGACGGGAGGTCGACAGGAGGGGTACTGGGTTCGAATCTCAGTTACAACCATGGGATTTTTTTCCGGTCCTGATGAAAGTCCACCGAGCTTTAAATGGGTACCTGACTTTAAGTTGGGGGAGTAAAGGCGACTGGGCTTTGCGCTAAACACACAATCCCTTCATATGCCGAGGTTATTGTAACATGTCAATTCTACACTTCACCGGCCCCGATGAGCCCCTTGGGACTTAAAGGGAACTTTACTATTGATATCTAATCATGCTTTATAGAACCGGTGATGTATTGGTAAAATAAGAAGTAAGGGAGGGAACGCTTAGTGGGAGCAAAAAAAAGTGGGAGTTGTCGGAACATGAAAAAGTTCTGGAACGTGTTCCGGGTCTGAAAAAAGGTTAGGGAACATACAATAGTATTTGTTGTGGCTCTTTCTATAAGGGATTACATGCACATCAATGCTGAGCTGCATATGGTCTTACGGGAAAAAACCCTGGGTAGAGGAAAATTGAGTCGCTAGGGTTTGAACTAGATACAAGTCCCAAGCCTCAATTGATCACAACCTCTGCGCCACCAAGTAGCTCCCGTCGTAGGAGCAAAATCAAAAGGCAGCATTTACAAAACGACACACATCATGTGTTAAGTATATTCATTATTATATATGTTTACATTGTATGGTATAACAATATCAATCTGTATTAAGGTAATGGTAAAGAATGAAAGCTTGTCTGCTATCGCACTTATTGCAAATGTGTCACATATAGGGCTTTAGTCTTATCTTTTTAAGTTGTTATTGATTATTGTAATGAATGCCACACTTAAATTTTAGAAACCAACGAAGGGCAGAGCAAGAACTATATGGAAGGATTAGTTCAAGAAGGATTAAAAGTCCTGAGTGAGAGAGAGAGATAGAGAGAGAGTCGAGGAGGATGGCCGTAGGTTAGGATAAGTGAAGATGAGTAGAACGGCAGGCCATAGTACAGCGGCGTAGCGTGGGTATCGGCCGCCCGGGGCGGAAGACAATTTCGCCGCCCTCTTATTTAGGTATTTTAATTTAACGTATACATTTTACCGCTCCCCTTAACGGTAATAGAAAGTGCCGCCCGGGGCGAACCGCCCCTGCCGCCCCCATTACGCTACGCCACTGCCATAGTACACACATAGATTGTAGAGAGAAGTGGAGAAAGGAAGAAGAAATTTAATGAAAGCCTATACTTAGCAATTTAACCGTGAGACTTTTCCCTTAAGAAATCATCTTCAAAACTATCTCCACAGTAGCAACTCAATGTTACCTGTTGATTTACTCATTACTTTTAATTTTTTTAAAGTATTCATTTGATCAACTTAAATACCTTCTTCCTGCTAGTCAACTGGTTCCCGGTTCCATTTCCGGCACTGGCAGTATAATTTATAGACTGTGAGACATCACGGTTTTTACAAAGTGCTAAAAGCGTTTGTCTTCGACCCGTGGTACTCAAATTTGTGAGACTCGTTGGTTTGGTTTTCACTGCCTTCTATCTATCTATCTATCTATCTATCTATCTATCTATCTATCTATCTATCTATCTATCTATTTATCTATCTATCTATCTATCTGTCTATCTATCTATCTATGTATCTATCTATTTATCTATCTATCTATTTATTTATCTATCTATCTATCTATCTATCTATCTATCTATCTATCTATCTATCTATCTATCTATCTATTTATCTATCTATCTATTTATCTATCTATCTATCTGTCTATCTATCGATCTATCTATCTATCTATCTATTTATTAATCTATCTATCTATCTATTTATCTATCTATCTATCTGTCTATCTATCGATCTATCTATCTAAAACAGGATAAAAATGGGGACCCCCAAAGACAAGTGCCCGGGTAAGACTATGCATGAAGATGGCCCATGAAGATGTTTAACTGCATCATAGACTCTGTATTATGGTATGTATGTAATAGATGGGATCATATTTACCCAGATTATGTCTGTTTATAATCGCTATTACATTACGTTACAAGAATGAATCGATTCTTTGAACACACCATCGGTTACGGATATTACGCAGCGAATATTTCATCACAAGTACAACATCTTGGAATATTATTAAACCGTGGCTGTTGATTACTCCCTCACACACACACATACACACACACACACACAAACACACACATATACACACACTGACGTTCAATCTGTACCAATAACACGAGAGCGATATTTCTGGAATCCACTTGACAAGAGACTCGAGGACTGAGTGGCTGTTCTTGCGGGAGTGAAACAGAATAGCCTATTGTCTTCATCTCTCATTTTCTGCTGTCTGCTTTAAAAGAAGACCAAACAAAAAAAAACGTAGCAGTAGAAAGACGTCAAAACTTTTATTGTGGTGGTTTTGAGATTTTGTTGATGTTGTCACTGAAGCCAAGAGTCAGTCTGTTGCTATAGTTACTGGTGACATTGGGGATGATATGAAGTTTGTTGCACTCTGAAGATGACTGGGGTTTTTATTTTGTACTCGCTGTTCCCTGCAAAACCTTTGCATAGAGTTATATCCCCTTATGTTTGATCGGTAAGCTAGGGTATTTTTTGGTTCGCAAAGGCTCCACGTACGTCATATGAACTCTTATGATTTTTGAAGTTATTTTCTTTTCGCATTTTTTTCTAATTATACATTAAAATGAGAGGTTAGTTTGTGTGGCGCGCTAGTGATGTAGGTTGTACGCTTGGCTGAGACCCAGTTAGGCTAGCTATGTGTGGGTTCGATTCCTAATAGAGACATAAATTTTTTTTGTTCAGATTTTATTTTTCAGGATCAGGGTTAGGGATAGGGGGTTAGGGATAGGGTTAGGGTGTGGAGCAATATCTATTGATGGTCATTTTTTAATAAATCATAAATTTTTTTTTCCAGATTTTTTTTCAGGATTAGGGTTAGGGATAGGATTAGAGTTAGGGATAGGATTAGGGATAGGGATAGGGATAGGGTTAGGGAAAGGGTTAGGGATAGGGATAGGGATAGGGTTAGGGATAGGGTTAGGGTGTGGAGCAATATCTATTTATGGTTCTCCGAAAAAAAAAATATCTCCGATTTTTAACAGTAAATGACGTCATCAACGTCTGCAGTAAATAAGAGTTCTCATTCGTTCTGCTTACTCTTTAAATGTGTTAAAACGATCGCCGATAATATCATAATATAAACTGCATTTATAACTTTACATCATAAGAGTTCATTCTGTTGACGTACGAGGTAAAAAAAAAAATACATCGTACGTCTTGACGTACGTGGAGCCTGTGCGTTTTTGGTTTCGGGCAGATCCGATTTTTTCATGATTTTATTTTAAACTGCAATACTATTGCATTAATTCTTTACTTTCGATTTAACGCAGAACTCAAATCGCTATTATTTTTTTATTAGAATTTTGACATACGTCTCTATGTTTCTGTCAGTGCCGTCTTAATTTTCGCTTGCGCCCACGAGTGTATACTTTACTGAATAACTATTCATGTTTTTATTGTTAGTATCTTTTTTTTTTCTTGAGGGCCCCCAACTCAACGACTTGCACGGGGGCCCATAATGCTGTTGAGCAAAACAAATTTTAAAAAAACCTACAGAAGATATAGATTTATGATAATATTCTTTTTTCATAAATGCTAGTAGTTTATGCTACGCCAGTGGCGTACGAAAGTGTGTAAGAATGGGCGTACGAATGGGCGTAAGCTGACATGGGATGTGGTCATTTTAACCTCCAAAAAGAACCCCAGAATTTCACGAAATATGGACTTTAAAAATGTGTTGACGGAATGAAGAATCGGGGATATTTTGATCAAGCCAAATTAAAAAAAGAATTTCTTGAAATAAAACTATGTACGATCTGACAAAAAAAAAACTTGTATTTAAACGCCAGCTGTTTTTTTTATGTATAGACGCCACTTTACCTGATTTCATTATTATTGCATTTCTAGAAACTGCCAACTATAAATCTATTACGGTCGTGTTGTGTATGCAAAAATTGTTGAACATAAAGTTAACAGATAATAGAGAGGCGAATGTAGTTACGAAGTATAATTGTGCTACCTTTGCTTAGTTTGACCTTTGATGTTATAAAGTAATTGTTGTTGCTACCTAATTGTAAACGCCTGTAAAGCATCCCAGCTGTGTTTATTCCTAGATTACTCCGGCTAATGGTGTCTGTGCGATGTTTAAGATAACGTGTAGGACAATGAAGTCACGCTGGGTACTTTAACGTGACGACATCACACCTGCCACCTGGCTGTTAGCTGAAGTTGACCCAACCGTGACATCATAATTAGCAATATTGTTGAGTTTTCCACGAATTTTTATATTATTAATATTTATAAAACTACATATTTCATCCATGTCTGGTATATGTTCATTTGTATATGTTCATTCATATATGTTCATTTGTACGTGTTCATTTGTACTTGTTCATTTGTATATGTTCATTTGTACTTGTTCATTTGTATATGTTCATTTGTAGCCTACTTGTTCATTAGTCCATGTTCATTTGTTCATGTTCATTTGTCCATGTTTATATGAACACGTTCATTTGTATATGTTCATTGGTACTTGTTCATTTGTATAAGTTCATTTTTTTTAACTCTTTAATTCCACGAATTAGTTAGCTGACTAAAAGACCTTGACCGTGTCTGGACAGCAAGGTGAGAGAAGGGGGGGGGTATGGGGGTGTCTACTAAGACATGTCTGTAGTAGAAAGAGAGAGAGAGAGAGAGAGAGAGAGACGAAAATAGTTTAAGTGGACCGTCCTGGAGCATGAACTTTACACACAGGTCTCCATACACATCCGTTGTCAAACAAACTCCACCTAGTTATTTGTTAGAGAACAGAAAAAAAGCTGCACTTGGACTGCACTTTAACCTTTGACCCATTTATTCATCCAACTCCAAACACAGAGACATACAGAATATGCACAATGTTTCTCCAATTCCAAGAATTTAGAAGAAACACAATTTTCACCTTAATTCACCCAGTTAAATATAGAGACAGTGTGTGTGTGAGCACAAAGCGGGGCCTCAGACAGAAAATCATTCTCTGCAAAACCAGATCCCCTGTGTGTCTACTGATCATGGGCGTATTCATGGGGGGGGGGGCCAGGGGGGGTATTTGAAAAAATGTCATTTAAGAGGGGGGCATTTGCTCCCCCCCCCCTACATTTAAAAAAAAATGTCATAAAGTGTTTTTGCCCCCCCCCTTGAAAAATTCCTAGCGACGCCCATGCTACTGATCCATCATTTCATCTATCTAACATTCAAACGTTATATCATCTCTAACTTCCAAATCAGTCAGTCTTCATCAATCAATCATTCTTTTTTGTTAAAGTTAACACAACATCAGCTAAAATTCAATTTGATTGTTTCAAATAGTTTTATTTACAGACTCTCACAATCTTACACAGACAGACAACCTTCCGTCACACCATTCTTTTGAACTTTGAACTCTATATATATATATGCCATGCCACTTTTCCTGTAAAAAAAGTCTCTCTTTCATTCATTCACAAAAATTCCCAACCACTGTTTATCCTCCCCTTCCTCATTCACAAATATCAACATTTATTTTTTCGCCCTGTTTATTTCTCAGTGTTGACCAAAGTTTTGCTGACCACTGCAAATCGCCTCTAACTGCATTGCGAACGAATTGTCTCCCTCTGATGATGTTTTACTACGGTGGCTGTAATGGTCGTTGTGGCTATTTGAGTGCACCGGGAGGGGGTGGGGGGAGGGAACTGCTACCTGATGTAGACCGATTGATACCTGCTCTAATTCGATAGCTTTCAATTTAAAACTGTCTACATGAATTAAGACCTTATACATACACATTGGCAGATGAAAGATAAGACAGATAATTGAAAGACATGCAAACTGATAAACATTCAGACTGATAGACACTCAGACAGTCGAGGCAAATAGAAAGATGGATTTAAGTATTGAATTTCACTGCTCAATAATCTCTGCCCGGGTACGGGCGGCATATCGGGGGGATCACGGCACACATAGATATGTCTCTGGATTAGGTGACAGATACACCGATCTATTTATTACACGGCAGTGATAGGGACATCAATATAGGAGCCAAAGATAAGTATTGATAAGTTTGCTGCTATTAGATACTACAAAATTTAAATATGATAATTCGAGAAGATAAAATGAGATTTTTCAAGAAAGTGTATTTTGTTGATTACTGCGATAGATTTTATTTATAAAGTAGATTTATCTTTGAACTTGTTTTTTTTATAAAGAAAAATGTTTTATTTTATTTATCATGTCAGTTATTTTTATCAAAGTTGAACATTCACAAAATCTAACAATTATCACAGGTTAGGATGCTGGAATGTAATAAGTTTTTGCTGAATATGGTCATGTGTCATAGTTTACAGCTGAAGATGGTGATGCATCATAGTTTACAGCTGAAGATGGCCATGTGTCATAGTTTACAGCTGAAGATGGTGATGCATCATAGTTTACAGCTGAAGATGATGATGCATCATAGTTTACAGCTGAAGATGGCCATGTGTCATAGTTTACAGCTGAAGATGGCCATGTGTCATAGTTTACAGCTGAAGATGGTGATGCATCATAGTTTACAGCTGAAGATGGTCATGTGTCATAGTTTACAGCTGAATATGGTCATGTGTCATAGTTTACAGGTGAATATGGTGATGTTTCATAGGTTACAGATGAAGATGGTCATAGCTCAGAGCTGAAGACGTTATGATGACATAAGTGGCAGATAAAAGATGTATTTAGCAAATATGTAATAACACTGATAACTATGACATACTGTAGTTCCTAGTATGACACAAACAAAAAAAGGTATTAAAAACTGTTAATCGTCCGTGGGGGGTGGTGGGGGGGGGCGGAGCTGAATCCTTTACATTCATGTTGCACTCCATGCCTGCCCCAATCATCAGTAACCTTGAATGAAGTGAGCACATTCCTGGTCCGGACTTAAGGACGTGCAAACATTAGCCCGGGGGGAGGGGGCACCCAGGGCGTGCCTTGCTGAGTCCACACACACAAACACACTCACACACACTCACACACACACAGTCACTCAAGATTACCTGACAAATGGCAAGCAACCAAAATAAAAAAAAAATCTTTTTGTTCATCTTTTATACTCGAGTTTAATCCGAGAACTAAAAAAAAAAGCAAAAAAAAAAAAGATAGGGAGTAAAGGATACGACTATTGGTTGTCACGTGACATAAAGATTCCCCCCACCCCCACACCCAACCACCCTTACCAACCTGATCACCTTTTGGTCTGCTTAAAAAAAAAAAATTGCACCAGAGATGCATGTCGCTGTGGGTGAATTGACTGCTCACCCCCTGACAGCAACATGTGCTGATGATTTCGGTCAGATGCAAGACTCTTTTTACAGTGACGCAGTAGCTACCACCCGAGTTCATTGTTCATGACGAGGCTAGATGAGTAAATTGTCTTGATCGAACCAAAGGTCGAGGACACATGCACTACACAGAAATGACCTTTAGGCAAAAAAAAAATAAATGTTTCGTCATTTTTTTATATTTTCTTCGGGAGAGTATTCTTTCAACTAAGTTGGGTATTACTTTTGAAGCAAGGCTTCCGATATCTGGATATATCTGGAAATATGTTTTAAACAGATGTAAATATTTTTTTGGAGAAATCCACGTAAAATAAAATTCAATCAAGTAAAAGATCTGAATAATTTTATTTTGGCCTTGTAGATTTACGTTTTTGATTATTTGCCAAATGTTTGGTATAATCCAGATATCTTTCATACATTTTCTGGATAATTGTTCAAAAAGATAGTTGGCAACCCTGCTATGAAAGGTCAACGCCCAGCCGCATTTATTTCCCTAACTAACTCTCAGGTACCCATTTAAATCTGGACGGACATGTCAGACAAACAAGAAATTTCACCCGGAAATAAACGCTTGGTTCTCATCAAGTCTTGAACCCAGGACAACTACAATAATGAAAGCGAAAAGTATGTAGCTTAATCATGTTCACATTGGTTAAAATGAAACTATATGTGTGGTCCTTGTTTAGATGAGATAAGATGAAATCTTTAAAAATTCTGGCATCGAATCTCTCTAAAAGAAATGTTACATAATGTTTACATCTTCGCCATAATTAGGGCTACATTAGGAAGTTACTATTGTACTTAATTCATTAAATACGTGTATATTTGGGGTATGTTAGTTTTATTGAAAACATTCATCCAACAATTGATTACAGACTATTAAATGTATACATAATTACAGGGCAATTGCTTGTTTAAGTGGTACAAATTACATTATTAAAGGTAGTTAACTATAAAATCTTTAAAACAATTATTGATGATTGTACTATATATCGAAGTCTGGAATAGGAAATATCGGATGATTTTTGTGTTATGAAATCTAAGAAATATAATCGTATCTCCGATACCTATAGTGATTTTAAGGAAATAGATCTTCGAGTTTCAACCAATTTCTCGAGTTTCTATGTATTCTATTAGTTCCAGTGATTGTCTAACCTCTTCCGTTAATTGTCTAACAACTTCCATTCTTTGACTAACCTCTTCCATTGATCGTCTAATCTCTTCCATAAATGGTCTAACCTCTTCCGTTAATTGTCCAGTCTCTTCCATTGATTGTCTAACCTCTTCCATTGATTGACTAACCTCTTCCGTTAATTGTCTAGCCTCTTCCGTTAATTGTCCAGTCTCTTCCATTGATTGTCTAACCTCTTCCGTTAATTGACTAACCTCTTCCGTTAATTGTCTAACCTCTTCCGTTAATTGTCCAGTCTCTTCTATTGATTGTCTAACCTCTTCCGTTAATTGACTAACCTCTTCCGTTAATTGTCTAAATCTTCCATTGATTGACTAACCTCTTCCATTGATTGTCTAACCTCTTCCATTGATTGACTAACATCTTCTATAGATTGACTAACCTCTTCCGTTAATTGACTAACCTCTTCCATTGATTGTCTAACCTCTTCCATTGATTGTCCAACCTCTTCCATTGATTGTCTAACCCCTTCCGTTAATTGTCTAACCTCTTCCGTTAATTGTCCAGTCTCTTCCATTGATTGTCTAACCTCTTCCGTTAATTGTCTAACCTCTTCCATTGATTGTCTAACCTCTTCCATTGATTGTCTAACCTCTTCCGTTAATTGTCCAGTCTCTTCCATTGATTGACTAACCTCTTCCATTGATTGTCTAACCTCTTCCGTTAATTGTCTAACCTCTTCCATTGATTGTCTAACCTCTTCCATTGATTATCTAACCTCTTCCATTTATTGACTAACCTCTTCCGTTAATTGTCTAACCTCTTCCGTTAATTGTCCAGTCTCTTCCATTGATTGTCTAACCTCTTCCATTGATTGTCTAACCTCTTCCATTGATTGTCTAACCTCTTCCGTTAATTGTCTAACCTCTTCCATTGATTGACTAACCTCTTCCATTGATTGTCTAACCTCTTCCGTTAATTGTCTAACCTCTTCCATTGATTGTCTAACCTCTTCCATTGATTGTCTAACCTCTTCCATTGATTGACTAACCTCTTCCGTTAATTGTCTAACCTCTTCCGTTAATTGTCCAGTCTCTTCCATTGATTGTCTAACCTCTTCCAGTATCTAACCTCTTCCGTTAATTGTCTAACCTTTTCCATTGATTGACTAACCTCTTCCATTGATTGTCTAACCTCTTCCGTTAATTGTCTAACCTCTTCCATTGATTGTCTAACCTCTTCCATTGATTGTCTAACCTCTTCCATTGATTGACTAACCTCTTCCGTTAATTGTCTAACCTCTTCCGTTAATTGTCCAGTCTCTTCCATTGATTGTCTAACCTCTTCCAGTGATTGTCTAACCTCTTCCGTTGATTGTCTAACCTCTTCCGTTAATTGTCTAACCTCTTCCATTGATTGTCTAACCTTTTCCATTGATTGACTAACCTCTTCCGTTAATTGTCTAACCTCTTCCATTGATTGTCTAACCTCTTCCATTGATTGACTAACCTCTTCCGTTAATTGACTAACCTCTTCCATTGATTGTCTAACCTCTTCCGTTAATTGTCTAACCTCTTCCGTTAATTGTCCAGTCTCTTCTATTGATTGTCTAACCTCTTCCGTTAATTGACTAACCTCTTCCGTTAATTGTCTAAATCTTCCATTGATTGACTAACCTCTTCCATTGATTGTCTAACCTCTTCCATTGATTTTCTAACATCTTCTATAGATTGACTAACCTCTTCCGTTAATTGACTAGCCTCTTCCATTGATTGTCTAACCTCTTCCATTGATTGTCCAACCTCTTCCATTGATTGTCTAACCCCTTCCGTTAATTGTCTAACCTCTTCCGTTAATTGTCCAGTCTCTTCCAGTGATTGTCTAACCTCTTCCGTTAATTGACTAACCTCTTCCATTGATTGTCTAACCTCTTCTATTGATTGTCTAACCTCTTCCATTGATTGTCTAACCTCTTCCATTGATTGTCTAACCTCTTCCGTTAATTGTCCAGTCTCTTCCATTGATTGACTAACCTCTTCATTTGATTGTCTAACCTCTTCCGTTAATTGTCTAACCTCTTCCATTGATTGTCTAACCTCTTCCATTGATTGTCTAACCTCTTCCATTGATTGACTAACCTCTTCCGTTAATTGTCTAATCTCTTCCGTTAATTGTCCAGTCTCTTCCATTGATTGTCTAACCTCTTCCATTGATTGTCTAACCTCTTCCATTGATTGTCTAACCTCTTCCGTTAATTGTCTAACCTCTTCCATTGATTGTCTAACCTCTTCCGTTAATTGTCTAACCTCTTCCATTGATTGTCTAACCTCTTCCATTGATTGTCTAACCTCTTCCATTGATTGACTAACCTCTTCCGTTAATTGTCTAACCTCTTCCGTTAATTGTCCAGTCTCTTCCATTGATTGTCTAACCTCTTCCAGTGATTGTCTAACCTCTTCCGTTAATTGTCTAACCTCTTCCATTGATTGTCTAACCTTTTCCATTGATTGACTAACCTCTTCCGTTAATTGTCTAACCTCTTCCATTGATTGTCTAACCTCTTCCATTGATTGACTAACCTCTTCCGTTAATTGACTAACCTCTTCCATTGATTGTCTAACCTCTTCCATTGATTGTCTAACCTCTTCCATTGATTGACTAACCTCTTCCGTTAATTGTCTAACCTCTTCCGTTAATTGTCCAGTCTCTTCCATTGATTGTCTAACCTCTTCCAGTGATTGTCTAACCTCTTCCGTTAATTGTCTAACCTCTTCCATTGATTGTCTAACCTTTTCCATTGATTGACTAACCTCTTCCGTTAATTGTCTAACCTCTTCCATTGATTGTCTAACCTCTTCCATTGATTGACTAACCTCTTCCGTTAATTGACTAACCTCTTCCATTGATTGTCTAACCTCTTCCGTTAATTGTCTAACCTCTTCCGTTAATTGTCCAGTCTCTTCCATTGATTGTCTAACCTCTTCCGTTAATTGTCTAACCTCTTCCGTTAATTGTCTAACCTCTTCTATAAAAGGTCTAACCTCTGCCTTTAATTGTCCAATCTCTTCCATTAATTGTCTAACCTCTTACATCCCATTGCCTAACCTCTTACATACCATTGCCTAACCTATTACATCCCATTGTCTAACCTATTACATCCCGTTGTTTAACCTATTACATCCCATTGTCTAACCTATTACATCCCATTGTCTAACCTATTACATCCCATTGGCTAACCTATTACATCTTTTGCACACGTTGAAAGAAAAAAAAGTTGTCTTAGGGTCGTATACATTTTCTGGCGAGTTTTTGTTTTGTTTGGGTTGTTGTCCATACCACACCGCCAGGGGCAGGTAAATGGGTGTAGATCTATTCTAAAAAAAAGTGAAAAAAAAAACTTTGAAGGATCACAGATACGATCGAGCTATTTAACAAGAGAAGACATTGCCACAGATTTGAGTTAATGTAGACTTGAAATCAGATGAATTAAAATAGTGTTTTTTGTTATTTGTTATTTTTTTTTTGTAAGTGTAATAACTTGTTAATAAATATCGTTGGGGGGGGGGGGTTTACAACGACCTCGCCACACGATAACAGATTCCCCCAAAACCAGTTCCTGCTAGTTTTAATTTCTTTTTTTTTTACGTATTCTTTTAACTATTTAAGATTCCCATTTTTCACCCTAAAAATACCATTAAAAATTAGCATCTCTCTTTGTTAACATGTGAAAGTTGGCATCTAAAACCTAATTTTCTCTCATTTATTTTTTATATTATTATCATCAAGGAATTCTTCTATTAGATGTAAAAAAAAAAATTTAACCCCTTCCCCTCCATCTCTGTTCTCTTGTCATCATAAATTAACACTTTAATGATTAGTTAGACACAATGGAACATTTAGGAAATTTAAAATATATAACAATTGATGTGAGATGAAAAGGAAAAAAATAAAACGGTGATGGACTGGGGACCAGGGGGAGGGGAAGTGGGTCGGGGAATTCGCATCAGAAAATTTTGAATCAGTTCACGATCTCAAATAGATTTGTTTTGTGTTTTTTTAAATAAATGTGATCAAAACTGTCACTGTCTTCTGTTTTACATTTGAATTGAAAAAAAGGCGGGATAATTGACGGTATTAATTAACTGCAAAATGGCTTCTGTAATCTGGAAATTAAAAAAAGACAAAAACTTGATTAAGCTTCATGTTCAAGACCAGTGGCTCTCGGTCTTTTTTTGGCTCTAGATCTTTTTTTTTTGGCTCTCGGTCTTTTTTGGCTCTCGGTCTTTTTTTGGCTCTCGGTCTTTTTTTTTTTAAGAGTCTTGGAACGGCGGTTCTCAACCGATGGTAAGCGTACTCCGAGGGGAACCCGAGGGGAACGTGAAAGGGTATGAAGGAGGTGCGCAGCGACATATAAATTTCGTTTAAAACAACCAAAGACTTTGAAGAAGGTCACCAGTTTGCTGCGTGACTCATCACCAAAACCACGTGTCCAAGTATTGCTTTAAAAAAGGTCAGCGTATATCATTATGAGCATAAGTAGGCCTACATTGATTCGTGAACTTATGTGTGATCATCGGCGTAGCGTAGGTATCGGCCGCCCAGGGCGGAAGACGATTTTGCCGCCCTCTCATTTAGGTATTTCAATTATATCCATACATTTTTGCCGCCCCCCCCCCCTAAAAAGTGCCGCCCGGTGCGGACCGCACCCACCGCCCTCCCCCTCCTAGGTACGCCACTGTGTGTGATGGGTAACCACGGACACACTTTCGTGCCTTCAGGGTACAGGGGCGAAAAGGGTTGAAAACCGCTGTCTTGGAACACTTAATGTTTACTTTTTTACTTATACTGCTTTTACTTCCAAAACATGAACTTACAAAACACCAATTTACAAAACATGAGCTTACAAAACATGAACTTACAAAACACGAACTTAGGAAACGTGAACTTAAAAAATATGAACTTACAAAACATGAACTTACAAAACATGAACTTACAAAACATGAACTTACAAAACACGAACTTAAGAAACATGAACTTAAAAAACATGAACTTCAAAGCAGTTTTGGCGAATCTTTACGACATCAAACATTGTTCTCATGAATAGCTCACAAATTGAACGAACATTAAACTACATTCTAGTAGGTCATCATTCTTCTTGAAAAAATATTTGTAAATTTATGTTCGTATGGGGGGCGCATGATCAGCAGAATGGGAAGGGCTGTGATTTTTGAAGCCCCTGACAAATGTTGAGGGTTGGTTCACAAATGTTAGTAAAGCCAAAGAGTTAAAGAGCTGGATGCCATTTGAATTTGAGGCATTGATACAAATCTTTTGGTCAATTTTCAATAATATATATATATAAAAGCGATTTGGGATCTGCATTAAATTGAAAGTTAAGAATTAATACAACAGTACTCCAGTTTGAAATATATTAATGAAAAAATTGGATCTGATCGAAACCAAAAATAACCTAGCTTACCGATGAAGAATAAGGGGATATAACTCAATGCAAAGGTTTGGCAGGGTACAGCTAGTACAAAAAATAATTGACTCACTTTCGGGCTTCTTAAGAAATACTTTTCAAATGAAAGTGAATTGTTTCCATTGATTCGTAATGAATTTGATATCTAAACTTGGCTCTTAATCTACTGTCAATGAATTTGGTATCTAAACTTGGCTCTTAATCTACTGTCAATGAATATGTGCCCCACCTCCACTCCACCCCGAACTTACCACCGACTTGTGGCTCGAATCAGCGGAGCGTTAAACCAATACACGTGATGGTGTCGCTACTGATGGTGTGGCTACTGATGGTGTGGGAGTAAAACGGGAAGCCAATCCTGAGGCAGGGCATTAGATGGACTGAGAGAAATGATGGTACTCCATCCCACCCCAAACTGATCAAGAACATCATAAACAGATGCTGCGTCAATACCAGACTTCAGGAAGGACTTTGTCCTGTGTGTGTGGACAGTTACCACATTGAGACTGTAACACAACACAAACATACAACATTCTAAAGTGTAGCAGAATGGAACCTGTCTGAGAAAATATTACATTCAATTGATTGTAAATCCCATTTCTATGATTTTTTTCTACAGTGTTATTATTTATATCACCGTTTAGTACATTACTATATCCTAAGTGGTTATTTACATTTAAAACAACTAACTCCACCCACCCCCCACCCCCCCCCCCACACACACAGACTGGGATTAACACAAACTTTTTTTTTTTACTTTAAAGATACAAACATTTTGAAAAAAAGGGAAAAGAACTAAATGTAATGAGTTTAAAAAAAATATTGATTTTGATCGTTTGTTGTTTTTTTTTGTATTGATTAAGGTTGTTGCACCGACTTCTTGTTCGATCTATATGGTAAATCAATCACTACATCAATACAGTTTTAGACTTATTACGTTGCATTCTTTTTTTTTAGAATCACTACATTACAATCACTATTAGATTCACTACATTTCATTCCCTATTCGATTTACTACATTGCATTCACTATTAGATTCATTACATTACATTCACTATTAGATTCACTACATTACATTCACTACATTAAACTGTCTATTAAGCTAACAACAGTACATTCACTATTCGATTCACTACATTTCATTCCCTATTAGTCTCCCAACAACTACAGGTCAGCCAAGTACTACTCTTCAACTAGCTGGACTTACTAGGTCTAAAGATTGCAGCCAAGAAGAATTCAGTCCCCACCCACACCGTGGATCATACTTGTCAATTATTTGGTGATTTCAAGTCGATGTCAAATGGGGGACTGGATTATTCCCTTCAGATGTTCCTCCTCTCGTCCCCCCCCCCCCCCAAGACTTTCATACAGAAATCAATAAACAAACAGCTCTACAAAAAACAACAACAAAATATCCGCCTCTGTTGTTTTTTGGTGTACAACATAAACTAGGAAGTTTGTGTACAACATAAACTAGGAGGTTGGTGTACAATATAAACAAGGAGGTTTGTGTACAACATAAACAAGGAGGTTGGTGTACAACATAAACAAGCAGGTTGGTGTACAATATAAACAAGGAGGTTTGTGTACAACATAAACAAGGCAGTTTGTGTACAACATAAACAAGGAGGATTGTGTACAACATAAACAAGGAGGTTTGTGTACAACATAAACAAGGAAGTTTGTGTTTTTCTGTTCCTATTATTAACCTAGTCCATTTTTTTTTTCATTTTTTGTTATGTTTTTCTATGTTGATTTCAACATTCGATTTAACGAAACTGTTGTTATCTTCAACGTCAACTTACTAAGACTCAGTAATTCGTTATAATGAGATAGTCTGTTACTTTACGACCTAAGCGCTACTTCTTGTTTATCCCAGTCTGTTTAGTGTGTCTCTGGTATGAGTCAAGTCTTTCTTCAAACTGACTTTAAATGAAGAAACAACTGAGAGAGATGAGACAGGAGCGAGTTGTTGTTTTTGATTAACCTAAGTGGAGGAAACTAAGCTGGCTGTAACATGGCCCAACCATCATTTTTATTGATCACAAAACAACTAGCTAACTTAAGCAGGTTGTTGTTTAGAACCAATAATCTTAGGCATTCAATGTAATACACAATATTTGATTATTTACAATTTGTCGTATGTGACAAAAACAAAAGTTATACAAGCGACAATACTAAGCAGTGGTTTCCTTAATGCAACATCTAACTTATCTCTTTTTTCACAAGTGACTTTATGGTTTTATATTTAATGTAAACATCTGTTGTGCCAACTAAACACACACACACACACACACACATACACACACACACAAAGTAATATTGTATCTTTGACCAAACTTGTTTTATTTCATAAAATTCATGTATTTTATCTAGTAAGTCTGTTGTGTTTGTATTATATCCTTAAAATCATTTTTTAATATAGTACATGTTGTACATGTTTTTAATCTAATAAATCATATCTAGACCCAGTAAATGATATGTAGATCCAGTAAATCATATGTAGATCCAGTAAATCATATGTAGATCCAGTAAATCATTTCTGGACCCAGTAAGTAATATCTAAATCCAGTGGATCATGTATTGAAGGAGGCACTAAAGAGCCAACTTTGGATTGCAATATTAAAAATTAACCACAAAACTGTTTTACTAGTGGTTTTGTGTACTTGTATATTGCTAATATTAGTAAATAAGATGAATAAAGCATTGCTTTCCCACAAAAATATTAAGACGGGGAAAGACAAAGATTGTCACGTTGGGAGTTAGACAAAGACTGTCACGTGAGGAGTTAGACAAAGACTGTCACGTGAGGAGTTAGACAAAGACTGTCTTATTTATGCTTGTCGCGTGTTTTCGGTTTCTCGTGATGTAACAAAGCAGCTACAGAATCAGAAGAAAAACGCACAGAATGTCACTTTCTATTACCACACAGGGCGTGACCGAGATCATTTGTAGTCGTCCGACAGCTGGTGCCCCTCCCCGAGTTACCCCCACGCCTATTATGTCCGTATTTACATTTCATGTTAACATCTGACCAGGCGATAATAGGTAATGGGAAACATGGAATGAGCATTGATTATGTCCATGTAAAAAAAAAAATTGTGAGGTAGCAAACAGACAGACTCGGGTGAGCAAATAGTGTTAAATTAAACAAGCACGCGCCAAAACATCCCGCATTAAAAGATTAGATACTAGGTGACGTGTTGTGTGTAGTATCATGATATCTAGGTATGATATACAGTGATACTATGTGACGTGTTGTGTGTAGTGTCATGATATCTAGGTATGATATACAGTGATACTGGGTGACGTGTTGTGTGTAGTGTCATGATATCTAGGTATGATATACAGTGATACTGGGTGACGTGTTGTGTGTAGTGTCATGATATCTAGGTATGATATACAGTGATACTGGGTGGCGTGTTGTGTGTAGTGTCAAGATATCTAGGTATGATATACAATGATAATAGGTGACGTGTGTAGTGTCATGATATTTAGGTATGATATACAATGATACTAGGTGACGTGTGTAGTGTCATGATATCTAGGTACGATATACAAAGATAGATTAGGCCATACGTTGAAATATCAAAATCTAATATATCCGTAAACAACACGGACGCGAAGAAATGCACACATGTGTATACATCTGCATGAGCGATATTCCATAAGAAACATTTATTTTGTGTAGCTCGTATGTTTGATATGTGAAAAAATTAAATTGCACCTATATGGGTAACTTCGATTGTTTCAAAGTTGGCAGGGAGGGGGCATTTCGACAATAAGTTTTCAACAATAATATATATATAAGCAATTTGGGTTCTGCGTTAAATTGAAAGTAAAGAATTAATACAACAGTATACCAGTTTAAAATACAATCATGAAAAAATCGGATCTGCCCGAAACAAAAAATAACCTACCCTACCGATCAAGCCTAAGGGGATATAACTCTATGCAAAGATTTTTGCAGGGTACAGCTAGTGATTAGATAATGCTGCAATGGATGGATGGCTCGGCTGTTGGTCCCATTGATGCGGTTCAGTCTGTAAGTCCAGGTCTCCCAGCTACCCCAGTCATCTATAAAATCTATGAAATAAAGAAAAGTTTAATCTGCCATTAATTAATTCCAAGTACTGGGGCCTCATGTGAGTGTGACAATAAACAGTATGACAGTTAAACAACTAACACTGGAGTTATAGTAAAGAGTACAGAAAGAACAAAAGCAACAGAAATATCCAGACAATGTTTTGTTTAGTAGTGTAAGGTTACATATTTCAATTTGGTTGTGATGCCGTGAAATGAGAGAGACTCAGTAGCCTGCTGATTGTGCTTGACTGATATGACTTCAACTTGTAGAATATTTCTTGAATGGTTACAAGTGAGTGAGAACAGTATTACTGTACTTTAATTTTTAATACATTCTTTTTTTTTGTGCATGAGAATTAGAAATGAAATACGATAGAAGTAGAATTAAATAGAATTTTATTTTATGCAAAGCATCTTGTATGGATGATTCGTTAACAATGTGTCTACCTGTGCTTTGTAGTAGTTCATGCAAAAAGAAATGATAAAATACCTCGTAGTCGGTCGGGGGGGGGGCACGGGACTGACACCTTGGTATACCCCCTTTTAGCCAAGTGTTGACCAAATCCGCATCCGCTTTCGAATCCGACGGATTTATATTTGCCAAATCCGAATCCGGCGGATGCGGATTTTCATCAGCTCCGTCACATCCCTAAATATAATTGTTCTTTGTATCTAAAAAACAGCATTTTAAACCTTGCAAAATTTTCATGCAACTCCCGAATACCATAAAACACGAGATAACAAGTGCACTGAGGCAGTATTTATAGAAGCCCTATTGGTGTGAAATTTGGTCTTTGCATGTTTTAAATCACGTGAACCAGAAAACTAAAATACACATGATAAAAAATCAACTCTATTTTTTTCCATTATAAAGTGAGCCACCCTAATATATATCACACATAAGCCTAACCTAAGAAGAGTAGGCTAGGTATAATATAATCTGGCATGAAACGCTTTTTTATAAATATACACTGGCCATATCAGTGCTGACAATGATTGTGTCTCTCAATTCCTCCTATTAAATTGGATTCAATACACCAAAATACAAAAACTTTGATTTTAGTTTCATACAGAAGCCAGGACTTAATTATTTTATTTTATTCCATAAATCTCAAAATTCACCCCATTTTTTTGTTTGTAATTGGGGATATTCAAACTCTGAGAGCAGATAACTCCAAAATTGATGATTGGTTATCTCGCTTTACCTCCCCTTGAAACTCTTGAAGACTATAATCTCTGCACTCTAAATGTTGTTTCCACTAAAATGATGGAAAGATGTTTACAATGAAGATGTCACACATATCAAAGTCTGTGTTTCCACTAAAATGATGGAAAGATGTTTACAATGAAGATGGCACACATATCAAAGTGTGTGTTTTCCCCAACCCTCACTTCCATCGTAACACACATTGGGAGATTTTTTTATTTTTTTTTTAATTTTATTTCCCAAAACTTACTAAGTCAATATTTTTTTTTTTTAAATATCATTATTGAGAGTCGAAGCCGTTCTTAAGTCTCTATGGGCCCTAGTAAAAAAATTGGCTACTTTACCTGACAGTAAGTACACTGTTAACATAAATTTTAACTGGAATTTTTACTAGAAATAGTTCTTTTTGCCAATTTTTAATTCCAAGTTGACGGTCTAGGATGTCAATTATCAAGATGCCCTCTTACAGTACGAATTCCTATAACATCTGATGCTAAAACGACCCAAATAATTATTTTCACCCCCCCCCCCCCCGCACTCTCAAAAAAGATTTTTTAAAGTATTTGCCTATCACTTCCACTACACAGACACACTTTTAAAAAATAAAATGTGCAAACGTTGTGACAGTATTAAACATACAAGTGTCAGCCAATTAATTGGGTGCTACATGATTGTCAACACAAGTTTCATTTCAGTTCCCTATTCTATGTGTTTATTTATTTATTTTTTCAAATCTTTGAAAAAAAAAATACAAAAATGTTGGTGTTAATCTTCCCACCTTTAAGAGTTTAGTTTGATACAAGTAACAGACACCCTGGATAATTGTTGAGTAAAAGTAAAGTTCCCTTAACCCTAACGGGCCATCGGGGCAGATGAAGTGTAGAATTCATCCGTTTCTATAACCTCGGCATATGAAGGGGTTATGTGATTAGCACAACGCCCAGACGCCTTTACTACCCCAACTTAAAGTCAGGACCTGAAAAAATCCCAAGGTTCTCATTGAGATTCGAACCCGGGACCCACCGGTCGACAATCGAGCGCTCTACACCGCACGACCACCCGTCCCCTATAATTGTTGAACTTACAGCAAAATATGTTCAGAATATTGAGATCAAAGGCGGATCTAACATCGGGCGCACTGGTCATCAGAGAGTAAAGTGTAGGAAGTAACGGTCATTTAGCCTTTGAAGGAGGGAGTTGGGGGTGGGGGGGTGGCATCGGGGGAAGTTTGAATGTTTCTGAGCCACAGCATTATAAAAAAAAGGTGTTGTGTAGGCTAGCACAACGCCCAAACGCTTTATACGTTTGTATATTTATACATGCCAGACTAGCCTAACTTGCTCGCCCCCCCCCCGGGTCTCCCCCATCAATCAGGGGGGAAACGCCAACGGTACATTTACTTTATTCGCACCTTCTTTCTAAAGTGGGGTGGAGTGGACAGTGGTGTATTGGGAGGGGAACGCGGTGGAATGATGTTCCCTTACCTTTTTCAGACCCGGAACACGTTCCAGTACTTTTTCATGTCCCGACAACTCCCACGTTTATTTGCTCCCACTATGCGTTCCCTCCCTTACTTCTTATTTTACCAATACATCATTGGGAGTGGGAGGCAATAATTTTCTTCTGCGTGTGAGCTATGACCTCAACCAACCCACAATACACCTCTGATTAGATTATCATATCAGTGAACTTCATGGTAATACTTAAATAGTGTGCTTAAAATAACAACAACAACATAATTAGGCCATAACGATAACCTCACCAACAATAACATAACTTGAAGAACACTCGTTGAAATTTCTAGGTTTTTAAAACCCCATGTGTGCTATGTTTTTTTTTTCTTTAATTAACATCTCCATTAAAGGCTGAATGACATTTCAAACTTTGTATAGAAACCCGCAACGAAATCGCAAACTTAAAACGTATATTCGCAATAGTTTATGATAATGATGATCCATCCACCCCCTTTTTTCGGCTGCGATGTCCGTAAATGGAGCCAGAGTGAACGGGATCAATAGACGCAATGATGTTTTTATCACTTATGTGCCACTTCGTTGCCCTGAGTGACTTGCCAGCCTCTACATCACTTCATGTGTTCAACGGCTGAACAAAAAGGTGCGAAAATTGTAAAAAAAAAGGGGTGGGGGGGAATAATTCAAGAGGAAGTAACCGTGAGAAAAGGGCAGCAACTCGATGTTAAATCATTAGACAAAAGAGATGATGAATCGGCGCGTCACATTCTGATTTTCTTCACATGCAATATCTCCACTTTGTAAAATTCTTTGTATTTTAACTATCTCTCTCTCTCTCTCTCTCTCTCTCTCTCTTTCTCTCTCTATCCCTCCCAAACTCTTCTCCAGCTCTCTCCCCCTCTATTTCGTTCTCACTTTCCTTCCTTCCCTGTCTTTTTTTTTTGTCTGCCTCTCTGTAACTCGCTGTCCCAACGAAATCTTATTGTGTGTGTGTGTGCATTACATTCAGACCGTTTTACGCTTTCGGGGATGGGGGAGGCAAAGGCACATTTTGGGGGCCTGGGCGAAGTTACATCTGAGTGCCCTAGTCGTAGATACATCTGGGTCATGGGGGGGCGGGGCATAAAATATAGACAAGGTCACCGTAGGCGAATTGGGCCCCTAATGAAGGGGGGGGGCCTTTCTGACCCTCTCCCAAACGGTTATGTCATGCTAGACGTTATACAGTGGGGAGGAGGGGCGATCCAAGGCAGCCGCCCAGTTACCCTTCGGATAAGAACAGATCTGATCTGCCTATCTGGTTCTTTTGATCTTCAGATAACGACAGAAAATTTCGAAGAAAACAAAAATTTCTGTTTAAGTTTTAACATAGTTTTGTTTTATCTCTTCTTATGGTAAAACCAAAAAAAAAAAATTAAGTTTTGAAATGTTTAGATAATGTGGATATTAGATACATACATTGCTTAACAGGCAAATATAATAGAGTGGGGAAGGGAGAGAATCCTTAAAATTAGATTCATATTGTTACTTCTGGGCCATGTCAACTCAACCAGTGGTGTTCACCCGACCCCCTCAAATCTTCCTGAAATTTTCAGGGCTTGTGGTACATTCACAGTTGAGTGATTCCTGAAAATTTCAGGCCATTTGGTCAAAAACTTTCTGAGATATGATTTTTTTAATTTTTAAGGGTAGTCGCGAGTGCGCGTGACATTTACATTTTCGCGATATTTGAACGTGAATATGTCAAAAACTGAAAGAGGTATCAAGCTGAAATTTTCAGTATTGACTCATTGTTTGGTCATGTGTTAAATGATGTATTTATCTCAAGTATAGCTTGCAAACAGAATGCCCTAAAAATTTCCAAACATCGCACTTCAGACAGTTTTCATCAATATTTGACTCGGTATAGCCAAGAACCTATAAGACAAGAAATGATGTTTGTTATACAATTAGTAAGTACCATATATGTGTTTATTATTTTGATAGAGAATTCCTGTTAATCAATAATAGTGTACTGATTGTGGGCCCCTTTATGCATCATGGTCGTCCATTTTTGCACTTATTGCGACCCCCAGATGACCATGCGGACAGTAATTCACACTTTTCATATTTTGCACACTTGTTAACCTTGGCAAGTACTAGCTATGGTGAAAATTTCATGTTGGTGTCTTAACGCCTTCTTGGTGAAAAATTGCATGAAATTGCATGATTATACACTATTATTGAATATTGCGTAGCGAGTATTTCAAAGACTAAAAAAGGTATCAGGCTGTAATTTTCAGTATTTACTCATTGTTTTATCCTGAGTTGAATGATGTATTTATCTCAAACATTGCACTTCAGGCAGTTTTCATCATTATTTGACGATATGGCCTGAAATTTTCAGGAATCACTCAACTTTGAATGTACCACAAGCCCTGAAAATTTCAGGAAGATCTGAGGGGGTCGGGTGAACAATTGTCAAAAAACTGGTTGAGTTGACATGGAATGACCCTCCTATAACAAAACAATAACAATATTGTTGAACGAAGAATTGCTGGTGTTGTTTTTTCCCCTAAAATTGAATTTGTTCAAAATAAATTGACTGCATGAATTTTTTAAAAGATAAAATAAAATCTCCCTTTATTCACTCCCTCCCTCCCCCCCTTCTCTCTCTCTCTCTCTCTCTCTCTCTCTCTTTCACTCTCTCTCTCTCTCTCTCTCTCTAGCTTATATCTTTTAAAAAGCTAAATTAATATATCCCTCTATTTACTCTCTCTCTCTCTCTCTCTCTCTCTCTCTCTCTCTCTCTCACACACTCTCTCTTTTCTAGCTTGTATCTTTATATCTTTATATTTGCCACGTTGTACTCTACTGTCTTTCAAATTCGCTATCTATTTGAATATCTCATGATCTTATCAATTGGTAAACATAAAAAAATCATCATCAAAACACATTGAGACTAGAGATTTCATTCAATTCTGTGGGGAGAATTTTTAATCTTTGTCCAGAAATTACATTTTGAAAAAATAAATCACATTTCTAAATCTTTTTTTTTTTCCTTTCTCTTTGTTTGTAAGGTGCCAGACATAGATAAGCCTAGATATGAACTAGATATGATCTAGATATGAACTAGATATGAACTAGATATGATGTGTAGATTCGTTGCCATCTAGACATTACGGGGAAAGGGGGGGGGGGAGGGGAGGAGAATGAGTGTTTGTTGGGAGGGTAGTGGGAGGGGGTTTAGAGACAAAGTTGCACTAGATGTATAAAAGATAAAATTCCCCACAGCCCTAAAGAGACATTGAATCGTGTGACGTGTGGAATTCGTCTTTTTTCTGTAGCCACTGCACGTTAAAGGATCGTGTAGTACGTACAACGCCCAGCCGCGTTTACTTATTTCAGTCAGGCACCCATATAAAAGCTGGGTTAGGCTTGGGGTGGGGGGGGGTACTCTCAACAAACTTTCACCACGATATAGATAAATTTGGTTCACACCGAGGTTTGAACCCCAAGACGCTCTATAACACTCGACCATCCGTCCACCCATGAGATATACTACATTACATTGTTTACTTTTTTTGGGCACCTGACTAACAGTGAAAAGCCACTAAACAAAAAGTTTGCATGAAATATATATATATACATGTAGGCTAGCTTACATTTGAATCTGTAATTATATTAGTATCACATTCATTATTGTGTTCGCCGCGCTTATGTTTCATAATTTAACGAATGCAGGTATAATCTGCGATTCGACTAAACAGGCCAGGGATTTGAGAAGGAAAAATAAAACATTAAGTCAAACTTCGGTGGGGCAGTGTTGTTAAGGTGACATTAAACACACCTGGTGACATGCATAACTGTCAGTCTAGGATGTCATTGACATAATGTCATTGTCTAGGCTCCAGGACATTCATGCCATCTGCACAACAGCTGCTTAACTGTGAATAGACCGCTGTGGCTCTAGCGTCATTGGGAAATTTTTTAAAATACGGGCCAATTGGAACAGTTAGACAGACGAACAGACGGAGAGACGTAAGGACAGTCAGAAGGAGATACAGACTGACGGACGGATGGACAGACAGACGGAAAGACACAGCGACAATCAGACTTACGGACGGACAAATCGAGAGAAGGCGAAGTTGCATACAGTATAGTGAATCTCAATTGTTGGCCTATATACATACATTTAAAGAAAAGGCTTGTAATATACAGATTAACATGTGAACAAAAGAAAACTCAAATGAATGAATGAAAAAAACTGAAAAAAAAACAGAACTTATCTGGATAAAGACTTTCAGAAAAATATAAAAACTTCATTTTTAACCGTATGTATGATTGTATTCAGAAAAGGGGGAAAAAAACATATAAAAGCCAAATTGGATTTTTTTTAAACTTTCTTTGTGACTTCCCGCCCTCATTTCGCCCCTGGACACAGAAAGAGAGACACCCCGCATAGGCAGACAGGAGGTAAACTCAAGTATTCTTTTTTATTCAACAAAGGAAAAAAATGCAATACGTTATCACGATGGTCTGTCACAACCACCCTTAGCCGCTGGTGATATGAAAATGTCTACTAAATACATCGATATGGTCTCTCTTGCAGTTTTACCGGTCAATAGTTTATGTCCACGATGCGACTTTTTTTTTTTTACATTTTATAGTACAAAGACATAAAATAGTAGCTCCAATAGAATGACATAGTCAAAATGTGCTGGAGTTTTATGGTGTCAGACATTATGCAGAGAAAGAATGAAAAGCGAGGGGCTGACTGCAGAGATATTGACCGAAAATATGGATAGATAGATAGATAGATAGATAGATAGATAGATAGATAGATAGATAGATAGATAGATAGATAGATAGATAGATAGATAGATAGATAGATAGATAGATAGATAGATAGACAGACAGACAGACAGATAGACAGACAGACAGAGAGACAGACAGACAGACAGATAGACAGACAGAGAGACAGATAGATAGATAGACAGAGAGACAGAGAGACAGACAGAGAGACAGATAGATAGATAGATAGATAGATAGATAGATAGATAGATAGATAGATAGATAGATAGATAGATAGATAGATAGATAGATAGATAGATAGATAGATAAATAGATAGATAGATAGATAGATAGATCTAAAAAATATTCATATAAATGCTGAATACCTCCAAATCCGAACACCTTAAATCTCAACTAACTGGAATACAACAATGTTCTGTAATTCGACAGTGCGTTACTATGAGTATTCTACAATCAGGAGCTCTGCATTTAGCCGTCAATTATATTTTATGTTAACTATTTAAATAGAGTTTTTAAAAGACCGTAGAACGAATTAAATCAATTTCACTCTATTAGTAAACACGAAAACACGAAACCTATTTGGATATCATACGATTGATAATTCTAAGGATTTTCAGATTTTGAGGTATCTCTGTACAGACG
>JAGDYQ010000130.1:1972862-2143102 GCA_021962125.1 Bulinus truncatus | reverse complement strand
TGGGAGTTAATAAAAATTAATGTTTGTGAGAAAACTAATGCAAAAAACTTATTTCGAGAATTATCAAAAAAAAATTTATAGATTCAAAAGACATTCACTATATACTCAGTGGGTGGACCCCGATCTTTTCTCCCACAATCCTTGCTCTCGACTTCCACACTGAGCGAAAAAGATTCTAATCCTTCATAATGAGTGCTGGTCGAAGGTGAGGTGAGTTTTGTAGGTTGAAAGCACATTCAGGGTGCTGCCACAGCCAAGGACTGTCTTTTGCTGTGTGATTTAAGACTAAATCTGATAAACTCAAAACCTGAAAGATAAAAAAAGGAAGAGGCACATAATACCCTCCCAGATATCAAAGGTATCTTAAGTTTTCATACAAAGGTCATTTTAATCAATAAAGTGGAAAAAAAAATTGAGACTGTCTCAATCCTCTATCATCCAAGAAATTTTTTTAATACTCCCTTAATAATTATAGCCATACTTTTTTAAATGTTGTTTTTGCAGGAAACAATTTCTAAAATAGAATGCTTTGGTCTAAATGTTATTTATGATTTTTTTTTCTGGAAAAATCATTTACACTTTATTTCTTTTGATAGATTGATTTTCCCATTGAATAGTTATAATTGTCGCTCATTCTGGCCTCTAACGGATTTTAATTTTCACTAAATACATCAATCCCAATCTACAACTCCTAATTTTTAAGACATTACTTTCATGCAATTTTTAAGTCATAAATGGGGAGTACAACTGTAATTTACAAAAGTTCTTAGCAATACGACTGTAATTTACAAAAGTTCTTAACAATAAGAAAAAGTTAAATATCAGCTCAAAAACACTAAATGATTAATAAATTGTCTCTGTAGTTATTTACAATAATTGACCTTTTATATCAATTTAAAATGTCACAAACCATTACACCTAATTTATAGAGGCAAACCACTGCAAAAAGAAGGAAAAAAAAGTTAAATTCATATCATTAATATTCATGCATTCAAGAGTTCAATACAACATTTAAGATGCACATGTATTATGATATTATGACAAAATCTTACCTGGCTACTTTTTCTAAAAAGAAATTAATTATTGGAATTGGATAAAAACATAAACCACTCACCTTCCATTGTTTGTTCATGCGATCGACTAATTTCTCTAGGTCTGAGAAATCATACCGCCTGCTGTCATCTTCGCTGTATACTGGACTGAACTTCAATTGATCTTTGATGGAGTAAGCAGAGTTGGAGATACCAAGCTCTTGGACTGGTGTAAAGTGTATCATATTGTAGCCACTTTCATAGGCTACCTGTAGAGTGATATTTTTATTATAAATATGTTACTGTCTATGTTTGCCAGCATTGGTTGGGTGCAACCCTCCAAAGTCGAAGGGATGATGTGAACAGTATCGTATGAAAGAGATAATATCAATCATGAACTTTTTGAGTGTGAGAAAACATTAAAACAAGATAATTTTTTTGCAAATAGATTGATCACTGGGCATATCACCTACTTTTATTTAACTTATACATATTTAGCTGAGATTGGTAGCTCTTATGGGAAAATAATATAATTATTTAATGCAACTAGATGAACATTAGAAGCTGGGAAATTGACTATTTCAAAGCTTTTTCAGTTGATGAAAGTGTTGATCTGAACAGTATTGGACATGATAAAAGATTTTTTTCGGCGCAGAAAGACAATCTAATGAGTATATCGGAACATAGCTGAAAAGACTTGGATCTATTTGCCATGATCCGTAGGAGGATAAAATCAAAGATTATAACAAAGGTGACTACCATTCTGTAAAAGTGGGTTTACATTTACCGAGAAAGATGATTTATCATTTAAACTATTTTAACTCAATTACACAAAATTATTCGTTTATAACCTTTTTTTTGGCTTCGTTTAACAAGGAAAAACCATTAACTCCATAAGTATGAAAAAAACTACTAAATTTGTTCAGATTAAACAAAAAGCAGTTGGTCACGCCTAGGGGTGGTCAATCTATTTGCAGTAAATCATATTATATTACATTTTTTAAAAATCACAATTTACTAATTTTATCAGAATAGTCTTTTAGTAATTATCTACTTAAGAGATAATGCTGTCTAATGCTAAAAAATGACATTTGTTTTGTTTTTATAACCTTGCCCAACAGGATTCCATGAAGAAAAATCTAGGACTATCCATTTTACATATCACAGGATTAATATATCTCAAGGTCTAATCTACACACACTTAACCTGTAACCTTGGCATCCAGTCTTTAAAAGGTCCTAAAAGTTTTGTAATAATGCTCTGACATACAATTGCATCCATGCTTATCTCTTCATCTCCTGCAGTCAGTGTTGGATCAACCAGAAAGTAGCCTGAGCCATTACAAGTTTCATATTCATCTCTGAAAAATTTTGTAGACTTTTAAATTTTATTTTTAGAAATTATTAACAATATCAGAAACTAAAGCATATCCGATGCATTCATCTTAATACAGAGTTAATTAACTCTAGCCAATGGAACAGTTAATTTATTGTCAGGTGCAGAAAATGAAATCAATATAATTGCATATTACAAATTCATGCTAAACAAAATGAGCCATTTTGCTTATACAAAATCAGCTCCTATTTCATTTGATTGTCTAACAGCTTTTATCGAAATTATCTGATAATAGCATATCTCATGCAGTGCCTGTGGGGGGGGGGGGGGGGAACAAAACAACTCACAAACTGTCAGCGGTGAAGAAATAGTTGAAAGAGCCAGAAATGATGATCTTCACATCTGCCATCAGCTCAGTCCTATCACTTTTGCTGCCAGTAACAGTTTTCCAATGAACTTCATGGAACTTCATCCTGTCATATGGGGAGGTTAAATTGTCAGGGTGGTTGCAAAACAATCTAACATCTGAAGCCATTAGACTTGGCCCCAAGACAAAACGCAGAATCCAGCCTACAAAAAAAAAATGCTTGCCTTATTATGGTTAAAATTTATTTTTTATTCCTTCTTTAACTTGAGACATAATGAAAGATTTCGTGAAAGTTTCTTGTATGTTTTAAATAAATAAAACAAATTTTTTTGTTTAAATTACACTAACTAAATAGTAACATGGATATGGTCAAATTTTTGAATTGATACTGATAAAATTTGGGTAAACAGGTTTAATACATGTATCTTATTAATATACTATGATACTAACAATGTTTCTGTGAAGGAACACTTAAAGAAAAAAAAAATGTAATGAATTTAAATTATATATATATATATATTATAATATATACAACTCTCTCTATATTTATCAATATAAATGAAGTTGAAATTAAAAAAAAACCTACTGGATAAATATAAGATGCAAAAAAATTGTGCAGGGATAAAACTACAAACTAATTGCTAACTTTAAATTCAATATTCTTACTCATCACCCATAGTCATACTGGTTTCATTTTTTAAGAATTTGTTTTTCTGCATGAAGTTGTTGACAAGGAAGGGGGTCTGCAGATTTTTTGTTTTTAATTTTTAAGAATCTAATTTCACAACATAGTGACAATTATTATTTTGATAAATATTATTGATACTTAACATCAAGAATACCCCTTATTGCCTTAATATGATGGCTTATCCTTTCCAACTAAAAGGAGAATGTTGTTGACGTAGGCTAGAGGTAAATTACCCCTGTATGGTGCTATTGTTCGAAATGTTGTTATTGTAAAACAATCTTACATTTTTGCTGCTAATGCCACTCCCTTTACGGTGCCGACTCTCTGTATCAACACGCAATCAGCCGCACGGTCCAGTATGTTGACATGGATTCAAGATTGGGTTAAGAGATGACCAAATATCGCCAGAAGACAAAGTCGTTTTAGACTAATCTAATGAGACACATGAAGTTGATTTAATTTGCTATATGGGGGTTAAAACCAATCTCATTGCATCGTCTCTCCCAAGCCTCTTATAGACAGCCGGGATCCTCGAGCATTTTCCTTACCATAAAATAAACATAAAACAGCGATTGGACGCACAATACACATACAGTTGGACTTGATATTTTAATTTAATTGGTTATGTCTTTGTTGCCAGATTGTACTCCCAAGCTCCAAAATAAGTTGAGACCATGCAACAAAAGAAGTCATAAAGACGGGCGGGAAAAAATATACAGAAGGTCTCAATTTATGCAGATTCACTATGCAAATTCAATTTTTTCAAACGAAATATTTGGGGGGGGGGGGGGGGGGGCAAAGCTCGCCTAATCATAATGTAACCAGTGATGAACCTGAGCGACATTCAGTTATTCTTTGTTGAATAAATATTCCATAATTAACATTTAACAATGCACCATAATGTAAAACATATGGAGTGGTTCTCTTTTACAAAAAAGAAGTGTCACTTAGGCTGGTTTGCGATAATTTAAATAATTTCCATAATTATTGACAACACATGTACTAATTTAACGCACGGTCACAAATCTTTTATCCATGTATATCCATGGGAGGTAACTTTTGCTGATATGAGTTGTCGATCTTACATCCCTTAGGGGGTCGCAATTTTTTTTTTTAAGAATAGAAAGCATGATTTAAAGCAGCCTTTTTTTTCTTTAATAATAAACATTCGATTGAATGCACAAAGTTGTCTTATTCTTTTTGTCTGCTATTTTCCCTATGATAATTTATGTCCTTTGAAACTCGTTTTCTTGAAGCTGGGCGATGTCAGAAAAACCACGCAGTAAATTAAATGGGGCAATTAAAAAAAAAATAGAATTATCAGTAAAGTATCAAAGGTTGGTCAAGCCATTGATAGCCTTTGGGAAATGTGACTAGCGTAACTTCCCCATGCTCCTCTTAAACATACTCTAGGCCCCTGTGTACCTCTCTAACACCCCCCCTTCCCTTCCCTTCCCCATTACGGGTGTAAGGCCTTCTTTGGTCACATCCTCACATGTAAATAATAAGAGACTGTCGTGCTCTTGGAAAGCTGAATATGGTCATTACATATAGGTCATGATGAGGTTAATGAAGTGAATGAACACTTAAATTTGTGTTTTCACCTGAGGGTTTAATTGAGTTTATCAATAAATACTATACAGTGTGGAGGGGGGAGAGGGGAGGGAGAGTCTTACCTTTTTTCAGCCTGTATAGCTTAAACTGATTATTCTCATCTTGATTTAGGGCTAGAACCCTCACTTGAGCTAAGGAAGTCATTCTGAAATAGAAGATTTTTCGTTTTCTTTTTTTTTATTTTGGACTGGCCTTATCTCTTTAAAAAAAGAAACACACACACACACACACACACACACACAATTAAAAGCCATACAAGGACGTTAAATGATGTGACACTTACTATAATCTAGTCTCTATCCTTCTTCCTCTTTCCTTCTAGCCTTGAAATGAAGTAATGTATTGGTGCGAAACTATTACATGAAACTCCGTTGTTAAGTACAACTAAGAAAAAAAAATTTTATGACCAGCAGAGCTCACCATACACTTAATAGAAAAGGAAAAAAACAACAACTGCAAGATGGGTGCAACTGCGAGAGATAATAAAAATGGATCGCCCCGCTGGTCTAATCTAATCTTCAAGTATAATATGCTGTTAAACTTATATAATGAATATATTAAACACGTATGTTGGATGCAAAAAGTTGCTGAGTAGGCTATGTATTTTTAATTAGGCGATCATAGTCGTCCATTAATTACGTCAACAACTTAGGAAGGGAAGGGGCAGGGGGGAAGGGGTCTGAAAATTTTGACAGTTTTTGACAAGGAGGGGGGTCTGCAGATTTTTTGTCACCATCGATATCGAACTTATGGATGTTCTGAGATATTTAATGAAAGTTTTCGCAAAGACATAATGTTATGTAATTTTGAAGGCTGGAGATGTGTTCCAGTATTTTTCTAACTCGATATATACATATATTAGCATAGGTGTATTCATGGGGGGAGGGGCAAGGGGGTGCATTTGCCTCCCCCCCCCTACATTTTGAAAAAATGTCATATAAGAGTGGGGCATTTGCTCCCCCCCCCTTTACATTTTTAAAAAATGTCATAAAGTTGTTATTTGCCCCCCCCCTGGAAAATTTTTGCCCCCCCCTGGAAAAATTACTAGCGACGCCCATGTATATTAGTCAATTTAGATTTCAACAATTACAATTAGTGGAAGTGGTGTGAAGTTCGTTAGCTAACTTTATATTTAGGATGGGGGGGGGTTATTATATTTGTACTTTTTTTTCGTTTTTTTTTTATAAGTTTGTATTTTAAGTAGTGTTGTTTTAGTCCCAGGTCATATTTTAGTTTCAGTTTTTATTTCGTTTTTTCTGTAATAATTTTAGTTTTCGTCTAGTTTTAGTCTTGCTTCTAATTTTAGTTTTAGTTTTAGTTCTCGTTGACGAAAAGTCAACATTTTCGTTAACGAAGGTTTTAGTTTTAGTTTTCGTGAACGAAAGCAACACTATATTTTAGTTTCAGTTTTTAATTCGTTTTTTTTCTGTAATAATTTCAGTTTTCGTCTAGTTTTAGTCTTGCTGCTAATTTTAGTTTTAGTTTTAGTTCTCGTTGACGAAAAGTCAACATTTTCGTCAACGAAGATTTTAGTTTTAGTTTTCGTCAACGAAAACAACACTAATTTTAAGGTGGGGGGGGTAAAATATTGAGGTAATTTTACTAGGGGTCATAGATAGTTTGACAGTTGTTGGCAAATGAAAAAAAAAGGGGGGGGGAGGAAAGAGAAAGGAATATCTGCTTTGATATAAGATTGTTTTCGGATTACTAGCAGCTCTCTGGGATGAATTATGTTCGTAAATAGAGGTTTGACAGCAATTACATGGTTGACAATTTTTTTATGCAATGCAATAAACGCAACAATTTAACTCCAAGACAAACAAAAAAAAAGCATTTAGATCTGACTGTATTGGGTTCATAATGCACACCTTTCCCTTTTTTTTCCAAATGATGCCTATATTCAAATATAGCTTTAATGATAAATTCATCATTTACCTGTAAAAAAAATCACTTACAGCTCATATAGTCTTAAAATTGGTCGCCGTCTGTAGTGATAACATCCTCAGGTCAGCTTTTATCTTGGACATCATCATCGTGATCAGTTCAATGTGTTATCAACGTCCGATTTCAGTTAAACTAAAGTATCCCTCCCAGACAGAGGCGGATTTAAGAGAAGGTGCATTAGGTGCGCGACCTAAGCCCCGACTTTGGAATGTATACATGCATTTATTTCCCCGTCTTTCTTTCCCCGTTTCTCTGACACAAAATTAGAATACAGTAAAGAGTAAAGTTCCCTTTAACCCTAATGGGCCATCGGGGCCGATGAAGTGTAGAATTCATCTGTTTCTATAACCTCGACATATGAAGGGTTTGTGTGGTTAGCAAAATATATATGTAAGATACTGTCCCACCCTATCCTGTTATCTGACAAATGTCTATATTTCCCTCCAGCCATTCTGACAAACATTTTGTCCATATTAACGTCAGACCGTGGATCAATAGTATTTTTAACATTATTCTTAGTCAGTACTGGGCAAAATTTAACTAAAATATTAATAAGTAAATGTTAAACTTTTTTTTTAGTTGCTAATTTCACAATTTATAATTGTATAATGTAGGCAAATGTTGAAAAACGTATACCCCTCCCCCCCTTTTTTTTTTCAACTTAAAGAATCAAAATTAAGTACAAACTTTATTGTACTTTAAATGTACAGTCACAATACAATGTTAGTACAATTTGTTTTTTCAAGATCGCTTTGTGAATTAGTTTTACTCAAGAGTATAAAGGATGTAGTTTTATAAAACTATGTGATTAACAACATATTAAGAGAGATTTTTTTTTACGAAGACTGATATCATTTAGCCTACAGAACTAGCTCAAATATTGCTCAATTTTCATCTTCGACATTTTTTTATGTTTTGTGGAAATAAACCAAGAGATTCTTTTTCATTCAATCTGTGCACCAAGACCATATTAATATTATGCTATGGATGTAGCCCTCATATTGATCACATTATTTTATACAACCAGATCAGGCCCGTAGCGTGGGGGGGGGGGCAGGGGGGTTTGGCCCCCCTGCGTTGTATATGCCCCCCTGCTTATTTGTTCTTAGTAAAATGTATTACCTGCCCCCCACCCCGGTATTGCCTGGCCCCTGCTGTAAAATTTTCACGCTACGGGGCTGAACCAGATTACGATGAAGTCGCAGGGTTGATCAAACAGTCCAACTAATCATACTAAACTCGCAAGCTCTAATTTGTCCTTGTCTAGCCTAGATAATTATTGGTCTATGTTTATGTAGTTTACTATAAAAACACCTGGGACTACATCATGCCGTCTCAAGGAGTGTCACGTTTTGAGATCATGTCATCATCTAATCTGTGGTGTTATTTGTCACTTATCTAATCTAATTGACAAAGAATTAAGGATCGTAGTTTTCCATCCAGCGGCTTTTCCCGCTTAGTACAATCCCGCCCCTACGGGATTCTCACAAGTTTACAACCAACCCCGCGGACTCCCCGTGATTGTTGGTTTAGTCCCTGGGGGAAATCCGCAAAAACCCGTCCCCATGCATCTCACTAGTGCAAAACTGCTGACAGCACCTTGTCTGGGAAAGGAGGTTAGTTGGCGGAGGAGGGCAGGGGTGATGCCGAAACGGAAGAACAAAATGAAAACTTAAAGAAAGGATAAGAGAGAGAGAGAGAGAGAGATGGGGTGGATGGGAGGGGAGGATATAGTACTATGGAAACGAGCGTGGTAAAAAGAGTTTATTTTTAAATATATAAAACAGTATGTTGATTGTTACAAGTTTGTTTTTTGTTTGTTTTCGTGTTTACTGACATTGTTTGTTGTGGGTGTTTTTATTTGTGTTTTAAAATTGATTTTTGAGAAGAACATAATGAATTATGCAAGGTGACTCTAACTATCTATTGGTATAATTTTACATGATGCTTCAGTGTTTTGACAATACTGAAGTCAGTAGCATCCAATTTTGTAGAATTGTTTGCCTTAAGTAATGTAACGGATGTCACAAATTCTACTTTGGCTGGTATTGAGGAAGCACTGATGATAGACATTTCAGACAGTGTAATAGACATTGCAGACCGTGTAATAGACATTTCAGACCTTTTTGAAACATCAAACAAAATACTTATCTTCAGGCGAAAAACCAACAATTCACTTGGTACTACCAATCAAAATAAAACTTCAAAAACACGAAAGCTTTAAAACTGTATGTGTCTTTATTTGTTTAAATATAAATTCGCACTTTATTATTATTTTTTTTTTGAATATACATTTGCTGTTTTAAATTTTTTAAAATAATTATTTGTTAATTCATTTGTTCTGAAATAAATTTTCTTATTCATTTTTCTTAATATAAATTAATTGATTGTTTTGTTTATAATTCTAAATTATAATCAGTCCTTGTATATGGTTTAAACATGTTGTCATGAGGTTATGTTTATTTCAGCTGGTACTAGTGTTTACAGGTGGGAACGGAACAGACTTTGACGGGAGTGGGTGTGGGGAGGGGTGGTTCAAACCATACGGCGTTGGGTGGAGTTGGATGAAAATTATAGCCTAGTGCAGCTCTGTAGTTTACACTCAGCAAACTCGCGGTATTCCGCGGAGCAATCCTTTAATTCAACTGTTAGACCTAAATCGAAATAAACTACTCTTTAAATTGACAGGAACTTCATTAAGCGGTCAGAATTACCAGACCAACTTTTTTACAATAAAGATGTTTTATTATCCACAAATATGTTGCTCAATTTAAAGTAATATTTGAAGTCGCCAAGTTGGAATGAGTTGTTATCGTGATTGGAATATTTTTATTTATAAAAAAAAACACATGTAATAAGATGAGATGATAGTTACATAAAAATTGGTGACAATAATTTAAAGTAAATATCATATAGTCTTTACATCTTGTATTTAATAAGAAACATTGAATCTAATGGAACTGCAAGACATTGTTAACTGTAAAAGTGCTGTAAAAATCTTAAGTTTTTTGCGATGGATTCTTCTCTCAGAACGACTTTGACAGAGACGCAGGTATTTTTTGGCTTTGTCAATGTATTCCACAGAGTGATGTATATAATTTCCGCATTGAGGAACTCTCTTCATCTGATTTTCATTCATCATTGAGACCAACTGGGGGTCAGTGCGAAATAAATCTTTCATGAATATTTCATTCTTGTCTGCATAGTGTACTTCCCTGTAGAGCTTTATTACGAAAAAGGCGGCGAAATCAAATCTCCGATGTAAATGTTGGGCATATGGCGTTAAACCTGATGAATGAGCAAAACTGCGGAACACCATGTTAAGTCGTTGCATGATTATGTTACTTGATTCCAAGGAATCCTTTAAGAGATGGACAAGATTTAAATTATCGTCATATGGATGGCCATGGCAAATATCATCGCTGCACTTTTGACGGCTTACTTCCTGAAAAATTAAAACAAATAAAAAAATGAATTACGATTACAATATGTAGTATATGTAAGATACAGTATCTTCTACGTGTGAGTTTCAAATTCTGATAGGATTGTACTGCTTGCAGTGATAGGCCCGTATTGAGGAAAGTCCAACCCTAACAATTGGGTGAGGCCCTGGACCAGCCCCGTAGCCAAGGGGGGAGGGGGGCACTGGAGGCCGTGCCCCCCCCCGCTTAAAAAAAGCGGGAAAAATAAAGAAAAAGTAAAGGTGCCCCCTGACTTTGACCTGGCTACGGGCCTGCCCCGGACAAAGAAATCATATTTTATGAGTCATAGGGCACCAGGCTATCATCTCCTTTTTTTATCGCTTTTATGTGGGGAGTTTTTCTTTTGCGAAAAATATAATAATGAGTCGATAATTCTCTGAGAAAATAATAATTCGACAGAATCATTGCTTTTGTAAGCTTTTTATAATTAGTTTCATTTCCTGTGCCTGGAATGTGTGTGTGAAGTCTTTGTAAGGATGAGATGAAATCTCTTAGATCCTATAAACTACTAATGGGACGTTTTTTTTCATGGCACCCTTCTTTCATCCCTACCGTAGACGATAGTGCAATGGACATGGAGGTACCACGGGAGATATAGAGGGGACTTTAGCCATGACCTAAAATATCCATTGGTCCTCACCGGAGATCAAACCAAGGACCCTCAGGTCGACAGTTGTGCGCTTTACCTCACGAACATCTGGGATAGCGCAGGTGTGTTTGTATTTATAATTCTTGTAGCTCATTTTAAAATCTTATCTAATTTATTGAGAAACATTCTAAAAAAAAGCTTGTCTTTCAAAAAATGTTTTATTAATGTTAATATTGAGGGGGAAAATTCGCCTTGATTGGAAAGATATTTAAAATAAAATAAAATTAGGAAATTAAAGCACTGGGAAAATAAGTGTACAAATAGTGTTGATACTTTATAGTCCTAAGTAGGTTTGCCCAAAAAAAAAGGCTAATGCGTAGAAAATTAAATTATTTCAAAACTAAATGTATAAATCAAAATAAAATTAGAATAAAATATTTTTATCGCATTGCTTTAAGAAGGGAAAAGAAAATACTCCTTAGATCGTACAAAACAGTGCCGGCCTTAGACATTTTTGTGATATAGGCAAGGACAAAAATGCCTTTTTATTTTCATTTTTCTAAGAAAATTCTATAAATTCTATTTATTATAATACATTTTTTAAAGTTGGCAACTTTATAAAAGTTAAAGAGTTTTAAGTATACTTAGTATATTTTAGGAAGTTTTTTTTTTTTGGCTAAGTTAAAAAAGTAATGAAAAATAAAACAAGCAATTAAGCCTGTTCCATTCTGGACACAGGACGTGTTAGAGCATTTTCGTGTTATGTATCAGTACGTTTGTTAGCTTTCAGTAAATATTTGTAAATTTTGGAAATGTTTATAAATTCAATTGTGTAATGCATATATCTGTAAAAAATAGATTATAAAGACGTTTCTTTATATTTGAAAAAAAATTATTGTCTCTTAAATCTAACTACAAGTGGTTTGTGGTTACTGAAATAGGACTCATAATTGAAAACATTTAAATTATAGTCATTTAATCGTCCGAAAACTCCGTCAATTGTTGCAAAGCTCTGATACTTTCAATTCAACTCAGAACACAAGCTTACTATTTCATTTGATGAGTTTCTTAATAAATCTTGGTGAAACTACGTGCTGCAGTATTTCGCACCAAATGAACGGGTTATTGAACGTACAAGGTGTATATATAATATATAAGCCACTTAGGAGCCCTGAAGCCCGTCCCGGCCCTATCGCGAAATGAACTTTTGATGTACACATGGCAGGCCAAGACCTACAAAATGATATATACATCATGGGTCTAGGACTTATAGTTGCTGAGATATAGCGCTCCTTTATTAATATAGCTTACATAGTAAAAACGGTACTAAGGCCCCTTTTACGGTCCTGAGAGGTCAGATCGCGAAATGAAAAAAAGTCCTTTCTTGGCAGGCCAAGACCTACAAAATGATATATACATCATGGGTCTAGGACTTATGGTAGTTGAGATCTAGGGTGTACACGGACAGACAAAACGGGGACAATAGAGCATTTTTTTTTCGAAAATGCTCTAAATAAATGAAATGTCATGTTTATTAAGCGTTAAAAATATAGAAGAGAATTCAAGAAAAATATGCTTTTCTAGCTTTTGCAGCGGCAAACTCTTCAATTATTTCGGTCAGATCCAAATCTTCTGCAATCGTTTTCTCTATAGATATTGTAACTAAACCAACCAAACGATCCTGAGACATGGTAGGACGAAGATATGTTTTTTTATTAGTTTGAGCTTCGAAAAGCTTCTCTCTGCATTCGCCACTGTTATCGGGAGTGTAAGCAAAATTCGCAATGCCACGTACACATTCGGGAAAAGAGCAACCAAGCTCATCCCACATAAATAGTCTAATATAACTCTAGGCAACCAAGCCCATTCCACAGAGTCTAATATAACTCTAGGCAACCACGCCCATTCCACATAGATAGTCTAATATAAATATAGGGCTTGATTTTTCTGTAATTCTCCTTGTTTAAGCAAATAATTCATCACACAGTTCTGTTGCATTAATGTCTGCTGAATCTTCGTTTTCAGATGTTAAAGCTAATTGAAGATCCATGCAATCTTTGAAAACCTCTCTTTTATCACATTTCTACAGTTTTTAATGTCATACAAAAATCCAAATAAATCGCTATGAGATGTTAACTGCATAAATCTGATTGAATTGCGGTATCCAATATCTGGTTTAAAAAAATTACTTTGAAATTCATTTCTGGCTCGAGATCGTCTGAAACTTCATAGTCAAATTGTCTCTTTCTTAGTCGAGATCTTATTTGTATTTCCGTATTATAATTGAAATTGCACTCAATACAAAATTCTTCAGCCAATGATTTAGCTGTTGTAATTGCTTTGGCAAAACCTTCATCTGTTCTATAATTCTGGAGCATTGTTTTAGTTGCATTCAATTGTTGAATTGATTTCTTTAAATCAAGATCTTTTTCTTGAAATGTTTTGCTAGATATATTGATCTCAAATAAAACATCATACCAAATCACTAATGAACAAATAAACTTGAAATCGAGCATTTTTTTGTGCTATTCTCTTAGCTTCTGCACGGGACTGGGTTCCACGTGGTCCAGAAAGGGAAATGTCATCAGTAATTGAAACGAGTGCATCGTAAATTTCAACTGTTTGGTATCGATTACCTTCACGGCATTAACTCGACTTTCCCAACGTGTTGCGTATATCTTGTTAACAGTTAAACCTGCTGCCTCTTTGTTTTTGGACATATTCTAACAATACATTCCAGCGATGTGTTGATGCTGAAAAAAAGGTGTATATATTTTGAATTTCCTCAAAAAAACCTTACTGCTTCCAAACAACAGTTTACGGCATCATTCACCACCAAATTCAACGAATGCGCATTGCATGGGCATAAAAGGCTCTTCAATTTAGCTCTTTAACTATTGCTTGGACACCATTGTGTATTCCCCGCATGTTCGTTCCGTTATCGTAACTTTGTCCCCTCTTATCATTTAAAAAAATGCCAGAATCTGACAGCTCTTTAAGTAAAATTTCCTACATACTTGCACCTGTAGATTTTCAAGTTCTGCAAATCCAATGAAGTGTTCATTGATAGAAACTTCTGAAGGTTTGTCATTTGTCGATTCATTAGCTGTAACAAATCTAACAATCATTGTCATCTGTTCTTTGTGACTGGCGTCTGGTGTGCAATCGAGAACTATAGCGTAATATTTTGCATTTTTAGATCATTTATCACTTTCTGTTTTACCTTCTTACTCAACAGTTGAATGACCTCATTCTGAATATTTTTTCCCAAATAATGGTCATGAATTTCATCTGATTTTATACGTCTTATATGTTCTTTCATTACCGGATCAAAGTCAGCAATTACTTCAACAAATTTCAAGTTTCCATTATGAGATATATATAACCGATCAGTCTGCCCTCTCAGGGGTAAATTTTGAACTCCATGTACTCTGACCAAAGATATTATTCTTTCTAATACATCCTTCCAGTGTTTCGCTTCACGATTTATAAGGCGCTGATTCACGTCATCAAAAGTTTAATTATTTGTTATCCTCATTTTTAGTTCTTTCCATTCATGATAACTTGTTAAATGATCTGGAGATTTTTCCCGATGCTGCAATATACTTGACAAATTTTTCCAGTCACAACTACCATCATACCATGTGTAGCTAAGGCATATTTACTCCTGTTATACATTCTGCAGCAAAAACAATATACCTTTTCTACTGACGTAGAATAAATCAACCATTTCCTTTTTAAAGCTTCTCCGTTAGCCAGTTTGCGAGTATAGCAGTAATTAGAAAATTGTCTCCCACTTTCATCTTTTGGAAACAAGACTCAAATTTGATCTGCTTTGGATCATGCTGAATAAGAAAACAACGATCTGGTCATTTAGCAGGATCCTCCATTATATCTAAATCAAATTCATTTATTTTATTTTTAGTTTTTATATTTTTGATTTGATTTTATTTTGCTGGAATTTGCCGCTCCTTGAAATAATGCCGCTCTAGGCGGCTGCCTATATCGCCTATACCTAAAGCCGGCACTGGTACAAAAGTTAAAATAAAGTAGGCCTATATCTATATATGGTCACCATGCTTTTAATTTTAGTAAATACATTTAAAATGCTGCTATAAAATATCTTACAACCAGATATTACATAGTTCTTTTTTTCCGGTACGTTCTTATGTTTGTATGCATTCCCATAAGATTTGAAGTGAAGATCATTTCAAAATCGTTTAATGCACATGAGTATACAGTAGTTTTTTTGTTTTTGACTAGATTATAAAACTTCTTGTTGCCGACATTTTTTCCTTAAATAAAATAGAATATCGAATAAAAATGTACACCAACTTACCTGATTTTTCTCATCCGATATGTTTTTTCTAAGTAGCTTTTTCTTTAGTTTTCCTCTCATTTTATTTCTACATAATTTGTTCCTTCGTACAATCTCCATGACTGCGTGGCTAAAAAGTACGAAAACTGTCACGTGGCTTTATATATAAGACGGTGTGCAACCATGAGCAAATATGGCGAAGCTCCTCCCATGCATTATTGGTAATCCACGACATCTGGAGTTGTTTTTCTTTCTTCCCATTGTGACACCATTCTTCGTGACATTAAGATGAGAAAGAAATCTTGAGGAACAATAATTTGTCCAGGTGTATCAGCTTTTCAACTTTTTTGTTTTTTCTTTTGCGTCATTCTTTTTGGGTTCTAATAATATGTTTGTTTTTGTTTTGATTTTTATAGGAACTAAGAAAAAATACGATGACACAAGTGAAGTTTTTTTTCATTCTGTCTGTCACAAACTGCCAACAGCTAATTTAGCAAATAATTAATTTGTCTTTTATTAGAATAACGTCACTAGATACGGCCAACTGCCAAAACTTTAATATATCGTAATACATTTATTAAATTTATATACTACAGTCATACAGTATATAGTATTATTAGTAATACGAATTCACGTTCATTTCTCAAAGTGTCGATTGGAAAAAAATATTGAATTTATGTGTTACCTGACTTACGTTACTTTGTTTAGCAGTCCGGTGTTTCAGTTAGGTTATTCATACTTTATCCTAACATTTGGTTTTACAAAAAAGAAAAAAGAACAAAGTTCATAACAATAAAATAGTGTGTGTGTTTGGGGGAGGGGGGGTTTACACATAGAATATATACATATAATTGTTCTTTTCTTTCTTTTTCAACCATAGTATTCACTTCTTTCTAAGTCATCAATATCTGTGAGAACACACAAACAACTGCATACAACCCCTAATTGTGGACAGAATTTGATTGGTTTGCATTTCAAAAATCTCTCTATTGTTCCATTCTAATTTTCACTCCTCACCCATTCCTTCTTACACCTATCTCCCTCCTTATTATCATTCCTCCCCCCCCCAACCCTGAGTTTTATTAGTTATGCTTATAACTGTACACCGGTTCTGCCAGTTAGATTTTCTTGGGTAGGTTGTTGGTGGTCGAGGTGTTGAATGGTGAACATACATTTAGTCAATATGTGAAATATTTATTTTTTACGTCGTTTACGTAGCATATCTCTACTTCCACCCACCCCCTTTTTTAAAAAGAAATGCCAGTTTTCAGTCTTCTCTCAAGTCCATTCTGTGTGTGTTAAAAAAAACTGATCTGTTGTGTGGAAATAGATGTATTTGACTTAAATGGAGCTTTCTGTCTATGTCTAGGAAACACGTGTACTGTATTTGACTTGAATATAGCTATTTGTCTATGTCTAGGAGACATCACCCGTAAACCAGTTCAAACATGATGACCATTTATCACCTTACGAATGGGCTTGCTATAATCAGAGATTGTCATGGGATTAAGATTAGCGACGTGCATGAGTGTCTGAGATGTTTAACACGCAATGGCTACGCAATAGTACGAATGGTCTACTACATTTATGTTAAGAGACTGGATGGTATATCACGTGTGTGTGTGTGTGGCTTGTCTTGGAGAACGAGATGTGTAGATTCAAGTCTGGCGTTGGTCACTCGGACTGAGATATAAAAAAAATACAACAGGAGATAGCAGTAGTCAAGCGTTCTATTAAAGAACTTTTTACAACATATTTTGAGTTGAAGTTAATGTTTATGTTAAGCCTTAGGGCCTCATCATATATAACTGCGTCTGAAACTTTTCTCTAATTGTTGAAAGCAATACATTCCGAGCTATTCTCATGCAGGAAGTCCTAATTTAAAGAATATTATTATCCTTTGCCGACTCAGAAGAACGACGTAATGTGCATCAAAGTATTAGTCCTAGTCTGTAGTATTTACGTTTAAAATGTGAAGACTATTTTTAAAGGTCAAAATAAGCATGCGGTTTTATAAGTTGAAAAGGAAAATTTTTAGTTCTTTGAGTTTAATTGGTTTAATTTTGTGTATGTGTTAGTATCCTCAAATCTTGTGAAATATTTTGCACATGTTTTAATTTAAGAACAAGGATGACATAAAGCAAACGTTTAGATTCTACATATCGATGTACGTTTTAATAAGTTCAAATCTATTAATTAACACCTAGAAAAATTACAAATCACATTAATTTTAGTAATTTTTATCTCGGGAAAAAAAGTAGCCTTAGTCTTAACACTAAACATAACAGCATTATTGCTTTGCCAACTGCATTTGAATTTTGATCAATTTTTAATATTAAAGAAAAAAGTTTCAAACATCGCAAATATTTTATTGGTATCTGAATTTTCACAAAAAAGCATACATTGAATACATAGATTATTTACTGCACTGTATTACAATTACATGTGGGACGGATGGCCAAGTGATGTAAAAACTCGGTTGTCGAAATGAGAGTCCTGGATTCGATCTTCGGTGAGAACCATGGGAATTTTTCCAGGTTAAATTTGGTTTCATAGTCGTCCCACAAGTGCACCCAGCCTTAAATGGGTACCTGACCTTAAGTTGGGAAAGTTAAAGCGACTGGGCGTTGTGCTAACCACTCAATCTTTTCATATGCCGCGGTAATAGAAACAGATGAATTCTCACTCCATCTGCCCCGATGGCCCTATTAAATCGAATTTCACTCTACAATTTAAAGCTCAGGGCCATTTACTTACTACCCCCCCACCCGGTTGCAATTCGCTTGCACACCCCCACCACCAGGTATGCTGACAAAAGCCCGACTTTTTGTAATATAAAATGAAGGTGTTTTTGTTATACAGTAAACCTCCATCTCCCTTCCCGGTCGATGAAAAGCGGTAAAAGCCAGCTTCTGTCATGCTCATAACAACTGCCAACAGATTTCGTGACTCTCCCTGCCCTTTGTCAACATCGGGAATCGGATCTCGCACAATGGCTCCCAAAGGCGCAGGAGGAAATTTTTTGTCCGAATCCGAAGTAAGAGCGTTGGCTCTTACTTAAGATAATTCATCGTAGAACCGTCGTTCCATGTCAACTAGAACTATTCTCGTAACTCCCGTCGCTAACTAGTGTCCGAATCCAGTCGTATTTATACTCCTAACGTCCCCACCTTAATTTTCCTAATTACGTCACAGTCCCCTTCAGAATAGTTCTCCCCTAAGGAGCACCCCCTAGTCGTCATTGTTGTCTCTCCTAAACTGTCCGTTGTTGCCTCCCGGTCTACTTCTAGAATCGTCACACCTTTGCTGTTTACTACTCTATTGTTTTCTGACCACCTTGTCCTACGTTGTCTGTCACCTTGTCAACCATTATTTGCATTACTCCCTGGCACGCCGAGCGGGGAGGTAGGGGATCATACCCATGGGGCCCGCATATGTAAGGGGGCCCGGTAGCTTACAATGTCAATTTTTTCACGACTCATTGTTTAAATAGGGACCCGCAATGATGGGGCCCTAGTTGGCTCTCGGCGCCTCTGATTACTCCTACTTCTGATATATCTTATCATCTTACAACGTCGAAGGGGATTGTCTGTCTCTAAATCTACTCTAGTTCCTAACAAGGCCAATTACATAGGCCTACTTTGCCGAACGGGAACTCAGCATTTTATAGAATGCCTAGGAAATGTATGAAATAGCAATTTATTTCATACTTTGCCTAAAAAAATTCAGGCATTCTATACATTGCCTAGGCATTCTATAGAATTCCAAATTTCACACTTTGCCGGTAACATCTATATGTAAACGACCGTTAATGACGTCATGCCATTGTCATCGCCATTTGTAAAATAGATAACTTTCGGAAAAAATGGGCCTGTTTCTATTGCTTGCACCAATATAGGAGTAATACTATAAACATACATCATTGGTTCATTGTCATTTGAATGTAAATTTTAATTATTTTAATTTTCAATAATGTATTACAAATTTTGAAAAATAATGAACCACAATAAAATTCAATTCTGTAGTTTCCTTGGTTATTTTAAACACCTTCCCCCCCCTCCCCCGTGGCAGAGAGAAAACGATTGTCTGGTGCACAGTATCGTAAAAGACGGGTTGAAAAAGAAAAAATGTAACAAAACAAGGAGAATCGTTGTAAGTATCTATGTACATAGAGATGATGATGGTCCAGAAGGACCAGATGAGTTAAAAAAATCAAGCTGTTGCAGACAATGAAGTGTAGGAATACGAGGCGATTACAGTATCAGAAGAGTTTGAATCACAAAATGAAATGCACTTTACGTACCAAGAAACAAAATCTGAAGGTCAAGAAATAGATAATTTTAATGCTTTATATGTTAACGATGGCGATCCTGTTGCTTGGACCTAACTTGATGGTCATATGGACCAGAACAAGTTGAGCTTTTTGGTTTTCCTAAAGACAGTTTGCAACGAAAATTCTCAAAAATCCAGGCTTGTCAATGGAGAAGAAATTTGCAGATGCTGGCTGTAGTATTCTGTAAGTTATTGCTTTTGCTGCAAGCTGTTTACCACTACCCGTAGCGTAGGTGCGTCATCTCTTTCTGATAAATGTTAACATGAATGAAAAATATGTCCGAAATTCGATCAGGGCATGACAAAAGTAGTGAACATCTATCGAATTTTTCAGTCATGGAAGGAAATTGAGCTGAGACTGCGACAAATGAAAACAATTGATGCCGAACACATGCGTCTTATTAAAAAAGAAGAACAGTATTGGCAGCAAATCTTGAGACGGCTGATTGATTTAGTTAGAGTTCTTGGTATGCAAAATCTTGCTTTTCGCTGAACACATGTGTTACGGGTCCCTATAATGAAGATACTTATAGAAGGTGTAATAAATCAGACAACACAAATCTCGAAGTTAACTCCAGTGAAGTAACATCAAACAATCATTTAATTCTTGAACATGAACTGACATAAAGGTAAATCCAGGAGTACAATAGCAAACTGTAAATATGCATCCATCTACATCGATGGCGAAAGCTAGACTAACTATAAAACAAAGCATGTGCACCCAACTGTCGGTTTAATATATGTCATTTGTACCAAATGACGTATCCACTAAAGCTCCCAATATTTACACTCAAGATGGCGGAATGACGCCATAGATACTGCGGTGGGCGGAGCCTAGCGAATTGCGTCATCAAACTTAGACTATATTATTTCTCCACATTTCTCCCCTCTACCTAAGCATGATGTAATCATGTAAAACCCAATACTAATGCCGACAAAAGGAAGCCACATGAAACAAAGTTCAATCATAGAACATATCAAAATCATCATAACAACAAAATAAATTATCCAATGATTAATCAAATCAATATTGCATGGAAGCATAAATCAATACATGCAAACAATATAATAAATATCATCAATCATATATGCATAAATATATTGAATTAAATTCAAATTTCTCATCATATTTTCTTTTTCGTCACTGATATTTATTATTTTATTATCTTTTTTTTTCTATGTGACTTGTTTACTTTTTTTTTTATGTCACTTGTTATTCCATTCAATTTTTTTCCATGTGACTTTTGTTTAGTTTCTTTTTAGAGCATTTTCGAAAAAAAAAATGCTCTATTGTCCCCGTTTTGTCTGTCTGTCTGTCTGTTCGCCATCACCCTAGATCTCAACAACTATAAGTCCTAGACCCATGATGTATATATCATTTTGTAGGTCTTGGCCTGCCAAGTGTACATCAAAAGTTCATTTCACGATAGGACCTCTGAGGGCCGGGCTTCAGGGCTCCTAAAGGGCTTATATATTATATATATGGCCCCATTCTACACCTTGTACGTTCAATAACCCATTCATTCGGTGCGAAATACTGCAGCACGTAGTTTCACCAAGATTTATTAAGAAACTCATCAAATGAAATAGTAAGCTTGTGTTCTGAGTTTAATTGAAAGTATCAGAGCTATGCAACAATTGACGGAGTTTTCAGACGATTAAATGACTACAATTTCGAATGTTTTCAATTATGAGTCCCATTTCAGTGACCAAAAACCACTTTTAGTTAGATTTAAGAGAAAATATTTTTTTTCAAATATAAAGAAACGTTTTTATAATATTTTTATACAGATATATGCATTACACAATTGAATTTATAAACATTTCCAAAATTTACAAATATTTACTGAAAGCTAACAAACGTACTGATACATAACACGAAAATGTGCTTACACGTCCTGTGTCCAGAATGGAACAGGCTTAATTGCATGTTTTTTTTCATGTCACTAGTTATTCTTCATTATTTTTTTTTTCAGTGACTTCTCTTTTTTTATCATAATTATTATTAAATATCATTATATCATCATATAAACATATACGTGCAAACATGTCATCATATAAACATATAATACATGTAACATAGACATTATGGTACACAGGATTTATTACTGCCAGGACATAGGTTTGTTGAGAACTTAAGCTCATTTTCATATGCAACGTGATAACGTGACAGCAATAACGTTCTCTTTACCAGGTATAGCTTGGACGATAAAATTAAAATCCTGCAGTAGGAGTGACCATCTGGCTACTTTATTATTCCCTAGCTTTTTGGAATTTATAAATGCCAGCGGCGCATTGTCAGTCCGAAGAATAAATTGGGCACCTAACAGATACCTTGCCAATTTTCGTAATGCACCACGTGATGGCTAATCCCTCCCTCTCTATTGTGGCATATCTTGTCTCTGGTGAGGTCAATTTACGACTGACATATAGCACTGGGTGTAACACACCAGTGTGGCTCTGTAACAGGGTCCCCCCTATCGCAACGGCCGAGGCATCTGTGGCCAAAACGAATTGCCAGCTTATGTCAGGTAACTTTAATATGGGCCCCTGAGCGAAGGCGGTTTTAATAATCTCCAGGGCCCGTTGACATTCATCAGACCAGATGATTTTGTTTGGCTCTCCCTTTTTAGTTAGATTAGCCAGAGGTTCCATTATATGAGCGAAATTCGGAATAAACTTCCGATAGATATTGCATAAGCCCAAAAGACTGCGCACCTGTTTCTTTGATGACGGTTTTTCAATATTTAATATCTTTGACTCTGATTCACCTATGGGTTTTATTATATTATTTCCCACTTTATGTCCTAGGAAAGTTACTTCCGTCAGTCCTATCTCTACCTTAGTCGGTCTCACGGTTAAATTATGTCTCTTTAAAACTGTACAAATTTCTCTTAGACTCCTAACATCTTTATCCCAGTCCTCCTGAAAAATACAAATGTCATCCAGGTAGCAAACAGTGTCTTGTCTATGGGAAAATAATTTGGCCTATTGAAGGTGGCTGGTGCATTTACTAGCCCAAAACTCATGAAATTCCATTGGAACAACCCAAATGGAGTTATAAATGCAGTCAATGGTTTGGCTTCAGGGGTCAGTGGTATTTGCCAATACCCTCTTGTTAAATCCAGTTTAGAAAAATATTTAGCTCTGGCTAGCCTGGTCATTAACTCCTCGGGATTGGGCTTGTAAATGTTGCCGCCATCTTGTGTGACAGACACGAGAATGCCGACATACACGGGAATGCCGACAGAGCAGGAACGGATTTTTGTATTATGGGTAAGGGGGGTAATATTAACCAGTAATTTTCTAAAATTAAACATTCCAGGAAAGATACATTATACAAGGCATTTATTATAGTACTACCCAGCTATCCAAATATATGGAATTGATTTATGATCTTTTTTTGACACCTTCAATTCATTTTTTAAATAAACTTACCTAAAATTATGTTAGCGAGATTGGGCTAAATATTTAAACATTCTATCATATTTCATTGAATGCATTTCATATTGCCTTATGCATTTTTCTCCCCATTTTATGTTCTCCAAAATTTTATTTTTTTTGTTTTCGTTACTTTGTTTTTATTACTTTTTTAAATTTAAACTTTATCTCTACGTTCTATTTAAGTGAGCAGTCAATATTTGCATTGTCTTCTCCATCAAAATAAAAATCTGTCCATAAAGTATCTGTTTACCTATGCTGTTCTTGTTTCTACCTGCCTTTATGTATATATCTCTATCTGTGTGTATGACGACCTGTTTTCATTCCATTTTCTTTGTTCAAACGTCGATCAAGTTTCAGCGGCCAGAATAATACTTTTCATTGTAGGACACATCTTTTAAAATGTCAAACTACTCTCCCCTTTCCTCTCTCCCTCATTCCCTCTCTCTCCCTCCCTGCCCCCTTCACTCTTTATCTCTCTCCCACCCTCTCTCTCTCCCTCCCTCTCCTCAATCTCCCTCCCTACCCCTCTCTCCCTCCCTACCCCTCTCTCCCTCCCTTTCTTTCTCTTTCCTTCCCTCCCTTTATCTCTCCCTCTCTCCCTCCATCTCCCATCTCCCTCTCATTCTCCCCCCCACTCCGATCTCCCTCTCTCCCCCTCCTCTCCCCCTGTCCATCCCCCTCCCTCCCTGTCTCCCCCTCCTTCCCTCCCTCCTACCATCCTTTCCTCTCTCTCCCCCTGCCCTCTCTCTCTCTCTCTCTATATATATATATATATATATATATATATATATATATATACTTATTATTATGGCTTCACACTTCTACTAAAATCCTTCTTCATTCCTTTACCTTCCTCAAACTGTACAAATCAGAGAGCATTAAAAAACAACAATTCTTTGCATCACAAAGGCACAATACAGCACCAGCGCGCAAGTTCTATTCGATCATCGGGAAATGACGTAACAGAGTAATTTTATTTATGGCGCCGTCAAGATTACTTTAATATAGTAAAATACTCAAATAAAAAAAAATAATTTCAATTAAACTACCCATCGAGATGAAACAAAACCTTCCCCATGTAATTATGTGTATGTGTAACAAATTTCACGTTATTTGGTTGTCTGGATCTTGAGTTATAAGGAACAGACAGACTGACTGTCTGTCTGTCTGTTCCCTTATAACTCAAGATCCAGACAAACAAATAACGTGAAATTTGTTACACATACACATAATTACATGGGGAAGGTTATAGGACAGGTTTCGTTTCATCTCGATGGGTAGTTTAATTTTAATTAATTTTTTTTTATTTCAGTATTTTACTATATTAAAGTAATCTCGATGGCGCCATAAATAAAATTCCTCTGTGACGTCATTTCCCGATGATACATTTTAAATTTTTAAATTTTCCTATTAATAAAGTCGAGTAAAACTTGCGCGCTGGTGCTGTATCGTGCCTTTGTGCTGCAAAGAATTATTGTTATTTTTTCATGCTCCCTGATTTGTACAGTTTGAGGAAGGTAAAGGAATGAAGAAGGATTTTAGAAGAAGTGTGAAGGAGGATGGACGGGGGGAGAGAAGGAGGGGAGAGAGGGAGACGGGAGAGTGACGAAGAGAGATGGGAGAGAGGGAGGGAGAGGGAGGGAGGGAGAAAGGGAGGGAGGGAAAGGGAGAGAGGGGGAGGGAGGGAGGGAGAGAGAGAGGAAGGGAGAGAGGGGGTAGGGAGAAAAGAGAAGGTAAACAGAAAACCTTATTTTAAACCCGGGCAAAGCCGGGTACTTGCAACTAGTATGTATATATATCTCTATACTTATAAGACGCATTTGCTGTCTGTCTGTCTGTCTGTTCCCTTATAACTCAGGACCCAGACAACCAAATAACGTGAAATTTGGTACAAGTACACATAATTACATCGGTCAGGTTATATGACATGTTTCGTTTAATCTCGATGGGTAGTTTAATTGTAATAAATTATTTTTTTTAGTATCTTTTACTATATTAAAGTAATCTCGACGGCGCGATAGATAAAACTCTTCTGTGACGTCATTTCCCGATGATCGAATAGAACTTGCGCGCTGGTGCTGTATCGTAACTTTGTGCTGCAAAGAATTGTTGATGTTTTTTCATGCTTCCCGATTAGTACAGTTTGAGGAAGATAAATGAATGAAGAAGGATTTTAGAAGAATTGTGAAGCCATAATGATATGTATATATATATATATATATATATATATATATATATAGAGAGAGAGAGAGAGAGAGAGAGAAAGAGAAAGGGAGGGAGAGAGAGATAAAGCGAGAGAGAGGGGGTAGGGGGGAGAGAGAGGAAAGGATAGTTGGAGGAGGGAGGGAGGGAGGGGAGAGGGAGAAAGGGAGAGAGAAGGGGTGAGGGAGAGAGGGAGATGAGAGAGGGAGGGAGAGAGAAAGGGAGGAAAGGAAAAAGAGGAAGGGAGGGAGAGAGGGAGAGAGAGGGGAGGGAGGAAGAGAGAGGGTGGGAGAGAGTGAGGGATAGAGAGATAAAGAGAGAGGGGGCAGGGAGGGAGAGTGAGGAATTTAGGGAGGGAGGAAGGGGGAGAGGGGGAGGGAGGGAGAGGGGAGAGAGGAGGGCGGGAGAGAGGGAGAGAGAGGATGGGAGAAATGGGAGGGATGATAAAGAGTGAGCGGGGGACAGGGAGGGAGAGAGGGAAGGAGGAAGGGAGGAAGGGGAGAGAGGGAAGGAGGGGGGTGGAAAGGGAGGGAAAGGGGGAGGGAAAGGGAAAGAGAGGGGGAGGGAGGGAGAGAGAGAGGAAGGGAGAGAGGAGGAAGGGAGAAAACAAAAGTTAAACAGAAAACCTTATTTTAAATCCGGGCAAAGTATATGTGTGTGTGTGTGTGTGTCATAGGGTATTCCCTATGACTATATATATATAGTTTCAAAAATTGTTTAGGCAACAAATTGTCTTGTCGAGATTAAAATATCTTAGTGGCATTTCTTTCCAAGGAACACAACTTTCCTCCCTTTCCCACCGCAACATACAACTACTAATGTACAGGGTCTCACAACTCTCATCAGGCGAGACACCATGGCCCTAACAGCCTTCATACATCGCAGAAGACAAAGGGGGTATTGGTATATTGTGTACCATTTGGAAATGACTAATGCGCAGTAAAAAACATATGTCATAGTAGATAAAACATGATTTTGTCAATACTTTTGTATTTTAAAATCAATTAAACGTCTAAAACCCTCTTTTACTTGTGATTCTTTAAATAGTCTTTTATTGTGCCAGGCTTTGAGTCTGCATGACCAGACGAACAGTACGTACTCTGACAGTAGAATATTATTAACTCATTTAATTTTTTTTTTTTACTTTTGTTATCTTATTTAGCATTATAGCATTGTCTAGATTAAAATCCATTTTTAAATTGGAGAGGAGTGCATTTTTTAACGTCTGGCTAGTGCTTTCAAAACTTTTACATTCCAAAAAAAGATAATTTTCAGTTTCGAAAACGTCCGATCAACAAATTTTACCATATGTGTTATGAATAGAATTTTTTCGGCGATCCACAGGAGTCAAAATAAGAAAATTAATCGATAGGTCACCTCTCGATTAATTTTTAATATGATTCCTGTTGGTCGCCGTAAAAATGTTTTTGAGCATTATGTTGTGAATCACGTTTCAGAGACTCAGCTCTCGATATCACGAAATAAGGTAAAGATATTTTCCAATCAATGAAATAAATTGATGCAATCTAAAATATTATTATGCCTTATTTAATATGAATTTTAGTAGTCTATACAGTGTACTTGTTTATATAAATTAACTCCCTTATAGCTCTTTTTTAGCTACAACATATTTGGAAAAAAAACACATTTTGAAATTACCTAATATAAATATAATATAATATATATATATATATATATATATATATATATATATATATATATATATATATATATATATATATATATATATATATATATATTGTATTAAAAAAACGTTTTTCACATTATTTATATATTTGTATTTTATTTTAAACTAATTTTGGTCTAATCTTTTTATTTTTTTTATTTCGGGAAGGGGCAAATGCCCCCCCCCCCCCAGTTGCACCACTGTCTGTCCCACTCAAGCACACCTTCGCAGTACACACCCATTTTCCATTTTCTCGGCCGTCGTGGCAGATGTTAGCGGGCACACTCACCCGCTGCTCTTTAGGCATGTCAACAAAGGATGTGTAAGGGGGCATCATGCCCCGGGCGCCACTTACAAAGGGGCGCCATATGGTGTAATATACAACATTGTATGGTTTTCGAATGGGGGCGCTAAAAAGGTATTGAAAAGGTCTTGACCTTGTGCCCCGAGCATGGAATCATGCATTGGCGCCGCCAACAGTGCTGGTATGGTATGATGGCAGTGGCGGCGCATAAAAAAAAAAGGAAAAATAAACTTGAAAAATTTACAATATATTTCCAACTACAAAAGTAGCCTCTTGGATAAAAAATGTACAAAATAATGAAATTGTTGACGTAAAAAAATCTCCACACCCCCTTCGCCCATGTCAACAACTGCCTAACTTTTCCAGACCCCCCCCCCCTTCCCCTAAATTTTTAACATAATTAATGGACGACCCCTAGCCATATAGGCCTACTGACACAAATACCACAAAGAAGAAATTTTGTTTAAAAACTGACACGTGTAGAAAATAATTGTTATGCAGTCTTATATTTTTAAACTGCGATATCACGGAGACTACTGTACATAGAATTCAATGAGCTTTGCTGTGATAACATCCGGAAGCGCTTTTCACGGAGATGACCTGAGACACTTTCTTTTTGAAAGTTTAGAGTATCATTATAATTGAATAGTTCAAGTGAAAAAAAAATGGCAGATTTTGTTCTTGTGGTAAGTATCATTAAAAAACATGGTCTCAACCTACTGAAAAAAATTGTATTTATCAACGTCGATATATTTTAGTTTATTTTAATATCCGATTAACACTTATTTGGTTAAATGATTTGTTGTGGACGAAAAGAATTATACCAGTCCAGGGTGTTGAATTTATGTTTCATAGTCATGTGTTGCTATCTTTCTTGCACAATACCTGGCTGCCTTTACTTCCCTAACCAGTAAATGCCATTGTCAAATACCCATTTTAGTATAACGCAGTGGCTCCGGCACCAGCCAAAACCATTATATTAGGGTATAAGGAACATGGCATATATACTTATTTTTTTTGCAGGATTAGGGATAGGGAGCAATATCTATGGCTGGTACCCGAAGAAAAAAAATACGGGTTCGGTCGGACCAAACCGTAGCCACTGCGTTAATATAATCCTTTAAGGGTGGATGTAGAGACAGCATTTTTATTGAATAATATGGCCTGTGGATGTCTCTGATATAGAGCCTGCAATCCAATAACTTTTATATTAAAGCACTGTGAGGAGAGAGCCCTAGAGCAGTTGTTCTAGTGTGATTTTCTTGTTGTTTTAATTACGTAGTATTTTTCAGAATTTTGTTTACCCCTCCCCTTCGACAATGCCTCCTCCTTGAGCAAATATGAAATGAATTGAAATCTATTTTAATTACTTGTAATACATTTTTTATTATTTAGGAAAAGGCTGCATTAAAAACGCTACAAGTAGCACTGTGTTGTAGTGAGTCAAAAAGCGCGGAAGAAATGATAAGCTATGCTGTAGAGCTTATAGAGTCACAAAAAAATTTGTTATCATGCTACCTTGGCATGACTAGCAAGGTAAATGTGTATTTTAAATGTTTTATCACTAAACCTTTTTAGGCATGTCTTACAGATTTTCTGCCAAGAAAGAATATTCTAGATTGAAATATATAATTTTATTTACTATATTTTAACCAACAGGGAAACTCAAAAAACTCAACAGAGGCGGTATCCTCAAATGTTGATAATACAGAAGGGCCATCATTTTGTGAGTCCAACAGTTGGCCTGAGCCTGTAAAAAAGAAGCCTAGGAAAGATGAAACAGTGGTTTAAATTTTCATTTAATCATTTAATTTCTTTAAACACAAAAGCACTTTTCTAAAAATTATTTAGCACTGTGTGATGTTGCTGATATTGAACAATTTCTATTAACAGCAAAGTGCTTTTGCAACATCATTTATCATTTAGTACTTAGTTCATGTATGTGTTTTGCCTACTTATTTAAACTAAATTTCTCTTTATAAGCATCCACAGGCACAAAAAAAGAAAATATGCTAAAGAGGGTACCATCTAAGCGGATAGACTATCCAGGACCTGTTGCCCCCTCCAAGCCAATAGTTCTTCCAGGACCTGTTGCCCACTCTCAGCCAATGGTTTTTCCAGGACCTGTTGCCCCGTCTCTCGGCCAATAGTATTTCCTGCATCCGATGGTAAGTTGCTTATATTGTTACAGTAATAACTAATTTAGTTTGCATTAAAAAAAATAACTTCTAAAGCAAGAAAACTAAATCATTAAAAATAATTTCTTATTAGTTGTAAAATAAAAAAAAATTAGGTTTTAATAATTTTTAATTATATTTTTTTCAGGAATGGGTAAATTTCCTCCTTAACCTTGTTTTAAATGTGGACAGACTGGACATGACCCCATATTCTGCATATTTAGTCGCGGACCTTTCATATAGTGGTAGGTACCTTAACAATTTATTAGTTGTTATATATAATAAATTACATTTAGCTTAGTTGAACTAATCAATCTTTTGGAATATTTATACAAAAAACAAAAATTAATCTTTAAAATTTTTTTATTAATTTATACGTTTTTTTCAAATAAAACAATTTAATATAAAGTACAAAATGAAATATTTTATAAACTTATAATAATATGAACATTTTAAAGATCATGGGAGATAATTTTCAGTGGAAATTTAAAATTCAAAGTGTAAGTAAGTAAAAAAAAAACAAAGCAAGAATCTGCTTGCAATAAAAAATAATGATACTGAAAATAGCAGATTAATCAACATTTTGTCCACCTGGATTTTTTCTCAGAGTCGATATTTATGCTTATGGTTATACATGGGTGAACTAAAAATCTTTTTTTTTCCTTCTTTAAATTTTTGTGTCATGATTTGTTCATATTAAAATATGATTTATTATTAATTTGAAATATAATATTATATTCCAACATAAAAGAAAATATTCATAAACCTACTGTGTTTGATCTGTAAGGCTTATCAAAAAGGTTTTTGATGCATATGTATCTTTTTTTTCCTATTTTTTAAGGTTTCTGATAATTTGATGAAACCCTTCCAAGGGCAACCACTGCCACATTGAATGATTAGTAGAATGAATAATATAGCCAACAACAATCTCACTTGTAAATAAATTTATTTCTTACGGATCCCAAATTTTATTTAATTTGAAGAACACGTTTTTTATTCTCCATTGTTAGAATGAAGATATTGTCCTTGTAACTTAACCATATCCAGAGATTAATATAAAAAAAGTATACAAAACGAGTTCAAGTAATTTATGAAATATGTTGTGATGCTTAGATAGGATGATGAATAACATTTCTTTGTGTATGTGTGCTGAGAATTTTCTCATTTAATAAATACTCATTAATTTCCTGTTGTATTTAAGCTTTTCTTTTTTTACTATGTACACTCTTGGGCAGCAACATGCCTATGTTTTTTTCTAATGGGTTATACTTGCTTAGACTTGCTAGTTGTGGTAGCCTAAGCTGTTTGAGCTGTGAATGTATATAAACTTATAATAATATGAACATTTTAAAGATCATGGGAGATAATTTTCAGTGGAAATTTAAAATTCAAAGTGTAAGTAAGTAAAAAAAAAACAAAGCGAGAATCTGCTTGCAATAAAAAATAATGATACTGAAAAGAGCAGATTAATCAACATTTTGTCCACCTGGATTTTTTCTCAGAGTCGATATTTATGCTTATGGTTATACATGGGTGAACTAAAAATCTTTTTTTTTCCTTCTTTAAATTTTTGTGTCATGATTTGTTCATATTAAAATATGATTTATTATTAATTTGAAATATAATATTATATTCCAACATAAAAGAAAATATTCATAAACCTACTGTGTTTGATCTGTAAGGCTTATCAAAAAGGTTTTTGATGCATATGTATCTTTTTTTTCCTATTTTTTAAGGTTTCTGATAATTTGATGAAACCCTTCCAAGGGCAACCACTGCCACATTGAATGATTAGTAGAATGAATAATATAGCCAACAACAATCTCACTTGTAAATAAATTTATTTCTTACGGATCCCAAATTTTATTTAATTTGAAGAACACGTTTTTTATTCTCCATTGTTAGAATGAAGATATTGTCCTTGTAACTTAACCATATCCAGAGATTAATATAAAAAAAGTATACAAAACGAGTTCAAGTAATTTATGAAATATGTTGTGATGCTTAGATAGGATGATGAATAACATTTCTTTGTGTATGTGTGATGAGAATTTTCTCATTTAATAAATACTCATTAATTTCCTGTTGTATTTAAGCTTTTCTTTTTTTACTATGTACACTCTTGGGCAGCAACATGCCTATGTTTTTTTCTAATGGGTTATACTTGCTTAGACTTGCTAGTTGTGGTAGCCTAAGCTGTTTGAGCTGTGAATGTATATAAACTTATAATAATATGAACATTTTAAAGATCATGGGAGATAATTTTCAGTGGAAATTTAAAATTCAAAGTGTAAGTAAGTAAAAAAAAAACAAAGCGAGAATCTGCTTGCAATAAAAAATAATGATACTGAAAAGAGCAGATTAATCAACATTTTGTCCACCTGGATTTTTTCTCAGAGTCGATATTTATGCTTATGGTTATACATGGGTAGGGGAAGGAAAACCCTGATTTCAAGCCGCTGCTGCCTTGCAGGCTAACCCAACCATGGGAAAGGCTTCGGGAGTCAACCCCGAGGAAAAATCAGGAGCCGGGGTCCCTAAGACGGATGTACACCATTCATGATGTCCTTCCGGCAACTTCTGCAGCCAAGTCGTCTCCAAGCGTGGTGCTTTGCACCCCCTTGGGCCCCGTCGACAAAGCCGAGAGGGAGGCCCTGTTGTCTGGGCAGCGCAAGGCCTCCACAAACTTCGCCCAGGCCTGCGCTCTGGAGACATTACTCCAGTCTCGCCTCACGGCGAGAGCACAAACAAGAAGACAGCAGTCTACGGGTTATAAGTCCTTGCTCAATTGGCGTAGAGCTGGACGCCACGGGCTGTCTTCAATGGTGGGAGGGTCCCTCGTAGTCCCACTGGTCAACTACCGCCCGCCTTAAGCTGGGCAGCCCCCGGCCAATAAGGTGTTGACCCGCCACGGCCTGCCTGCTCCAGTGGGTGCCTGGAGCTTAGAGCGCAGCTCAACAGGCAGATCGTTACCACATGCACCAGGAAGACATTCAAAGATAAAGACGGAGTCTCCAGCTCTCCGCATTGCAAGCTGGAACGTGCGCACTATGCGCACTGAACTGACAGATGACTTACAGAAAATCGATGACTTCCGCAAGACCGCAGTCATCGATCTTGAGCTGCACAGACTAAAAATCGATGTGGCAGCCTTACAAGAAACGCGCCTCCCAGAGACTGGATCTTTGAGGGAAGCACACTATACGTTTATTTGGCAGGGGAAAGACGTCGAGGAATCTAGAGAACACGGGAGTCGGCTTCGCCATAAAGAACACCCTGCTCCAAATGATTGAACCTCCTTCCCACGGCACAGAGAGAATCCTTACCCTGCGTCTATTCACAGCATCTGGTACCGCCAACCTCCTCTGCATCTATGCACCAACCATGCAAGCCAGCACGGAGACTAAAGATCAGTTCTATGAGTTATTAAACAGCGCAATTGCCGCAGTCCCTGCTTCGGAACACCTCTACCTTCTGGGGGATTTTAACGCTCGTGTTGGTTCTGACCATGACTCTTGGTCAAGTGTGCTGGGTCACCATGGCATAGGGAAAATGAACGAAAACGGCCAGAGATTACTCGAACTCTGCTGCTATCACGGCCTATGCGTGACAAACACCTACTTTCAGAACAAGGCATGTCACAAGGCGTCCTGGAGACATCCAAGATCAAATCACTGGCACCAGTTGGACCTGATCATCACCAGGCGCGACTCTCTGAATAACGTTCGTAACACCAGAGCCTACCATAGCGCCGATTGCGATACAGACCACTCCCTCATTGCCTCCAAGATAAAGCTGCGCCCCAAGAGACTCCATCACTCCAAAAAGAAATGCCAGCCAAAAATCAACACTAGTCAAACCACCAACCAAGCCAAAAACCAGGAGTTCATAGCAAGGCTGGGGGAACTGCAAAGCTGCAACCAAGAGTCGAATGCAGAAGATATGTGGAATCCGCTCCGGAACACTATCTACAGAGCTGCTGCTCTGACGTATGGTACAAAGGAACACAAGAATACCGACTGGTTTGAGGCAAACGCTGTTGAACTAGAGCCCGTCATTGATGCCAAGAGAAAAGCACTGATAAGCTATAAACGCGACCCAAGTAAGCACAATCTTCTGGAGCTGAAGGCTGCTCGGAGAAAGGCCCAGCAGACTGCCCGTAGCTGCGCAAATGACTACTGGCTTCAACTGGCATATAGCATCCAGCAAGCGTCGGAGACTGGCAACATAAGGAGGATGTATGAGGGCATCAAGCAAGCAACTGGCAAATCATCAAAGAAGACTGCACCCTTGAAATCCAAATCAGGGGATATCATCACTGACAAAAGCAAGCAAATGGGCAGGTGGGTGGAACACTATCTAGATTTGTACTCCAGTGAAAACTCTGTCACACAGAGAGCATTGGACGATACAGAAGACTTGACCGTCCTGAAGGAGCTGGATGCTGAACCTACCATGGATGAACTCAGTAAAGCCATTGATGCCCTGAACAGTGGTAAATCGCCGGGTGAGGATGGCATCCCGCCTGAAATCATCAAATGCGGAAAACCTGCCCTATTAGAGCCACTCCATGAGCTCCTCTGCCTATGTTGGAAGGAAGGCAGAGTTCCGCAAGACATGCGCAACGCCAAGATAGTCACCCTGTACAAGAATAAGGGGGATCGCAGTGACTGTAACAACTACAGGGGTATTTCATTGCTGAGCATTGTAGGCAAAGCCTTTGCACGCGTGGTCCTCAACCGTCTTCAGGTTCTCGCAAACCGCGTGTACCCCGAATCACAATGCGGCTTCCGACAAGAGAGATCCACTGTCGACATGATATTCTCAGTGCGTCAGCTCCAGGAGAAGTGCAGAGAACAGCAGATGCCGCTGTACATCGCCTTCATCGACCTAACCAAGGCGTTTGACTTAGTAAGCAGAAGCGGCCTGTTCCTGTTACTGAAGAAGATCGGATGTCCACCTCAGTTGCTCAAGATTATAACCTCCTTTCATGATAATATGCAGGGAGTCGTCAGCTACGATGGGGACACTTCAGAACCCTTTACAATCAAAAGCGGAGTCAAACAGGGCTGTGTTCTAGCGCCTACACTATTCGGCATATTTTTCTCTATGATGCTGAATTTTGCATTTAAAGACTCTACAGAAGGTGTCTACCTACATACCAGAAGTGATGGGAAGCTGCTGAACATGGCCCGCCTAAGAACAAAAACCAAGATCCGCACTATCCTTATCAGAGACATGCTGTTCGCTGATGACGCAGCCCTGACAGCACACACAGAGGAACACCTACAGCTCCTGATGGATCGCTTAGCTCAAGCATGCATAGAATTCGGACTGACCATCAGTATCAAGAAAACCAACATCATGGGTCAAGGCATCCCAGCTCAACCCTCAATCACCATCGACAACGAAGTTCTGGAGGTCACTGACAAATTCACATATTTGGGCTCCACCATCACCAGCAGTCTGTCCCTGGATGACGAGATCGACAAAAGGCTTGCCAAAGCAACCAGTGTCATGGCCAGACTAAGCAAACGAGTATGGACTAACAAACATTTGACACTGAACACCAAGCTCAAGGTATACCAAGCATGTATTCTCAGCACTCTTTTATATGGCAGCGAAACCTGGACTACCTATACCAAACAGGAAAATCGACTCGAGAGCTTCCACCTCCGCTGTCTCCGTCGCATCCTTGGCATCAGATGGCAGGACAAAATCACCAACACTGCCGTACTCAAACAAGCCAGCTCACTGAGCATGCATCTCCTTCTGTGCCAAAGACGTCTACGCTGGCTGGGTCATGTGCATCGAATGCAAGATGGACGCATACCAAAGGACATCCTATATGGAGAGCTCGCCACCGGGCATCGCCCCGCTGGTCGCCCGCAACTGCGATTCAAGGATGTCTGCAAACGCGACCTCAAACTGACCGGCATCAGCCTCGACAATTGGGAACAGCTCGCCGACGACCGGAGTGGGTGGCGTCAGGCTGTCCACAAAGGCATCCTTAATGGTGAACAAGTAAGGAACCAACAGCAGGAGTCCAAAAGACAGAGAAGGAAGACCGCACGACAGAAACAGGCCCTCGGTCCCCCACCCAGCTTCACTTGTGGCCACTGCGGAAGAGTCTGCCAGTCCAGGATCGGTCTGCTGAGTCACTCAAGAACCTGCTATCAAAAAAAAAAACAAAAAAAAAAACGACTAGATGACTAACCAGAGCGCTACCATCATCTTTCGAGATGGACGGTTTGCCTACTATACATGGGTGAACTAAAAATCTTTTTTTTTCCTTCTTTAAATTTTTGTGCCATGATTTGTTCATATTAAAATATGATTTATTATTAATTTGAAATATAATATTATATTCCAACATAAAAGAAAATATTCATAAACCTACTGTGTTTGATCTGTAAGGCTTATCAAAAAGGTTTTTGATGCATATGTATCTTTTTTTTCCTATTTTTTAAGGTTTCTGATAATTTGATGAAACCCTTCCAAGGGCAACCACTGCCACATTGAATGATTAGTAGAATGAATAATATAGCCAACAACAATCTCACTTGTAAATAAATTTATTTCTTACGGATCCCAAATTTTATTTAATTTGAAGAACACGTTTTTTATTCTCCATTGTTAGAATGAAGATATTGTCCTTGTAACTTAACCATATCCAGAGATTAATATAAAAAAAGTATACAAAACGAGTTCAAGTAATTTATGAAATATGTTGTGATGCTTAGATAGGATGATGAATAACATTTCTTTGTGTATGTGTGCTGAGAATTTTCTCATTTAATAAATACTCATTAATTTCCTGTTGTATTTAAGCTTTTCTTTTTTTACTATGTACACTCTTGGGCAGCAACATGCCTATGTTTTTTTCTAATGGGTTATACTTGCTTAGACTTGCTAGTTGTGGTAGCCTAAGCTGTTTGAGCTGTGAATGTATATAAACTTATAATAATATGAACATTTTAAAGATCATGGGAGATAATTTTCAGTGGAAATTTAAAATTCAAAGTGTAAGTAAGTAAAAAAAAAACAAAGCGAGAATCTGCTTGCAATAAAAAATAATGATACTGAAAAGAGCAGATTAATCAACATTTTGTCCACCTGGATTTTTTCTCAGAGTCGATATTTATGCTTATGGTTATACATGGGTGAACTAAAAATCTTTTTTTTTCCTTCTTTAAATTTTTGTGTCATGATTTGTTCATATTAAAATATGATTTATTATTAATTTGAAATATAATATTATATTCCAACATAAAAGAAAATATTCATAAACCTACTGTGTTTGATCTGTAAGGCTTATCAAAAAGGTTTTTGATGCATATGTATCTTTTTTTTCCTATTTTTTAAGGTTTCTGATAATTTGATGAAACCCTTCCAAGGGCAACCACTGCCACATTGAATGATTAGTAGAATGAATAATATAGCCAACAACAATCTCACTTGTAAATAAATTTATTTCTTACGGATTCCAAATTTTATTTAATTTAAAGAACACATTTTTTATACTCCATTGTTAGAATGAAGATATTGTCCCTGTAACTTAACCATATCCAGAGATAAATATAAAAAAGTATACAAAACGAGTTCATGTAATTTATGAAATTTGTTGTGATGCTCAGATAGGATGATGAATAACATTTCTTTGTGTATGTGTGCTGAGAATTTTCTCATTTAATAAATACTCGTTAATTTCCTGTTGTATTTAAGCTTTTCTTTTTTTACTATGTACACTCTTGAGCAGCAACATGCCTATGTTTTTTTCTAATGGGTTATACTTGCTTAGACTTACTAGTTGTGGTAGTCTAAGCTGTTTGAGCTGTGAATGTTTTTGTTAAGTGCAGAGTAAATCAGAGAACGTATATACTCTGAATACCATTTTTAAAACAGCGCCAACTCAATTTTTTTGTTGTTATATATTTAAAATTTCATTTAGCTCAGTTGAACTAATCTTTTGGAATCAAAATTAAAATTTTCAATTTTTAAAAAAATAGAACTATTTTATTTCAAAAATATGTTGCATTGGTAAATAAATCATAAAGTGGCATAAATTGCACAGTGAAATGTTACTTGCCAGACTGATAGTAAAATGAACATTCTTTAGCCAGATCACAATTAACTATAAAACAGTATAGATTAATAATTGGTAAATTTATCAAATCTAAATGAATTATATTTCAAATAAATTTCTTGTAGTTTAAACAATTTTACTTAACAAAATAAATGTTTATAGCCCGATTGTGTAATAGGAAAAATATTTTTTTTCTATTGTAGCTTCTTTGATGTAAATGTTTTATTGACAGTTTTGTTATTTTTTTTATAATTTGTTTTCATAACACAAAAGGTAAAACGTATAGCAGGCTAATTAGATAATTGTGAAGAATATTAAATTTATAATAAAACATCAAGAATAAAATTGTTAAATTGCATTACTCATGAATCAGTTGGAATGTATTTCATTTTTGTTTGTTCTGTTCATCTTGTCTTATGTTATCTTTTAAGAACTCTGCATTGAGTATATGCATCATTTATATTTCTGCAAAATATTAGTGTTTCTTACTTGACTAGTTCTCAAGTTATAAGCGGTAATATCTTTAATTTTGGCTTTGGCAACTTGTCATGACAGATGAAAAAATATGCATTATCCTGTACACATATCACAAAGAAGTGGTGAAAATTTGAACCTTCTATTCTTTATGACACTCAAGATGTGGAGGTTTGAAGTTCAAATCTTGTCACTTTACTTGTGAATTGACACTGTTTTTTTTTAATTTTCATAATTAAAGGAAGAAAGTTATTTTAAGAACTAGACATTTAGTACATGCATCCTAATGTATTCCTACAAAATTTAGTGCTTCTAGCTTGTATAGTTTTTAAATAATAAGGTATAATATCCTTAATGTCGACTTTGGCAATTTGTCACGACAGATGAACAAAAAAATATTTTTCCATCAACATATAGAATATATAAAATATATATCACATGCATTATTATCTACACTTAATCACAAATAAGTGGTGAAAGTTTGAATTTTCTGTCTTTAAAGACTGTCAAGATCTGAAGTTTTAAGCAAAATTTTGAAAAATCTGGTCACCAAATTTCCTATATAGTCTTTATTTTTAAAAAAGTCACTACTTTGCCTCACAAACAATGTTGAGGAAACATACAGGACAACAAATGTGCAAACCCAAAATTTTCCAGAATCATCTCAGATAAAATGCATCCGTCCTTTGAGAATCGCTGCTAGAAGGTAAAGAGAACTCATGGCAATTATTGGCAGAATGGAAAATGCACATTCAGATGATGTTGGATAGCTAAATGAGGATGAAGTTGATCAGTCTGCAATTATTCTTCCAGGAAGCGATGATGGGGAAAGATTTATATCAGTCGTAACTATGGATGAACACTTCACTTCACCATGGATGGATGATGTCTAGTGAATATTTTTTTCATTAAACATAATTCATAGCTCCATTATAAACATATTCAATATAGCACAAGAGCTGCTCACATAATTTGTCAATCTAGTCCTTTTAGATGCATTGTTTTGTTTCCCTTGTTATATTTTAATCACTGGTTGAGGTAGTTTCGCTAATCTACTTCTTATCCTGTGTCAATAGAATGTATAATCGGAAGATTACCTCAATGTTGACCTCACCCATTGTAAATGAATAGGTAGCAGATAAATGATATTTGTTATATAATTTTCAAGTCAAATTTTTGCAATTTTTTTTCAAATTTGAGTTACTGTTTCAAAGAATAACTGTGGCAACTGTTGACAATTAGTTATTCTACTATTAAAGTCATTAAATAATCTGATAGTGCTTTTAATATTTTAAGGCAGTTTAATAGTGAAGTGCATTTTAAGTTTTCAATTAAATTTTAATTAGTTGTTAATTAAAAATTTTTTCGAAAGTGTGACTACTTTAGGGAGGGGGTCAAAGTTCATAATTGTTCCCTATAAAATAAATGATTACTGATAATAAAGTGCAAGTTTGGTTGATATTTTGTTTAAAGTCAATGTAATGAGATAGCCATTTAAACTTCTACAGCTCAAAAACTCAACCCAAAAAAAACAACACATAAATGCACTGTGACAAGATGTAAAATTTTATTTATTATCCTCGACAGCATTGTCAAAAAAAATAGATATCACATGTGATATATAACAGTGTAACAAATCTCTATTCAATATATATTTATTAAACCAATAGAAGACAATTTTTAACATGTATTACAACATGAACTTCACACCATGCTTAAGCTTAAAGGGACACATTCAAAGAGAAAGAAACAAATGTTCGACACAAGTATTTTTAAAGAAAGCAGACAAAACTATTTTGGAAAAAAAAAAGAGTAAAACTGAACAATATAAATGGATAGTAAAAGCTTGTACATGTATACGTAAAAAGAAATGCCACTTACATTATAGAAAAAATGAAGTTTTTAAAAAAATAATTAGTGAAATATTATTTTTATTATGAATGAGTCAAGTGAATTAAAGATGAAATTACCAAAATCGTAAGTACATGTATGCACAATTTTGGTCCAAAAGCTTCAAAGATATCTAATCAGAAAACTACCTTCAAAAACTCAAATGCTAAATTAGGCTTCAATTGTAAAAACAATACTAATTTTTTTTTCACATGCACCATTCCCAATCAAAAAAGTTAAAAATGTAATGTTAGAAAAAACTAGTAACCTGTTCATCAGCAAAATAAAATATTGCAGCATTTGGGTTGAAAAATGTCCTGGTTTTGTGTAAAAGAGTTCTATATGTGTATTTACTAAAAAAAAGTACCAATCAACATGTATTATTCCATAAATGTTTGAAGCAAACAGCCTTAGTAATTGTATAAGTGACTATTTCAGTTTTAAAAGAGTTTCAGCTACACATGTGCTGAACAGAGACAATCTTTGTTTTCCTGTTGAGCCCTGATAGTATCAGATTTGATTTGATGCTGGAAGGGAGCTAAGGGAGCGCCTTTTGGCAGTTACCTAGTTTGCCTATCCATAAGAAAGGATCTGGTGCTAAGCTTTTCAAATATTGCTACATGTACATTATTAAAACATCTAACTTGTAACCTGACGAGGCAAGAACAGTTCAATGATGAAAAATGGTGGGGAAAACGTCAAAACTCGTCATGTGCCAAATGGACAGAAGAAAATAATGAATACATTTAGATGACATAAAAAACTAAAGAAAAACCACTCATCAAAGGAATATACCAAGTATAACACTGTCAGCTACCACTCATAAAAGGAATATACCAAGTATAACACTGTCAGCTACCACTCATCTAAAATAACACAAAAAGAGGTAGTGCTTTATAAACCACAACTATCAGTAGGGATTAAACTGATCTAGATAAATATGGGACAAAGACAGCATACACTAACTAAAATGACTTGTTTCTGTTCTGTTTAAATATATAACCGAGTTCAGACACAGCTTAAATAAAGTCTGGTAGACCCAGCAAGATTATGCTACAACTGATTAATGTTTGCCTCTGTACACAAATACTGATATTGAATCAAAACATCTTTACGGGAAATATGTTGATTACATTTTTTTCATGTTTTGAAAATTTCAATAGGATATATATATTTTAAAAATGTTGAATATGCTACAGGCAATTTACAGCAAATTAGTAAATAATGAACTAGGAAATAAATGCATTTGTGAACTTGTGTATAAAATAAAAAAATCCTTAAAAATTTTCTGACTCCAGATCTGCATTTTCAAATAAACAATAAGCTTTAAGGCAACCAGAACATGTTGAGAGCTTAAATATTTCTTTAAAAAAAATATACTGCACCAAAAAAAATTGAATAAATCACTGAGAATTCTCACAATTTAAAGTTCTGAAATAATGAATACATATTTTTTTTCTACATAATTTATACTTTAAGTAAAGTGAAGATTTTTTTTGTTGCAAACAAAAAACAAAGTACAAGTATTAAAATTTAAACAACAGGTCTCTTTTGAAACCTGTAAGTATTCTCCATCAAGTCACTATATTAGTGAGGGCAACGAGAAATTTTTCCACAATGTCAGGTCAATGTAAACTATGTAGAAATAAATTCTCAATGTAATTGTGTTTGGTAAAAAATACAAAACGAAAAACACTATGAAACAAACGTTGCAGCAATTAGGGTTTCAAAATGCAACACATGCATTCAGTAAATGATAACTGAATATCTTATGATGGAAAACTTTTATTTAAATCATGTGCTTTAACTTGAACAAACATAAAAACAAATTTAGACTTTCTAGATCTGACTTCACAATGTGATCCTAATGCTAAGCATTATTTCTATTCACTGGCAATGTTAGCAGTTTTGATTGGAATGGGGGAAAAAAAGTAAGCACACACTGTGGTACTTTAACTTTTCAAAAAAACGAGATTTGTCTAACCACAATATATTTATAAATATATATTATAAGCTACATTTTATTACAAGCATTAATTATACATATATATAACAAACTATTTAATGCTAAGTTAATCACCATTATATTTTTACAGGTATGTTCTGTAAACTAAATTAAAATCAATTGTATAGAGGAATAAATAATTCATAAAATAAAATTCATTCACAATTCTCATGATAATGGAAACAATTTATTTCAATATCAAAAAAAAAATCAGTCACATAGATGAAATGTAAAACATAACATTAAAGCTTAACACCATGTTGAGAACAAGGGATTTTATATAGCACAAAACTATCACAAACCAGAAAAGAAAAAATTGTACTGGATAGCAACAAACAAGGTTTAAAACACAATATCTAAAGTCTATTTCAGTTTGAGAAGAAAAAAAGTATACTTCAGTCAAGTGTTAGCTAAAATTCCCCATGCTCTTCTAGCTTGGCCATGTCATGTAATGTTTCTAAAATAGTGGCAGAGCTCCATGCCTGCGTCCGGCAGCTTCCTGGGCAGTACTGAAACAGAATTAGGTTATATCAATTGTAGACAGTCTATTAAATATTGCATCTCATGCTATTCATGTCTAACTTTAATTATACTTTTGTTTGTTCATTACATGTAAACTATATTAAACAGAAACCTATATAATTATACACATTTTTTTTTTAAATCGGATAAATCAAAGTTTATGTTAATGCAAAAATTTAATATAAATGGTGCAAGATGTAAAAGATTACTTTGATATCATTGAAAACAACTTGAAAAAGTCTATGAGATTTAAAAATTTGAATTAGTTGTTTAAATTGTCTGTCAATCAAGTTGATTTTTTAAATCAATAGCTTAAAAAAGGGGGTATAAATTAATAAAACTGATAGATTTTAAAAGATTTAAATTTCATGACTATTTTAATTAAATATCCATATGCTTTTACTTGATCATGAAAAAGATTTCAATATTTTTAGAGGATTAATTTGGAGTTGTGAAACGTAAATAAATAAATTTAATTAGAGTTACAATAAGAGGAAACATTTTATACATCAGTTGTTAAATGCATTTATTTCCTAGTTCGTTATTTACTACATATATTTTGCTGTAAAAATACACAGCCCAACTAGTCGACACATTGTCTCATTAGAGCTTGCAAGTTTGCTTGTCCAACCTGTGAATCATACTGATTTTGATATAAATTCTTTTTGTCATGGTATAAAAGTTGAAAAAAAATATATTACCTGACCATTAGAATTGGTCAACTCCGGCAAACCTCTCCATGGATTGGTGAGTATTTCCTCATAGTGTTTACACAGGACAGAATTGATGTACAGTTTAGTGTTATTTAAGATACCCGGACGTGTAGACTCCAACTTATGAGCAAAATATAATTTTGCTCTTAGAAAGAATCCTACTGGCCAAACCCATTCCTAAAAAAAGAAAAAAAATATTATAAAATTGTGGTGAAATTTAATTGAAAATGGGATAAAGTTAAAATTACGTGGAATGAAAACTCTTGTACTGAATGTTTTATTTATCTGACATAATTCAACTTACACCAGAAATTTAGAGGGTTCTATAAAATGACAGGTCATATAAAAACTAAGCATAAAGGAATGAAATAAATTACTGAATCCTGAATCTTATGAATTTCAAAATTTCTTAGATCAAATAAAGTTTATTAATTCTCCGAAGTTTACAAATTATTTAGTAAGAAAAGAAAACTAAAGACTGAAATGTCTCTCACTGGTCCTTGATGATAGTTCCAGCCATTAGCTACATGCATGTCAGTGCTGTCATTGTCATTGAAGTAATCTCCTCTGTAGCTGAAATCACTGTCAACAAAATAAAAAAACTTAGTTTGCAGCCCAAAACAATATGCATTGCAGTGGATTGATAACACAAGAATGCTCTACTTTACTAATCAAATTAACTTTAAAAGAAGACTACATGTAATAATTATTATTACAAAATATCTATTTTTATTTGCAAACTTGATGAGCAGAATGAAATATGGCAAGGCCAACATTCGTTTTAACAAATGTAGATTTACTGTGTACATGTACCTGGGGTCTAAAGTTTTCATTCCCAAAGGTCCCATTAAAATTTTTTCTGCCATGCTCAGTGCTGTCCAAGCTTTTTCTGGGGTGAATAGATCTGGACACTGAAAAATAAAGGAATTTTTTTAATGAAATTCTAGCAAAGATATGAGCACTAATAGTAATATCATACTTTTTAAAATATTCTGCCAATGCCAAGTATCATATCAGACTAAGCATTTCATGTCTTTTGAAGTTAACATTTCCATTCATTACCAATTAATACAATAAATGTTTACCAATAAATCATGTTCATATACAAAGTTTTTATATTAAGTGTTTATAATTTAAATTGCCCATTTCAATAAATACTTTGTAAGAGTTAAATCAATGCAATGTAAAACCACTTACAGCCATCATGGCCACTGGAAAGTTACATCTAAGCTGGTAATCTGTCCAACAGAATGAGGCATTCAGTGTATCCTTGTAAATGCCTCTCCTGTTAATCAGATCAGGTCTGGGTTCATTATCTGGGTCAGGCTTCTCTGCTATGAAGTAGAGTTTCTCAAAGTTGACCTTTATTTTCTCATACCAGTTAGCAAAAGTGATCTTCTCAGCTTTACCTTAACAAAAAATTTAATTGATCAGTGTCAGTGGGTTTGTTTTTTTAATTGTGATATAATCAGATCCATTTAATATTAATAGTAGTCCGAGCCCAGCTCATGCAATATTTATTAAGTTAAACTGAAGCAAAAAATTTTTTTTTTCCTTTAAAAAAAAGGTTAGGTTTTTCCTTTTCCAATAATTTGGAAAATACAAATATTTGGATAATGGGATGTTTTGTAAAAACTGGGTTACAAACCATTAGTTAGACATTCAACGCCATCATAAGGATACAGCTTGTTCTTATTGGCGTTGGCCAACCACCTAACCACTCTGGCACACATGCCTACCAACTCAACGGCTGAACCATCTCTGCAAGGTGAAGAAAAAGACTTTTTATACAACTAAATACAGTCGAATGGTGTAAATGTTGCTTGCAGATTTTGTAAGGAAATTAGAAAACACACAGTTAAACAAAATCATTTTGAAACATTAATAGTTTTAAAATTTTGCAATGTGTTTTTAAACTTTTGGCATATTTATAGACAATTTATTATTAAAATCACTGTTACATTATTAAAGGGACTTTTCTACATTTCCACCTTATGAGTTTAATAAACTGTAGAAGTATGAAAGATAAACTACCAGCATTTTGTACGCATTACAGTAATTTATTTAAATCCCTTTAAACAAGCTTTTTAAACACAATAAAGTTTATCTGAAAAAAAATACAATGAACATAATGCACCTAAAACAGGCATATAAAAATTGCCCTTGGTGTTCATATGTGGGTCCAAACAAAGCTAGCTAAAACATTGTTTCATTTTTTTTCTAAATGTAATTTAGAAAAAAAAATTTGTTCTTTATCAGATTTCATATCATATTTAACTTTCCAGCTTCTAAATACCCTCAGAGGCTACGCTACAAATGAGATAAGTCAGATTTTCTTTTTACAGGTGAAAATTGGTCACAATGGGTAAAAAAAAAAGTTCCCTTAGCCCAAATGGCCCATCAGGGCAGATGAAGTGTAGAATTCATCTGTTTCTATAACCCTGGCATATGAAGGGATTGTGTGGTTTATTTTTGTTTACTAACCGATTACTTTTCATTCATGAAAGCCAGGACATGGGAAAACTACGTCAACTAGCTAATTAACACTGTTGATCCGGCCAATTACATTTAATTTACATTAGTTCACATAAACTCCATTTGTCTGCTGTTGTAGGTTTTTAAGAAGAAAAAATATTTTTTTTCTTAAATGACTTCAATTATGTGGTGTGGCCCTCGTGAAACAAAAAAAATGTGACCTATGTGGCACTAGGGAGACTGAATTTGCCATGCCTGATCTAGAACATTTAGGATGTTTAACTGTTATACATTTTCACCTAGGTGTAGCTGGTTTCCCTTTGTTACCAGCTTTAGCAGAGCTTCCCATCTTATCCATCCAGGTACCACAGTTGTGTTCATTACCACCAAATACAAAGCCTGTTTTCCAATCTATGCCTAGTTTAACATTGAAACCTGTAAACAAGAAAACAGATATGTTATGAATCATTTAAAAAAAAAGAGTACAAATTAGAAAACATTCATGCTATAAATTCATATTTTTTTTTAATGATACTTTTTCTACTCTTTTAATTTTTTTTTCATCACCAGAAAAAAAAGACATGTAACATTGGAAATAAGATCAGTTAACACTTTTAAACTGAAAACCTTCTTCAAATAAAACTGTGGTCACAAGTGTATTACCTAGATCAGACATCTGATCATCTATCTGAGGTCCGGCATTTCTTTCTCTATATGAAACACCCTGAGCATGCCGACTCAGTGCTTCCTGCATTACGTCACACAGAGGCTGATCCTGATAGAAAAAAGAAAAAAAAATGACAAATGCTTAAAAATCAGCCCTTAACTAATTTTCATAACAGCCATGTCAATTTCTAGATCAAATAGCTTATATATAAAATACATTATTTCTTTACAAATTAAGTAAATATCGTTCAGAAGGAATATATATATACTATAGAGAATTACATGATGAAAAACATTACATCTACAACAATTTATGAATATACAACCCTATTAAAATAAAATTTTATTCCTTATCTCAAAGCACCTTTTTAAGATAGATTATATAGCCGAAAAATAAAACAACAGTTAAATTCTACAAATACCCAACTGTTCTCATGATATTTTTTATAATTCAGTTTTTCTATTTGAATAATTAATCTGGGAATAAATACTGAACTTGTACTGTTCGATTTTTACTTAAAATTCATTTAATGATTTCACCCAGAACTGATGTGTCAAATAAAAAAAAACAAGAGCATTACTCTATGAATATAAAACTGTGAGAGGTTAAGGGGTGACATGTACAAAGGAGAGTGGAACTCAGGCCATTCTGTACACAGGTTTTCAAATTTACAGCTAATAACCAACAACTCACATGAACACCAGGCTGCAGCGGCACAGAATCATCAGTTGGGTACAAGCGGCTGACAGGATCTTGGAGTATACTGTAACCGTTTGGGACCTGTGAACAGTAGTCTCCAATGGCCATCAGCCAGTACCAGACAGCATCCCTTGCATTGTATCGTGCCCCGGTGCCCTCGTTCAACAAGTTTGGAATCAGACCATGCCGCAGTGTGCCACCATAGGCGAGTATGATGTGCCTGATCAGTAAGGAAACAACAACATAAATTTCAAATTCTTATAAATAAAAAGGTAAACTAGACAAAAAAAATTGTCCGTAAAATTCAAAAATAAAAAAAATAAATATACATTTTGTCACTTACCTGGCCAACTCATGCTGTCCTGTTACCAGCAATAGTCCACGGAGAGAAATGAATGTGTCTCTCCCCCAGTTTCTCATGTAACCACTACCAAAATGAGGAAAACCTGATGTAAAGAAATTTTTAATCAATAAATTAACTAATAGAAAAATAAAACAAAATTTAATTTTTTTCTTTTAATTTAGTTGTTAATTAAACCTTCATTATTGAATTTAAAAGCTTTAACAGCTTCCACTTTTTTAAATTAACTCAGTAATCAGTATTATTGATTCAAAATATTTAGATGTACTGAAACAAATTTAAGGATTTAATTCAAGTGCTATTTTTCACTTAAAAGTTTGAGCTCTTTCTTATAAGTCATCTGTTAAAAATCCTACACAAGAGATGAATTTCACCTGCTGACATAGAGAGTGGGGCCTCTTCCAACTGCTTAGTTTTGTTGTTGAATTCCCGCCTTGGACAAGGTACCAACTTTGGTGACAGAAAAGGGAGTCTGGCCTGACAAGTGTAGCCGACAAACTGTAGTGCTGTCAGGCTCAGCATCTTGACAAAGTGAGAACCATCTTTCACAAAACTGAAGTAGAAAAAAATTATCATAAATTCAAGGACATATAATAAGTGCCTAATCACTCAAATTTGTGACATAGTTTTATTTGCCTAATAGCACTTCTCAGTAATATGGCAAATTGCTGATAAGCTGAAGTATTAATATGGGTTGATAACAATAATCTGCAATAGGGAGGTATACCTTTTTTAAAAATAAATAAGGGCAAAAGAAATTTTCAAAGTAAAAGTTTCACTTACTCAGACATTATATCTTTAGCAGCTTCAGATAGCACCATATCGGCACCAGTCACAATGGCATCAAAGTAACAAGGGATAAGATAGCGGGGCATCTTCTCAAGGTGTTTAAAAATGGACTCAAACCATTTTGATAGCTGAAAAAAAAATTTAATTTATATACACAGATCATCAAAATGATAAAGTGCTAAAATTCAAATAGACAGTAAGAATATAATCCTTCCTGAATCTCCTGGTTGATTCTAATAAAAGCTCCTGTGTTATTCATTCAAATAATCGTACTCTGCAGTCATTCTTATTGTTTAAAATGAACTGCCAGATGAATTAAAGGGTGTAATTTAATGCATTTCTCATTATCACAGTAACTGACATTATCTTTATGATGACACCCAATTTACCCCCTCTGTACTGAAAGGGTTAAACAATAAGCTTGATCAAATCCTATATATGAATTAGTGCTGATAAATCTGAAATGACCCTGAAATTCAACCATTTTCCCTGAACTTTACGACCTGAAAAAATTAGCTCTTGATTTAAAAAATAGAACGAGGTATGGGGAGTGGAAACCATACTTGTCTCTTTTGTTAATTTAGAATTAAATAAATTATATTTCTAAGGTCAGGATTTTATCATAGGGTCTGCATGACAAAAAGCTACATGTATAATCTTTAGAGAACTGTAGGACATCTGAGAAGTATATGTTTTTTTTTTAATAATGGCATGAAAAGAACTGAGTAAATAAAATCATCCCTAGCTGGAACTCTCTTCTAGCTTTCAGAATTATAATAATCTCAAAACACTGTTATATGAAGTCTAAAAAAAGAAATAACAATGACAAAATTTTCTCTGTGGTCTCAATTTGATTACATCCCTTTGTCCAAGGACTCTTCATTCAGCTCACTAATTGAGTCTGACTATCTGTAAGTGTCCATTTCAAGTCTGATTTCAAACCAAGCAAGCTTACATTTTCAAGTCCAGTGTGCACTTTCAGACGATTGGCTATATATTCTGGCAGCCAGTTACCTTCTCTTAGGTTGGAACAAAGAGGATGTCCCAGGTCATTGTTAGGTCTGATTACACTCAACAGAGACATTACACCTGAAAAAAAAAGTAAACATTGAACAAATTAAACAATATCAGAGAAAATTTTGTTTTTAATTGAATAACATCTGGGATAAGTTTATACCTTTCAATCCACAGTAGACAAGCGGTCCACTGTTTGGAACTCCATAAGCTCCAAATTCATAGCAGTCGTCTCTCTCTTCCTGGTCAATCCTGAACAAGCTTCGATTGAGGTCAGCAAAAGTCAGCTTTGAGACAATGGTGCGGAAGTGGGAATCATCAGTCTCACTGAACATAGTGTTCCCGCTGTAGGTCCTCATCATATATCCAAAATGACCAAGCCCACGTCGGATTTCTAGAATAGCCCCTCTAGCAATGTCTGGTAGTGAGCATCTATAAAATAAAAACAATACTTGTACTTATTACCTATTACCATAATACATAATGTATAACTAATAATTCTAGCATTCAGTTTAGTAAAATAAAGTAATTACTTGATAGCCACAACAGTTCCAGGAGTCAGGCTGGAAAATGAGATTTCTGTGGCCTGGCCATCACCATGACTCTTAGATTTGATTACCTGACTCTCATGTATGGGGAAGTGCTCACGGAGCTGAAGGTAATAATTGGGCAATCCATTGATGAAGTTATTATCACGCTTATATACAAACTGGGATGCATGGTGGAGCTTTCCTTCCAGAATAACTTCATCTATTTTACCTGTTAAAGAAACAATATATATTTAACTTATAAATATTTTCTCAAAAGTCGAGCATCTACACCACTTGGCCATCCATCCCACTGTGTGTAACAACTTTATAAATATTCTTTTTCGACTGACATTTATGAGATATGTCTACATAACAAACTTTAAATAACATGATTATGTTCAGAAAAAAAAAATAAAGATGTTCACCCTGTACTGTAATATTTCTGATGTATCCCTGGTCCAACACGTTCGCTGGCTGAGTGAAAGATGTTCTGGCAATTAACACAACAGATTCATGACTTTGCGGCTTGTGTCTAGTTACAGAGACTGTATTGACATCTACCTGGTCTACATACACCTGATGTCAATACATGTAATCATTTACATATTTGAAAAAATGTATCTGTTTAACTGGCACTTAGATTTTTGAACTAGTGTTAACAGAAAGTAAACTCATAAGGTGGCAAGAAAGTGATACAAATTTTACAAATTTTATTTGCAATAATTTTTTTGAAAATCACTGGCAGTATTTTTTTCAAATGTGGATAATGTTTGGCAATGTTTAACAAACATAATGGACATTTTCAGAGTTTAAAAAATGGTGCTCATCTATTAAGGCCTAAATTTAATTGGGGATATAAAACTACATACAATTTTACATAGAAACTTTAGTATTTACAAGGCCAATGAAAAATGTAACTTTAAAAATGAAGTATTAATTAAAGAGCTAGTCCTTAAAATTCTTAGCTAGTTTATACTTAAATAAAATAAAACAATTCATAGATGTAAAGATCAAATTGACATAAATATTATTTCATATATAGTTATGTCATTTTTCTTTTAGTAGTCCAATTTTCCAGTGAAAAAGAACTTTTGCAAATGAGAAAAAAAAATGCATAATCAACACATAAATAACAATGATTCTGGTCAGCTGATGTTGATTCCACTTAACTTTTTTTAGAAATCTCATTGAGTGAATTCAGTACTAACAAACTAGTTATCAAGACTCAATAATGTTCAAATGATACTTTAAAAAAAATCTAAATAAATATTCAAGTCAGTTTGTCTGCTTAAGATCGAAAGTAAGAATCACTAATACTGTAACCTGTTTAAATATATTAATGGCTTCTATGCTGGTGTGTCAATGTTTTTGAAATTCTGCAAAATTTCTACATTTATAAAGTGCTCAGCTATCATAAAAAACTTTTTTTCAACTAAATAGTGCTTGAAATTGTTTTTAAATTACACAGTAAAACAATGCTACTAAAACTAAACGAAAGTTCAAATATAATTAAAAAAAGGTTGAATTTTATGTGTAATTTAATGGCTGTATGGTTACAGAAAGACAACAGGCTTTCCATGCTGTCAGCCAAGGCTCCAATCCCTCTCATGGGTATCTTCTTTTTTTTAAAAATAATTTATTTGTTAGGTTGTTGGTAAGGAAAGAAACAATAACTAATAAGTTTTTCAATTTCATTCATAACATAAATAAATAGACCTGAAAGTTGAACTACAGTTTATCTCTATGCAAAGGTTTTGCAGGGTACAGCTAGTTAATAATGATGTCCTACTTGAGAAAAGCCTTCTATGGCAAGCCAGTAATGCAGCTTATTGAGTGCCCTCTTGCCTGCAGTGATACCAAATGAATCATTGATAAACGGTGGACTTGGATTCTGTTGTGGTGACCATGAAGTGTACAGTCTTTCTTCTTTGACTACATTGATCTAAAAGAAAAAGCAATTTTTTTTGTCACTTTTCCATTTTCACCTTATTTATTTCATCAACTTATAAATAATAAGATATCATTTTGCAGATTTAGTCTCATAATGCAGATGATTGCAATTTTCCTATTAAAGTAATGCGTTTTACCATAATCTTTTGGTAAGTGCATATGCAGTTGAAGACTATTTCATTGTTATCTAATCTATCCTCTGTATTATACAATTGTTAAAAAAAAAAACATCTTACATACATGAATAGGCACCAGCTGATCATAGCCTCGATTACTGCCAATAGCACAGTTTGCAATCGCCACCATACCACCAGTTGGCCACAGATCCCAGACAGACCGTTTCTCAATGGGACTTTCATTGTCATGAGTCTGGTCGAAAAAGAGGGCATGAGCCACACAGGGCACTAGAGGTTTGATGCGGGGCTGAATAAAAGCACCGACTGGATCCCCTCCAAACCTGTGTACAAGTCTGCCCTGGTCATGTGAGTCATGCGCTACCAAAGCTTCTGTTTAAGGCAAGAAAGTAAACTTTTCATGACACACACACATTTAGAATTTTAAAAAGCTGTAGCGCAAGAGTGTTGTAGAAAAAAAAATCAATACATATAGATCAATATTAAGCTTCTTTTTCATTTTAAAATTATTATTAATATATATATATACTAAGCTATAATAAATAAATGTGGGACTATAGTGTGTGGTATTTAAAAATGTTTTTTTTACCTCTGATAAGTGAATTGATTCCTAGTCTATTCATAAACAGATTGTCCAGTTTTTCGCTACCTGTGAAAAGTTCAGCTATCACATAAAGATTGGGTCTCACTTTACGTGCAACATCTAACATATGCTGAAAATGAATGAATCTGCTTTTTACTAATGGTTTTATAAAAAATGAAACCCAAAAAATAGTACATATTTTTATTTTCTTAGTTTTTTTTTTGAAAGAACAAAAATGGAAGAAACACAACTATTAAAAGAAAAAAGTTAATATAATACACTAAGAGGATGTCCAATGGAAAAATAATAATGCACAAAATGTTCAAGGTCAATTAAGACTACAATTAGCCAAACTATTTTTTTTCACTTAATATATAATTATAAACAAATGGAATAAACTGTAAATATGTGTAGGGAAATAAATTCACAATTTAAATAGCTGCAATCTTACCTCTGCCACATGTATAGGTGTACTGTGACAGTTGTCCAATCGAAGACCCTGGAAAATTTTGGCAGATATTTTAGTGTATTCTTCCATTCTCTGCCACAGATATGGACTGTCCTTAGGTGTCGTCCCATAGTTCAGTTTGACACTGTCTCCCCACCCTACCAGTTCTCTTCTCAAATAAACAAGTCTTCCTCCTTACAAAAAAAAATAACATATCACAAACATAAATTTTGTTAATGGGACATTCTTTTTAAATGAACAGTAAAGCATTAAATGACAGTACTAAGACAAAACACAGCCTGATTTTTTTTGGAAATGAAATTTCTGTTTATAATAGCTTTAAAAAAAAATATAAGGAAAATAAATCATTAATTTAAAGAATGTTCTTTTTACCTGGCTCAGCAAAATTCCTCAGAGGGTCATCTCCCATGACCCAACCATTACAGGCCATAACATACTGTGGCTCATCGTACGACATCTTCTCTTCTTTATCTAAATCCCCCTCATGAGATTTAGGAATGATAAAATAGCTAAAAAAAAATTTAAACATTGAATATAATGTCAACTTTATTCACTGGAATAAAATTATAAACCAGCATTAATAGATTTTAATAAAAAAAAAAAAAAAGACAGCTTACAGCCAACTCACCAGAACATTAATGGCTCTTTCTCTGTAACACGTGGAATCTTTGGGCCCCCAGGGGTAATAAAACGCCACCTGGCATTGGCAATAAAATTTCCAATAGCACAGTTTATATGATCATGGATTTCCCTTTCTTTGTTAGCATTCAACAGAATCAAATGCTCTGTCAGTGCTTCACAGCACTTGTTAATTCTGTCTGTTCTTGAGAAAACACCAGGTCTAATAAAAAAAATTCATAGTCAATCAACATACAAAAAAAAAACACCTCTTATTCTAGTGACAAACTTCTTATGCAATACCAATAAGCAAATAAAATTTTTATACATTATTTTAAAAAAACTAATTTAATCAAGTAATTCTAAAACTAAAAATACCTATTTTTAAAAGGTTTTTTTATAATAAAAAAAATAAATATTCACAACCTAACTATTTTCAAATTGAAAGAGAAATATGTTTAACAAGTTCTACAAAATGCATGTTTTTACATTTTTAGCTATAGAGGTGCACATCTAAGCAACAACAGGAGATCTAAGATCACACTGCGAGATTTGCTCTTGATACAGTTTTCAGTTAACTCATATTAGTTAGACAGAATGTTTTCTATATAATTCTAATGGGGAGGGGAGAGAAATGGAAAGCAGCCATTTTGAAAATATACATTGATTATCTTAAGATAGCATGCTGTCAAAATTATGTGGTGAAGCCAAACAGAAGAAATTTACAAAGAAATATCTTCAAAAGTCTTGAAACAACTTAATCTTAAATTTCCACACACAAAACTATTCAAGAAAAAAAAAATTACATTGAACGCTAATAAATTAAACCTTAAACATAAATAAATGTGTACAATGATAAAAATTTACATTGATTATACTTTGCCATAAATAACCAATTTTCAAAAAACATAATAAATATTTTAGTTATTTTTCTATGATGAATAAAAGTTAGCTTTTTAATTCGTATCCAAATAATATTTTGTTTGCCACTAAATTTACCACAAGAAAGAAAAATGTGTTAGTACAAAGAAGAAATGCAATGATAAGGCTAAACAACTAAAGGCTGATATATTATAATACTCAAAGATAATTTTTTATCCCTGTTATTTTATTTTTTAGAGTGGCTTGCTAACACTAAAACAACATGGAGAAGAAATAAAAAAAATTCTATTCTCACTGTATTAAGACACTGTATTATAACCCTCATGAAAGTTATTTGTTTGTTTGTGTACATTTTTAAAAATGCTTGGACAAATATCACTTAATCATTGTCCCAAATTATAATATCCTATTTGGATTTTGTTATTGCTTCATTTTTTTGTTTATAAAGACTGGTTTTTATATTTTCAATTTTACTTATTTACATTTAATTCTGATATTATTATTATTCAATGATAATTTTTTTTAACTACTGCATTTGAAAAAAAAATGATGAAAAATAAAAATGTGTTGAACCTAAGACTTTCTAAAATTCACCATCTAAAAATAATTGTCACAAATGCTTCAAAATAATTAATTTCTTTTTATCATAATTAAGTCATCTTTAATACTATTAATACAAATATTTGAATCTATTAAACTGCAATGTATTCTATCTATTAATGTAGGGAAATCCATTTATTCATAAATAATTCCATTTTTCATTAAGTTTAATAACACAGAAGTGGTTAAACATCTACTATTTCTTCTTCAATCGCTTGTTGAATCAATAACCCCAGGACTTATAAGACAGACATTTCAGAGTAACTGCTACATCTATAATGGAAAAAAAAATCCTACAGCCTAGCCCGCTAGGAAAATTTGACAGATTTAACAGAGACTTTAATTTTAGATATCTTCAAATCAAAAAAAAAAAAGGGGGGGGGGGGTAAAAACTAAAACAAATGTCGAAACTGTGATGATTAAAAATCCTCCACAAACATTAATGACTCCTGTTGCCTTCTAATTTTCAGTGCTGCCCTAAAACATGGATTTTTCAGTGAACTACTCATAAATTATTTGACATAAATAAATTTTTACCTACATAAGACATAAGTTTTACTATTAATACTACTTCAAACAAACAGTATTGATGTAATGTATTCTAGGCAAGAAGGAAAAAAAAAATGAGCACAACTGTGGAACATTTTAGCATTAAACTGAAATGATTTGTAAATAAGATAATGAATACATATACATATTAGGCACTACTAATATAAATTAAAACAAAACATGAACACAATTTTCATAAAGTGTCTATATATATACTTAAGCTAATGAAAAAAACCCACTACTGCTAAAAGGAAATACCATTTTTAGGTGACAAAACAAAAATAAAGCTTTTCATAATGCTTATGAATAAAGAAAAGAATAAAGAACAAAAAATGCTCAACAAACATACAACTAGAAGTGAAATATTTCAAACATTCTACAAATATGTGTTAGATAAATTACCCAAAGTCCACTCTTGGGCTGAAAGTATTATTAAAGATGGGGAAAATATATTGTCATTGCTGAAAAATGTAATGTTTTAATTAGAATCCCACCAACTTGCAAACAATGGTTAAATTTCAGAATATTTTTTTTTCTTTAAGTTAATTTAAAAGTATCTATCTACTAACCATTTTGTGAATATAACATATAAAAAAATATACAGTGTTCCCCCCGCTAAATGAAGAAAAACTTTCCATGACATATTCACGAAATCATGAAATTTGTTGCAGGTTGCCTCAAAATATTGATAAAATTACTACATGTACGGCATTGTAATAAAAAGAAACAAGAAAATTCTTTCCAAAACCGGGAGGGGTATCTGTTGATCAGATGAGATATGGGTGTTAAAAGGAGGAGACACTAAAAAAAAAAGTCTGATTTTTTTTATTTAGTTGTCAGATTCAAAGTTGGAATTTCCATTTACAGACGCAACAGTGGGAGAAGACTAGCTGGTATTGTTTCCCACTGACACCAGCTTTCTTAGGAACAATTTTTATTGAGTTCATGGTTAAAAAATACAATGAAAAGGACACAATTTTTATCACAAAAAAGATGCCCAGCAAGAAGACATTTGAAAAAGTTAACACCCAGAAACAAAAATCACAGCCAGAAAGAAAAAAAATGAGACTAATAGGGGGAAAAAATGGTGAATTTTTCATCCATTGAGACACCAGATTCAGTTCTTTTTTTAATGTAAAACTTTTGTACGACAAGAAGAAAGTTATATTTACTTTCCTTCTGCATGACATCTGATAAGCAGGGGACAACTGTACTACTTTCTTTAATATGTTATTTTTTATTCATTAAAAAAAATTGCTAAAAGTTGACTTTTCAACATCAATGTAACTGAAATCACTGGCTGGTGCAGATCAAGGTTGCAAATATGTATGCAAAGTCATATTTTAATAATAAGCATCCACAGCAATATCTCAAGCCTGATAAAACAGGGTTAAATATAAATGTAAAGTATTTATTAAAAAAATTAAAATGATGATAACATCATCACAATAGTTATTTCAGTGCCACCTGATAATAAAAAAACAACTGTATTAGAATCATGCACTAAAAAATTGTAAGTGTATAGTTTGTTTCTTCATTCGCTGAAAACATGACTATCAAAAATGTTATTTCTACAATTAAAAATGTTTTTTTTAAATTTCTATTACATATGCATAAAAATCAAAATATAAATGATATAAATGTTAAGTAATGCAAGTGGTTTCAATGCATAAATAATAATAAAGTATAAAAAAATATCTATAATGTTTTTCTAGATAAAACGTTAAAAATTGTAAGGCTATATTTACAAATACTTTAAAGTATCCTAGCTAATTATTCTGGAATACACAGATCAACTCTACAAAAAAAGGAAACAATGGACTAAAACAACTCTAGAAAATAAGACAACATTTTGACAACAAACTTATTTACAGATATTTTTTTCTTTTCAAACATTATAAACATAACTGAGACAATGTTAAATCTTTACCTGTCAGTGTTGTAAAGTTTTAATGCTAAATTCATGTTAATGGTTGATTTGAACCTGCGATATTCAGGATCTTGTAAAATAGTTAACTGATTATCAGAGCTGTCTTCCATGCCCGTGCTGGCTGAAGGTAAAATTTGAAGAAAAAAAAAATCAAAAGTAAATATAATGAATATTACCATTTACTTACTAATTTATAAAGTTTTTTTTTACAAAAATAAAAATTACAAAAACTAAAAAAAAAAAACATTTAAAAAAGCCATTGTTATGATGAATCTTGTCAGAACAATATAAATTTTAAACTATACAAAACTAAATTTATGAACAAATTTTCATGGTGCAAATAATATTAAAAAAAAACCACTTCAATTTCTAAACTTCAATAAATAAATATGAATCACTTTTGATCTATACTAACTTACTTTCAATAGCTTTTTTAAACTCTTTTACAGTGTGATCCACACCAATGCAAAAAAATTCATGAATCCTATGTTGCGGAAAAACTTTGTGATGGAGTACATGATTGATAGCCTGAAAAAAAGCAACACTACAGCGTAATAAAAAGGTCATAGGTAGAGGCAATGCATGCTACCTTTCACAATCTTTATTAAAGTATCCCAAAACCTTGCAATCTTGGCTTATTTTTTTACAGTAATTTTATTCTTATAATAAAATTCAGTCTAAGGCCAATTTCCAGAGTGGTGCAGCAGAAATTAACAGATTCACTGCTAACAGTTTTTCAGCAGAAAGTCACCTTTTGCCTTAATGAACAAACCAAAATGGCCAATTTGAAACATCGAATCCAAAAAATGTACATATCAATCATATGAAAGAGATAATTACAAATGATGTGAACAGTATCATATGAAGAAATTATTACTATTGACGAAATGAACAATATCATATGAAAGAGATTAATTAAAATTATGTATGTGAACAGTTCCATATGAAGAAATAATTACAAATTGGTTGATTGCCAAACAAATTAAAGCAAAATATATTTCTTGCAAACAGATTTGACAGTATTCTAAACTCAAAAAAAAAAAAAAAATGTTTCCCCTCTTTGGCAATGTATAAATATACAAGCTTCAGAAACTAAAATAAATTCATTTTCTGAGAAAGCTAAAAAAAACAAGTGCCAAAAAATCAGCATGAGTTAAGAAAACTTACACTCAAATGGTATTCACTGTTGACAGTGGGTGGAACCCCATCCTTCTCCCACAGACCTTTGCCGACTTCCACACTGAAGTGCTCTAGTATTCTGTCTACTATATAAGCTGGCCGAAGGTGAGGTGAGTTTTGTAGATTGAAAGCACATTCAGGGTGCTGCCACAGCCAAGGACTGTCTTTTGCTGTATGATTAAAGACTAAATCTGATAAGCTCATAACCTGAAAGATAAAAAAGTAAGCTGTGCATAATTCCCACCCTAAAATTATTTTCTTTAACAAATATAATTGATTTAGAATAAATTCAAAACTAAAATTATTTACTACATCTACCCTTTTTAATAAAATTGCAATTACAAAGATCATTATGATACATATAACTTGGGAATGGCATAGCATTCCAAAAATAGATAACTCAGAATTTCTCATATCATATCATTTAGTTTAATGCATTTTTAGTTAAATAAAATATGTAAGAGTAACATATACAGGTAACCTTTTTTTTAAAAGAAAATGTTTGCTTACAAACACATTTGCATAAAGACATAAATCACTCACCTTCCATTGTTTGTTCATGTGGCCCACTAATTTCTCTAGGTCTGAATAATCGTACTGTTTGCTGTCACCTTGGCTGTATACTGGGCTAAACTTCAGTTGATCTCTGATGGAGTAAGCAGAGTTGGAGATACCAAGCTCTTGGACTGGTGTAAAGTGTATCATATTGTAGCCACTTTCATAAGCTACCTGTGTGATGCATTTGATCTTTAATTACTTACAATTTTGGATTCAAATATCCAGACAGAAATTTTTTGCTTCATTTTTATCCGCACAACCCTAAAATTTGTATGTAATGACAATCATATTTCAAAAAGGTTTTAAAAAAGATAACAGGTTCATCATGAGTTTGGTTACAAAGTTTATTACTAATTTTCCTAAAATATTTTTCACTAAAAAAATGAAACAGATCATTGATCAAAGGCTCATTTCTCACTTTGCTATTTTCATGTTTATTCATTACAGATGTATTAACAGGCACTCTAAAATGGACCTAATACAGTATTAATTTTTGAGCACTAAAACTATATATGTCGCCATTTTACTAAAACACTTATTAATCTTTTATATAAAAATGTATCCTTTATTATTAAACAGTATACTAATTAAAAGCCTGTTTTTCCCTTTCACTATACTTTTAGGAGAAAAATTAACCCCATGTATGTTTTAAATGTTGCTGACATTTCTTCAGGTCAAGATATCAATATAAGATTTCACTCACTGAAAGCAGAAATGAATTACCTACAATGCCATACATGTCATTTTATTAGCAAATGAAGTTTAATTATAAAATGTCTAAATATTCATATGAAAAAATTTGATTTTAAATCCTTTCTCACATGTGACATTTCAACAACCACACAGCCCATTCATTTTTCTTTTTAACAAAAAACCTATATTGGATGAAAAACATGTACAGAATGGCCGCATAACAAATTGATGTACCTTCTTTTCTTCTTCTTTGTTCTCGATATATGATTATGGAGGATTTCAAACGACCAGGCCTATAGTTATGATGAACTGCACGGTGGCATCCAGGTCTGTCTCGCTCCCATAAAGTTTTTGATTGAAGGAGGTCATCTGTGGCCAGAACCTGTTGCGAGCTGTGTCATGTAAAGGGCATGTTTGGAGAACATGTTCTGCATTCTCTGGAGACATCCCACATGGGCAGTCCTCACTGTTTCCAATGCCTAGCCTTCGGAACATGTGTTGTCTTAGTCTGTTGTGCCCAGTTCTGAGTCTGAAGATAATATTTTGAGCTTGTCTGGGAAGATTATAATAGGGGTCGTTTTTGTCATGATCTGGGTGATTCCTCATCCATTCCTGCTGGATCCGTTCACCTATACAGCCCTTCATTTCTTCCGCAACCAGAGGGACATCCACTTGTATTTCTTTGCTGCCAGATTTTGCCAATTGGTCAGCTATTTCATTGCCATCTACCTTGGTGTGTCCTGGTATCCATTGCAGAACTGTTTCCTTTGAGTTTTGGGTCAATTTGTGTAGAGCTGTTCTGAGCTGGGTTAATTGAGTGTAGTGAGGCATCTGTGAGTATGACTATGTTGCTGTTTGGTGAGGAGTTTGTGAGTAGGTTGACGGCTTCTTCAATTGCTTCTTTTTCGGCTTTGAAAGAGTCTGAAGTTTTCCCAGTGGGCATACTATGTTTTATCTCCATTTGGCCATTCTATATAGATTCCAGCACCTCCATTTTGGCAGTTTGTTTGCGAGGAACCATCTGTGAATGCTCTTATCCATAGAGAACTGGGGTAGAGTTTGTTTATTTCATTCATTGCCATTGCAGAGAGAGTGTTAGTATCATATTTAGATTTTTTCTTTATTCCAGCTAGGGAGTCTCTCGTGGTTATTGGACGGAAGGAGTCCCAAGGGGGCAAGTCACTGTAAGGTTTTGTTTTCTTTAGGGAGACTGTATCCAGGTTGTATTTTTGTTTTAATTTTCTAGCTGCTGTAATGAAGTTTGATCTTTGCAATCTTTGAGTAGAGTTAGACTTTTGTACTCTCTTGTTAAGCGGGTGGTTTTCCAGTGTTACAATTTTTGTGTAGTGAGAGAGTATTTTGTTGTCCCTTCTTTCTTCAGTAGTTTGTAGAGATGTTATACTTAATTGATGTACCAAAATGTGCCATTTTAAGATTAAAATTAACCTGACAATATTTGCTTAAATTGTTAGTAATAATGTTTATAACTGATAGTTATTTGTGTAGAATTGTCTAGGCTTGTCTTCTTTTTTGTTATACTAAATTTTTAAATATATATATCTCCATTAGTAACTTTATTTAATTAGAAGGCTTTTTTTCTCATTGTGAGGAGTCAACCATGAGACTTTCACCCCAATAGTTTTCAATTTTAGTCAGCTTTTAAACTGTTTGTGTTAAATAACAAAAGTATTAGTGGTATACTTGAGGCGATATTTAGATCTTAAGCTAGAACTTTTACAAGACTGCAAAAGGTAAGAAAATTTTTCTAACTGTAAAGTTTCATAACTTATTAAAAAAAATAACATATACTCATAAATTCAAAATTCTATAAATAATTATTTCTATTATAATATCAGTTCCTACTATTAATCCAGGTGAACATTCTTTAAATAATTAATTACATGAGTTTAAAACATTCTTTAACAATTCACAAAGTTAACTGATTGATAAAAATTTTAAATGGAAGAATTGAAATTACTGATCTGATAGATACAGATTTAAGATATACACTTGTATCTGTATATTATGCAGACAGTTTGTACATTTGACCCTTTGTATGTACTAATTTTCACTTCTGTATTTGTCAGAACTTTCTACCAATCGTCACCCTTATCCATACTTTTAACATTAAACCACTTGCTTGTCCATTTTCATTCATCTTATCTTAATTTGACCCTAAAGGCTCAAGTCATAAATAGTTTGCAAGACATCACATAGTATATTTCTACTTAACTTACGCATTATTTATGTGAGAAAGAGACTATATGGACAGATAATGAGAGATAAAAATGCAATTTTCGCATTGTATATGTTACATCTATGCAGTGTTTGCCTATAAACTTTGAAGATTCTGAAATTAGTTTTTGATGTGACTTTGAAAGTGCTCCAGGAACAAAACAGAAATAATTGTAAATGAAATCTTATAGAATATTGTTCATAATGATCTCCGATGAAACAGCTAATGCAAAACTGAAAAATACTACTAAAATAGGAGAGAAGGCCCCGGAGTGCAGGTACTTTTCTCATGTCTGATCAATGTCGCTAAGTCCACCCAGCTTACAAATGGGTACCGGACAATTGTTTGAGAAAGAAAAGATGGAGGACATTGTAATAGATACAAGTTCCCATAGAATAGCCATGCTACAGAAACAGATTAACTCTACTTGACTACCACCCGCAAGCAAAATCTGACCCTCATGACATATTAATCCAGCCCACCAATCACTTCATACTGAAGTATGTGTTTGAAGTCCGTGTAAGGATGAGATGAAATCTCTTTAGAACCTATAAACCGCTATTGGGATGGTCTTTATGGTTTCCTTCTTTCATTCCCACCATAGCCGATAGTGCAATGGCCATATAGGGACCAACAAAGATATAGAAGGGACATTAACCATGACCTGAGATATCCATAGCGCCTCACCAGAGATCAAACCAGGGACCATCAGGTCGACAGTCGTGCACTTTAAAATCTGTCCCCATAGAAGTATAGCAGTAGCCTTTTATGCTATAGCTTTTATATTTTATTTGCATTAGTCTCTGTTCTTGGTCTGTCCCGCCCTTCAAATTTACAGCCCCAATGAGGCCCGCAACTCTAACCTGTAATCTTGGAATCCAGTCTTTAAAAGGTCCTAAAAGTTTTGTGATAATGCTCTGACATACAATTGCATCCATGCTTATCTCTTCATCTCCTGCAGTCAGTGTTGGATCAACCAGAAAGTAGCCTGAGCCATTACAAGATTCAAGTTTATCTCTGAAAATATTTGAAGCCTTAAATAGTGATTCCAATTGAGAAATTATTACCAAGATGATTAATTACCTGCTTAGCTGAACATACACAAATTTGTCTATACAATTTAGCCTATGTTTTAATTTCATTTATAAGTAAAACTAATTATCTTAATACTGCGAAGTGAACTCTAGCCAATGATAATAAAAAGGATGAGCCATGTTAATTAATGATCATCTATTAGATATGACTTTCCAACTGCTGCTATCAAAGTTAGTTCAAGACAGCATTTGGAATTACTCGAAGAAATATTTATAGCCTTCAAAATTATGGGAAAGAAAATGGGAAGGGGGAGCCCAGATAAAACAACTCACAAACTGTCAGTGGTGAAGTAGTAATTGAAGGAGCCGGCAGTGATGATCTTCACATCTGCCATCAGCTCAGTCCTGTCACTTTTGCTGCCAGTGACAGTCTTCCAATGGACCTCATAGTACTTCCTCCTGTCATATGAGTTGTTTAAATTGTCTGGGTGATTGCAAAACACTCTGACATCTGAAGCCATTAGACTTGGCCCCAACACAAAACGCAGAATCCAGCCTGAAAAAAGATATTAAAAGAAAAAATAGTTATTTTTTCTTAAAACTTAACACATGATAAGAGTTTGATGCCAAGATGAAATAAATACATCAAATAAAAAAAACATGTAATCAATGCATATCATAGAAGAATTTAAAGATTACATTTTAAATGTTAATTTGTAAACTTTATCCAAATTGTATCAGTATTTTGGGTAATTTGCTATTATGTTCTTGATATAGTATGAATGCAATAAAATTTTTAGAATGGAAATAATAAAACTGTTGAGTGGATACAATGAATTTTTAAGTATTTGATGTAAAAATAAGACTGAGGTAGGAAATAATGATGAACTTGTTTAGAGTTTATATCTCCAGAATTTTTTTTATTTCAAATGAATGATTCCATTCTGGAATAAACTTCTCTCTTTGAACTCTCAGTTTATCTGCCAGCTGAGACTGAAGTCTCTAAGAGCTCTGAGATTAAACTTGCTGTGACCCTCAGCCTGAGGGAACTGCCACACCTCCCCATAAAGCAGTGGTGGCACTGAGAGTCAACATTGGGCTCCATTTCAGATTTTAAAAAAAGAATCTGTCACAGTTTTTTTTTCTATGTTTATTATTATTATTATAGCATATTTCCAATAAAAAATTAGTTCACTAGTATTAAATAATGGTTGGGGCAATAACAATTATAGAATACAATATACATTTTTGATTTAAAAAATACTACTTGATAATGTAAAAAAAAAAAACTACATTAATGCATGGCAGGCATGATGAATGGTCTGGACCTCATTATTTGATGGCTTCTTTCATTCATTATAAAAAGTAATTATGCATCAGTTCTTATAATCAAGATTCTCTCACTCAAACATTTTCATACACATTTATGGTTCAATTTTATTTTTATGTTCAGAATCACATCACATCTCATCAGCCCCATAGCGTGAAAATTCTACAGGAGGGGCCAGACAAAACGCAGGGGGACCCGGCCCCCCCCTCATGCACACTACGGGCCTGCATCTCATACCCTTTCCCTCATCACAGAACATTGTTGACTTGGATTTGGGAAGGGGGGGGGACACAGATAAAAAACCTGACCTTGATTAGATTTGGGTCTAATACCCCCCCCCTCGGCATACCGGCGTAGAACAAGTAACCATAGCCCGAGATTGTCTCCCTCCATACACTGCCTATGCACACACCAGCAAGCCCTCTGACTACTAAGTGATGTGATGATAGCTATCACAAACCAACAGTACACACAAACTATGTCAAGGTCAGCAGCAACAGGGGCGATGTATTACGTGCTAAAGAACATAGGCTGTATATGTGTGTATATATATATATATATATATATATATATATATATATATATATATATATATACACACATCGAGAGAGAGTATACTTACATACACTAATACACAGACGATGTCCTCGACCAGACACCCCCCTCCCCTCACCCAAATTTAGACAGATACAGCAGTCACCGACGCGTATTTTTTTCATTTTAATAAAAAAAAAATAAGGTACATCGCTATAAACGGTGGTAGCTGTTGGGCGGCATAAGGACTCGGGATACACAGCACAAACCAACTGTTGTTCCCAACCGTCCCATCCATCTCATACTGAAACTGTGGGTGGGGAAAATATATAAAATTTCAGATGATGACTCTTCAATTGGGGGGGTGGGGGGGGGATAATTATAAAGTTAGATCAATCCTCATCTGTTGTATAATGTCGTGATCTCATTGAGAAAACAATGACAGCTCTAAATCATCTCGGCGTTTCTCCTTTTTACACCTCCCTCTCCCCTCCCCAACCCCCACACATCGTAGATGCAATCACCAAGTTAAAAATGTCACCCACGTGTTTCTTGTTTTAAATAGTGAGCAAGTAACCTGGACAATACCTACATCTGTTGGTGGTTGTGGTGTAAGTCACCTTAACCTTTTAAAACAAGTCACACTGTCGTTTTTTTACACAAATAAAAGTTGCTGAAATAACCCAATATAAATATTAAAACAACAACAACGGGTAAAACAACATCAACCAGATGTAAAGTTTATTTACACTATTGTACGCACGTGTTCATCGTATGCTACAAAAAAGAGAGAGAGAGATGCCCAGACCATCGGCAATTAATTCATTTCCCAGAGGCTAATGATTCCTACGAAACTAATGGAATATTTATGCAGGCTGCAAGTGGACAACAAGCGTCGACAGAGGCATCTTGAAAAAAAAGGGGGTGATAAATCTTACCATGTATGCGTCGGAGGCAGCGGATTAGGGGAAGGTCCGGGACCTCCAGACAGGGAACAAACGTCATGCTTCATTTTTTAGGAGGCCCCCTTCAATCATCTTGCGGGAGGGCTCCAAGATGTTAGCAACAAGACTAGTATGCATTATTACATCAATATAAGATTATCAATGTACATATAGATAAGCATGTATGGTAAGAGATGTTCCAAGTACTGACTATGCCATTGAAGTGCTGGTACAACTACCCAATATGCAAAATACCCAATGCGCAATTACGAGTAGTGGTCCCAACCATAGATATGTTATTTATATATGGTCGCAACGGTAAGTACAACTATTCCAAAAAAATGTACTAGAGTACAGGTCCTTGGTAAAACAATTCTAAACAGCTTGCAATATTTCAGAGCTGAGGGAATAAAGAACTCTAAGTCGCAGCAAGTTTAAATGTACAGGTCATACGTTAAAGGTGGAGAACACAGAGTGACAGACTAAGAAAACTCGTTCATTCAATTGAATGGAAATAAGGGGGCGACATAAGATCTTATGAATAAAATCCTAAAGCTAATGCTTAGGTTTAATTCTGCATGCATGTCACGATGGTCATCACAGAAAGAGAAACATTTAAACTTAATAAATGGGTGGTTATAAACCCAGACTGAGTTCAGAAAACAAAAAAAAAAAAGATAATAATCCACATTTAAAATAAAAGACGCCTATAATAAATATATTAAAAAAAAAAAGCAATGAGTAACAAAAATTATTTATCCTTCCGTTTAAAACTTCATTCCGAAATGACCCATATTGACTACAGTTAGAATGACATACCTAACCCCACACCTTAACACTTTCCAGTCATGCTATCATTGTTTACTACATCTATGGACAAAAAAAAAAATTTGCTTTGGAGGTCAGTTCAGCAATAAAAACAGGCAGGCTGTAAGCATAACAGTTTCTAGTTTAAAATATGGGCCAAAAAATTGAAAGTAGTAAACAAAAAAGGGGGGTGGGGGCTAGGAGAGAAATGTGCTTACTAGCAAAACAAAAAAAACAAGAGAGAGCCGGTGGTGTTTTGTAACTGAGTAAAAGGGGGTTGCTCAGCTGTGATAAGAAGAATACAAGCACATTTGTTTACTTTTGGGGAGCTGACTGGCAAAAATGTAACACAGTGGACAACACCTCAACACATAATATCATCCTCCTCAGCTGCTTTCACTTAGAGTTTAGACTACCCTGAGCAATAGACACCATATGCAAGACTGTAAAATAAGACTTATTTTCGGAGTGCACTCAATTATCACAAGCAATGCAGCCAGCACATTTCAAAGGGCCATGATTATCTAAAGATGCCTCATCAAGCCCCACATGATGAAGGGCCTAGAAATCTTTGTTGCATGGGTGGGGGGGGGGGGTCTCAAAGTAACTCTGCCTTTATATAATAATACACACAAAACATATGTCTGTGTATCGAATTTCTTATTCATATTTGGGCATACATGCCTTTTTAGTACAGTGAGTTGATTTTATGAGTAAGCTCTCATTTTCTCCAAGTAATGTTAATACATGTAGTATGTCATTGAATGATATACGGGTGGGATGAAAAAAAAGCCTTACCTTTTTCAAGCCTGTATAGCTTATACTGGTTATTCTCATCTTGATTCAGGGTTAGAACCCTCACCTGGGCTAAGGAGGTCATTCTGAAATTGAACATTTTTCTTTTTGTATTTTGGACTAAGTGGACTTTTTTTCTTGCTTTAATAATAATAATAAAAAAAAAACCATGCCCATATGTCGCAAGACCCTAAAGTAATAATGTTTTGTAAAAAAAAAAAAATGTATAACAAATATGAATGTAAATCAAGCCCCTTTTTCAGTGACTGACTGACTATCTCTTAAAAGAAAACTACAAGATTTACTGAGAAGATTTATTGCAATAATTATGCAACACTAAAACTGGGTCACATTATCTCTCTTTAAAGAAGCAGAAATTTAAAAAAAAAGTAGCTCAACTGCTATGGGGAAAGCTCACTAAGAAAGGAAGAAATAAAATATCTTTGTGAGTTAATACACTTCATTTCCGTAATTTTAACTTGCATCAAAAGGTTTTAAATTATAATAATTATTATTTATAAATTACACGATGTTTGAAACAAAATTTGCTAGTACGTATGTTTTAAAGGAGAAAGCATTCAAAACAGATAAAACATCATGTAAATAAATACATGTTTGTTTTTCATTTTGTTTAATATTACACTCATGGGCATATCCCTCCAATAACAGGGTAAAAACGGTTATTGGAAAATCTAGTGTTATTTGAAATATGAAACCAGGCTGTGTGAGACTATGAAACTTAGGCTAATAGGGGGATGTTTTAAGAAAAAAATTATATATATTTTTTCTTTATATTCTATTAAAACTTTTTTTTATTTGGTTTAAAAATATAAGCAAGGAAAAAGAATGATTCTTATTTAATTCAAAATTATTTTATTTCTTATCTATGTCTTATTTAATAAGGCCAGAGATTCTTTCAATGTCATGGCAAACGCTTTTTTGTATTATTTCTCAACTGTATGTAAGGGAAAGAACTATGAATATGGCTATAAAATAAATGGGATTTATCCTGTCAATTTAAACTCAAATTAATAAATTATATGCACCGACTCTGATATTCCCTTTGGTTAGATAAGAAACATAAAACTTCAAGAAATAAAAAAGTTCATGTTCTTTTTCGAATGTTTTGTATTGAAAATTGTATTCTAATTTAGAGTGAATGCATTTTCCAAGAGGGAAAGTGGTAATTCTCAAAATGTGTTCAAGTGAAAAATGAATAGCAAAAAACTGTGTTGTAGTTAAATATAGTTTAAAATAGTAAAAAAAAGTCATAGCATCAAAGCAGGGATAAGGCTTAGTGTTGCCAGTCATAGTCAGGCATATTTATAGAAAATGCTTTTTTATGGTACTGACTACAAATTTAAATATGTATAACTTTCATTTATATATATATATATATATATATATATATATATATATATATATATATATATATATATATATGTTGTTAGTCAAATAATTTATATAAATACATAAATCTATGTTTGTTTGTGCCTTGTATACAGCCTAAAAAAACATCAATAAATTTTTCTCTAAGAGTTATGACCAGCAACACTCACACCTTGTCCCTGCATCAAAGACAATAAAATACTATTTGAAGAAGGCCTATTAGCCTATTTCTGTCAAGTAAAGAGGCCAGACTAATTATATCATAAAAAATTGTCTCTAGTTACCAACATGTATAACTATAAAAGAACTCAATAACATAAAATCATCCAAAGCACTATTAAGAAATGTATAAAATTTATGCTGAAAATAAAGAGGCATTAAAATAAAATTATTATTAAATAACATGACATTTAATTTAAAATTGTATAGAAGTAGACCAAAGTTTCTCAAACATTTAGAAACTACACAGAAAAAAAATTTACAGTCTTTCTTCTTAAGACATCCTAAATTTAAATTTAGGATTGTAAAGAAAGTTGTGCTAAATGTTTAGAAAAGTGAGCTGTTTACTATGACAAGCAAATTTATATATATATGTATATATATATAAACTGAGACTATTTGATTCAAGACAAAATATCAATCAGTGATCAGGTTAATAATAATAAATATACAATACATATAATGACATAATATATTATACAATACATATTACTGGGAATATGTTATGCAAATTTTGGTGCTATGTAATCTTTCAAATTTTACTCAGTAACATTTATCATTTAGATGAAATTGTTTATCATTTAATATGATTTAAAATATATTATAGTTTATATCCTTAATTTAATTTTGTAAAATTGTATACTAAATTCTTTTAGTTTATTAGAATAAAATTACTATTTTATAGACTTTTTGAAGTGACCATGATTTGTTACAATATTTATTATAAATTTTATATCAACTATAAATTATAATAATATTATATAACTATTGGAACTTTTGGAAATAAAGATGCAAGATAAGAAGTTTTACCTAATTCAAAGTGAAAAGAATAATGATGTATTATGAAGTAATAGTATTGATTGTAAACAATGTCAATGTATTAAAAATTAAAGTTATATAACATATTAATACTGAAATTAGTGAAATATTGGCCTACTACTGGGTCAGTAACTCACTGGCAAAATATCAAGATATTTTTAGAATTTTAAATATGTATGACAGTGCGCGACTGTCAGATATGTTTTTTAGAGTATCACCTATGTGTGTGGTGTGTGTGTTTTTTCCAACTACAAATCAGTACATACAATAAGTATAATGTTGTGTTAGTAGTAAGTTAGTGTTACTGAACTGTTACAATATAATTATTATGGCATGTACTGTACGATTATCATCATGTCATGTCCAATAAAAAATTAAATAACAGTTTTAATAGTTAGATAATGCTCTTACCTCAAGATTTTCGGGAGAAAAAATACCTTACTTTAATGTTGCATTTATTATTCAAAATGTACTTTGATATTCTTTATCACTTATTTAAGTGTTACTAAGGCTAAGGTTGATATATTCTGAACACCAGTGTCAAACACAGTTAGTGACCTTTACGCATATTGGTATCGAGTACTTAATTACATCAGTACACACTGAAAATAAGTATATGTTGTGATTAATGAGCTCAAATTCTACAATTTCGACATAAAATAAAATAAATACGCTGCATACATGCAAAATTATAATTAAGAAAATATAGCATAAACTGCCTTAAACATTTAAATGTAATGTAGTCGATACCTTTCACAATACTTTAATCACATGATTATCAACCTTCACCTTGAGTTCGGTATATAAACCTAGAAGAAAATGTTGCGATTTATATCGCAATTTTTTTTTCAATATTACAGAGAACTAATGTTTAGGCTAACATCTAAGGAGAGTTTTCCATGCAGACTTCTTTTCGTACGTAATTTATTGCGTCTATGTAAAATGCAATATATATAAATTAGTTAGTATTGTATCTTTTTGTCTACTGACAGCTTATCCTTTCGACCCCCCCCCCCCCTTGTCCGTAATAATTTTCACTTTCAGATATGTTCCAACTTGAAAGTACTGACCATTCAAGTATAAGTGCACAGGTCACACTTAACAGGTATAATTACCTACGTTGTAAGTACGAGTACTTACATAAAAGACACACTATATATTTCAAGTACAAACTTTTAAAAGTATCCAAGAAAGTGTAGGTACATGCACCCATGCCAAGGTACTAGTACTGATACAAAAGTTCAAGTATTCCGAAAAAGTACTGGCGTAGTACTTAAGACTTAAGTACCCCATCCATGTAAACGAGCTAAAATAAAAAGGGACTCGTACTTGACATTTTCTATACAATGATTAAAAAAAAACACCATACAATGAAAGATGACTAATAGTCTAATACTAATAGGGGAAAAAAATCACACCATCAGATAAAAAGATGATTATTCAGTTTCCATCATCTTAGATAAACGGATCATATTCAGCCATTTTTCCTTAGTGTCAAGCACTCAATGGGTTCGGGGGGAATTAGTTCTTTGAGGTTCTGTGGGGAAGACATTCCAAAATTCTAAAGGGCTTATAAAATCCATAGTATAAAAAAAAAAATTCCAAAAACAGAAAAAAAAGTTGGGCTCGTCCGGGATTTGAACCCGGGACCTCTCGCACCCAAAGCGAGAATCATACCCCTAGACCAACGAGCCATTATTGAAGAGGAAATTTAACGCATTATAAAAATACTTAAAATATTTCTCGATTTGAATTTTTTTACAAAAAATTATTCTATACTTTCATAAAAATAATTAACTGACGGATTTTTCTATAAAAGAAATACATTACTCACAATTAAAATGCGATTTTACCAATGAGCTCAATATTTAACTAAATATAGAAATCAGTATATGGACTTGCCACTCTGGGCTCTATAATTAAATATAGAGCTCAGTGATTTGCCAACTCATTTTTAATGGGATTAAAACGACTTCCGCTGTCAATGTAATCAAAGACCAACCTGATGTAATGCAACGGCGATCGCTTTCATTATAAATATAATCAAAAGCTCCTTTATTCAGAAACCAGCCAGGGATAAAAACATGGATATTTCAGATACGAACAGAAAAGGCTCTCTTACTTTACGTTCTGATCATATGAACTACTCAAGAGCAATTTTAAATTCAAAATGGTTAGTTAAGTCAGGCTGAGACAGTCAACCTGACAGATTCAAGAAATTTATTCTTAATTGACTTTTACAAACTTTTACTAGACCTAAACTAAATCTTAGTCTTTAAAATAATTAAATATAAATAATCTCTTTGATTGAGTTTTAGTTTGTGGTACTGTAAATTATACACTTATAGATAAAGATCATTGCCGCAGTTGGTGTTAAAAAAATACTATTAAAATAAAATTATTTAAATACTCTATTTAATTTCAAAATGTTTTTATAAGACAATTATTAAGACTACTGTGGAATGTTTTTTAGAGTGGCATCAGAGATTGAAAATCATGGTTGACGAGAGTAGCTTTTCTTTTCTAACCTAGGCTAAGGTAAAGTCACATAGACTATGGCATCATTGGCGTCTATGGTAAAAACAAAAGAAAAACTAGGCAAAATGATTCTCATTTACAAATACACAACATTATTTATACAATTTCCAATAGTTTTTAAAGTTTAATTTCAATTTACAAAGTTTTTTTTTTAATATAGTTTGATATACATATAGCAAAAGTGATTTTAAAAGTCTCCTAATTCTGATTCTTAGGTATACATAAAGATTCAAAATGGACAGCAATATGGGCAATGTTTATAAAGAAGCTTGAATATTTATAAAATAAATAGGTTCTGTTTTAAAAGAAACTCTACCCTTATAGCCTGGAACTACATTAATGACACTATTAATGTTTTCCCTACTGCAGCATTTACTTTACACTATAAATTATAGGACAGGATTTTTTTAGTTATAACTTTTCATGATGCACCCTTATCTAGAGTCTTGAATTTATATTTTAACTAAGCATAGATTGTCTTGTTTGAAACCTCAATAATGTTATCTATATTTAAAAAATCAATATCCAAATTTAAAAATTACATCTAATCTTGTGATCCAGAATCCTATTAGGAACAACATATATTTATTTCAAAGAAAAAGAATCATAAATCACAAAGCTATGATTAAAAAACTAATAGCTAATTTTTGACTAAACATTTGCAAAATTTAAGTGCTAGAAAACAATTTGAAGTGCTATTTACCAAGATATTGTTAATTTAAAACTTTCCAATTTGACAAAACTTATAAATGCTGGTTTATTAGTTATCTTTTAAAGTGATAGGTGTGTCTGAGTTCCAAACAGTGGTATAAAAGGGAAGGTAACTTGAGCTTGAGTTAAATTTCATAAAATCTTAAATATACAATGGATTTACTATGCATTAAATGCTGTCTGAACAGTTTTTCTGTGAATAAAATTTAATAAACAGTGAAAGCATTGTTATTTTTGTTTTTTTAATCCCAGGAATAAAATTTTGTTAAAGTTTCAGATTTATATTTACATATTACTTAGCCCCCCTCCCCCACCAAAAATTAAAACAACACCCATGCAGTTGTTAATTTAATAAATAACTATTTCAATTTGCAAATTAAAATAATAATTTTATAGGCACCAGGCTAGAGAAGCAGAACCTAAAGATTATGACATGAATAAACATCCTGTTCGCTCATTGGCTTTCTCAACTTATAAACGTCTTGGGAATGTCACAGATGGAGTAAGCAAAGAGTGTACTTTTTCTTACTTCTTTATAAACTCATCATACATTTTAAATATTTTTTTCTATTAGAAACTATATTTATTTTTTAAATGTCAATTATTTATACAGACATTTAAAAAAAATTAGTTTGCATTTTTTTTTATTACTAGTTTTCTGTTCATAAAAAAATATTGTAGAATGTCTTATTTTTTACAGTTCTAATTAAAAAAAAAAATCTTCAGTCTTTTCCAGAAACCACTTATCAAGCTCACACTGGACAGATTAACTTAAAGCCATTGTATGAAGCTAGAGATTGCCAAAAACCAATGGTCCAAAGAGAGACAGTAGCTAGTGCAAATGCTGGAATAGACAGGTAAATTGATTTATAGTACATGAAGTCCATTTCAGAATATTTTAAATCTCTTGTGTCTAATAGGATGTCAAATGTTAATTTGTTGAGCATTTTACCAATGTTTATTCAAGAGATATAGGAGACCCTAAAGGGACATTTGGTGCAGCATTGCCACGTCATGGGCCAGATCATAATAGATTTTATCTTGATACAACTTACAAATCAGATTATGTGCCTCCATTTCCTTTCACTCATCAAGAAGAGGATAAAAAGGTATAGAAAAGAATCCCAACCTGTGTTGTTGATTACTTTTGAGTTTCTTTTTTGTCATAAAATTAAAATTTTAAAATATTTTTTATTCAGTCATTCAACATGCAATCTGAAGAATATGAAGATAAATCACAAGCATATAAGAAAATGAAGTCTCAGTTCACTGACACTGCTGATTACAAACGCAATGGCTGGAATACTTGGCAGGATGAAAGTGGAATTTATGCAAACTCACATTTTAAAGCTCAAGTTTTTCCAAAAACAGAAACGATTTCTGAAAGACTTGTGTAAAACAAGTAATATATTTTTAAAATATTAGATCTGTTGTTTTTTTTTTAATTTCAGCACTCTATAGCATTAAAATGATGAAAGAAAATACTTAATAATATTCATAAGGATTCCTCTGGCTAAAATATGAAAAGCTTTTTTTGCTTTTTGAAAACTTTTACTCATCATTATAAATGTACAACTTTGTAATCATTTTATAAATATATTTAACTTTAACTGATCATTAATAAAGAAAATTTTAAAAACTTTGTAGTTTTTTTTGTTAGAGTCTTTTTAAAAATCAAATGAACAAAATTGTAAAAACCTCAAAACAAACTCAGAAATGTATATGAAAGATATATTTATTGCCAAAATATTTTAGTACAAAAAGATATGTAAATAACCATTTTGAAATTTATATTTATTTGAAATTTTTAAAGTGTGATAAAATATTAAAAAAAGATATAGTAAAAAAAAAGTTCTTTTCATCAATTTGAATGGATCTGTTTCTTTTTCATGTAATTAATAAAATTTTTAAATAAATATAAAGGCACATTTTTTGGTATTAAATAAACAACATGAAAGATAAAATCTGCATAATAATATTGACAAAAAATGGCTTAATAACTGAATGTACCAAAACATGAAAACAATAAATAGAGAAGACCTATGCTAGTTAGAATTTTCTGGAAAATCTTTTTTTAATAAACTTTATTTAAATTACAATGCTCTTAAAACAAAATTATAAAACAATTATCTCAATTTGAAAAAAAGAAAGGTAAAATTTCACTGTCAATAGCTCACTTTGAGAGATAAAGTAAAAAGAGTAAGTATTATTGGTTTAATTTGAGAGAAAGAAGAGGTCAAAATGGTAAGAATCATTAGCTCAATCTTAGTCAAAAAATAGGTAAAGTTCACAGTCGTTAACTTTTCAAAATTTTGAAGCTAACTTGAGCTCAGTTTTAGTGTAAAATAGAGTTGTGTTCTTTGTCATGTTTAATTCTTGTTGGTTTTCAGATGTTTTTTTTTCATGACACTGACTAGACAATGAAATATTGCAAAAAAAATACTGCCACATATGACACCTTAACAAAAATTGTCCCAGACAAAAAAAATATTGGGAAAATAACAAAATAGTTTTTTGAAAAAATTCCTGTCACTTTTTTGTTAACTAAATACATATATTATGCTTTTAAAAACTGTCCAAAATGATAAAAAAAATGATAAAGGGATGTTAACATATATTTAAACATTTTAATAGCATGATAATAAACAATTTAGTTCCATAAGATTGTTTGATTCTAAAGCAAATTATTATTATGCCAAAAATCACAAATAGATGGTAAGTGTATAACTAAAAAAAAAATAACAACTCCAAATTTAGTTATAATAACATATTTCAGGACACATGATAATAAACAATTTAGTTCCATAAGATTGTTTGATTCTAAAGCAAATTATTATTATGCCAAAAATCACAAATAGATGGTAAGTGTATAACTAAAAAAAAAATAACTCCAAATTTAGTTATAATAACATATTTCAGGACACATTTTTTTAACTAATGTTTGTATTATATATTGTTCTAATGCTTATGAAACGATAAACATATTTTGTTCATTTTCTCTTAAAACATATATAATATACCATAAAATCTTTATATTAATTAGTTAAATATACAAAATTAATTATAATACTGATTGAAAAAGTTGTAATACAAATGGATTTTTTTAAAACATGGTTAGAATGTATAACCTAATTGTTTAACTCATTTATTGAGTTTATTGGTCTTAAAAACAATTGTAGCAAAATTTATATAAAAAAAAAAATGCATATACATGTATTAATTTTTCTTAAGGATCAAAATTATTACAGGTTGTTTTTTTTATAATGTGATTGCAAGTTGTGTAAAATAAGACATTAAAATAATAATACATATAAAAAAAATAATGACAGACTAAACTTTTTTTTCCTTATTCTAATGGGCAGGCATCATTTCTAACATCACCATTGATAGGAACATAGAGGGAATAGTGCTTATTGTTAATGTAAACATTGCGAATGCAGCCTGCATAGTTTCCAGTGGTGACCACACCTTTAGCTGTTAAATCTAAAAAAGAAAAAAAAAAGCAATAAGAGCTTAATATTATAATAAAAGGGGGGTTGTTTTCTTGTTTTTTATTGTTCTTGAGAAAAACTATAAAAAAAAACTTATCAGAAAAAAAAAAGAAATGATGCTTTGATGCAGAAAAATTTTGATGCAAACTTATATTTCAATTTACTGAACTTTATGAAAAAATATTTGGGCTGTTAAAGTTATAAAATGTACCTGTTAAACCACCTAAGTAAAGTGGATCATTAGTGTCAGCGGCAAAAACAGTAGATTTTGCAGCTTGTTCTACAACTTTGGAACCATCCACAGTTAAAGTCAGAGTATTACCATTCTTCACAGCTGTGTGATTACAATATAAGGATTAATATCTTGAAAAAGAAAATTTAACTTGTGAATAATGTATTACATAAAAGAAATACATAAAAACTTTACAAAGGTATAAAACTGACAAAAGGAGAATCTTGTGTTACTTTAGAAACTGATTTAGCCTCTAACTGTCTTAATGTCAGTTATGTTGTGCTCAATAAATACATTATAGAAAAAAGAAATGTATATCGTGACTGCATGAAATGATAACTAAGCATGTATTAACTTACCATGTATAGTATGCCAGTTGCCATCACACAGAGTGAATTTAGATGAAGCCTTATATCTTGCTGTGATTGGTCCAACACCATTATCCACAGTAAATATTACCTGAGAATGAAAACCAAGTTATCTTTTGCCCATAAAATTCACCTTTCTTATATTTAGCAATTTAATAAGATTTAACTTTTTCAAACGTCCAACAGAATAAATTAATTCTTCCTAATTGCATTTATGTGCATAAATGAATTATGATTATGTTTACAATTTTTTTTGTAGCTCTTACAGCCGAAAAAAAAACTGCTTTCTGTAGTTGTTAATAATTCCTACTAAGGTTTTACTAAGTGAACAAAGTAAAATGTAATCTCTAATGATAAACTAAAATATAAATCATTAAAATAAAATCATATACACATAGGCAAAATAAATGAGCATTGATATGGGGAAGTTATAGAAAAAAACTATTCATGTAGGCCTATATTTTTTAATTAAAAAAACTAACAAATACATGTATTGCTTTCCTTATAGTTAAATAGAATAGTAGGAAGCATCATTTAATTATTACACGATGATATCATTAAATAAACAAATATAAGTTTTGATCAAAAAGGAGAAAAATATTCAATTCTAAAAGGAAGAGATATTTTAACTCTGAATGTTAAAAACCATTAATGGAGTGATTTTCAAAGTGCCCATTTTTCATAACCACCTTTGCCAAGTGTACAATGGCAATTGAGGCATCATGAAGAGATAGGTGAATAGAAACACTGGGATTTGAACCTGTAAACTTAAGCATGCAGATTGGTCTCACAATTAAAGAATAAGCCAAAAGGAGAAAAAAGCATCATTACCATTTGACTATGATATATACATGGCTGGATAGCCAAGTCGATTGTGAACTTGACTCGCATGCTAAGGGTACGGGGGTTCTATGCATGGCAAAGTCAAAAATATTCGCCAATGATTTGGAGAAGAAATGGGTGCCGTCAAGTCTATAAGGAAAGGACATAAGTCTATAAAGAAAGGGCATTTCAAAGCACATCTGTTAATGAATCAATTTGTCCCCCCAATGACCACGTCGGTTAAGGGAATAAAAAAATATACACTTACATCTCCCTCTGACAGCTGCAGGACAACAAAGTCACTCTTGTTGTTAACGGAAAGTAATACTCCTTCCTGTGTTCTAGGCCTTATTTGTAGCTGAATGTCCATATCAATGTGAACTTTAAATCTTTCAGCTGACCAAGGAAAAAGAAATGAATCATTTTATACAAGCCAAACAGCCTGCATAACAAGCAATAACAGTAACAAAATAGATCAAAACAAAAGTAATGTAAAATGTAAACAGTTGACTTGAAATCACTAATAATCCAATCTATAAAAAAAAAAAACAGGAACAGAAGAGATAAAAATACAGTTATATTTTATTTATATATATATTCATTATATATATTAACTTTGTTAAAATCTTCTGAAAAGTGCAAATACAACCCATTAAAAATTCAAAACCTGTATGTCCAGACCACCTCAGTGTGGTTGCTCTTTTCTCTCTTCCTCACGATATCACAGGAAAAAAAGGAGACTGTCCGTAGGCCAGCACATACAATTATGACTAAAATAAGATATTGCAAGAATTGCCTACTTGCAATGGAACTCCTACAGCCAGAAAAAGGTTGGCCACCCACAGACCACTTAGAGATGGTCTTGAGAACAGGAGAAAAACCGATGCAACCTAAAATGGGGGGGCTGAGAAAACCCTGTGCCCCACAAGGAATTCATGTAATTAAGCAGATCAGGTAGCCCAAACCAAATTTTATTTATGCACTCAATATATTAGTTTAATTGAAAAGAACTCATTCTAAGAATGTGGATGCTAAATATACTAGAATATCTTAAAAATAAAAAAAGTACTGGACTGGTAAAAAATCAATTTTTTTTTGTCAATAAAAAGTCCCATTCTCAGATATAATTATAAAAAAAAACTATAACACACATGCTTCAAACTAATGCAAAATTCACATAATAACACATAGACAGCACTCAATTTATCAATGCTTTAAATTAATAGTAACCAATATTTTTTTTTTGCAACAAACATGGCTTTTCGTCAAGTTTGTCAATGGGTTGCAAACTACAAAAAAATTAAGACTTTTAAAAACTGAATCATTTCCAGACATTATAGTAATACCGTTTATAAAGAACATTAAATGCTTTTTTTTTTATTGTGGTGGCTTCTTACACTTTACAGTTTTGTCAAATCTCAAAATAAATAGATTTTCCATTTACCAACATAGGGTGCAGACATTTTTAATTTTTTTTTTTAAATATTTTCAAATATTGAAATATTCTCTGATTTCAGGGAAACTTATTATAGTCTAATTCTGTTTTCAGCTCCATAGGAAATTGGATGAGCTATTCAATTGAGACCATCTAACGTAAGAAGACAGTAACCAAACTTTGCATGCCACAATAAACATTAATCTCATTTCATTCATTTTTGGTGCACTCCTGAACTATTGAGAGTATAACCAATGGACATGAAGGATAGTATTTTAATTGAGAGGGGAAATAAAAGGAACAAAATATATGCAAATTTAAATTTCAATAAGAAGTATCACTATATGAAAATTTTAAAACTTTGGTCTCGAGAAACTGATAATAAGACATGTTTAGTGAGATCAGTAAATACAGGAATTACTTACAAATTTTAGAACTATATAATTTGCAGTAAAATATGTCTGCTTAACTCAGCAGTTATAGTTGACTCATCAATGTTTATCCAACGTTAAAGAGAGTTAACTATTTGTATATTTTAAGGCAAGGATGACAATTCTTTGTGGGCCGCTATTTGGGCGAAGAATGTGTAGCCATTTAGTACATTTGTATTTCCATTACACAAGTTTAATACTTAACATATTTGATAAAAGGTAACAGACATCAGGATTGTTAGTGATACTACTTGAGTGAACACAATAAAATAAAATTGTTGAATAAATAAAAACACTAAACAGCTAAAAAGAAAAAGCAATTATTGTGATTACTCTGATGATGAACATACCAAGTGTTAGGTATCCTCCATTAAGACCAAAGAATGCTCCAGACTCATCAGAATTTGAGCAATGTGTTGTGTTGATTGTTGCCGAAGGTTTTGGGAATTTATTGCCATCAATGATGAGATCTCTAATACAGCCGGAGAAACCAGTGTATGTAATATTCTACAAGAAGGATATTACAATATGTATAATTATTGAAATTTATGCTAAATAAAAAAATTCATTATACAATAATTCAATTCAGAGAAATCTGTGTACAATCTACAAGAAAGGTTCCATTATATACATGTATATTAAATTGTAAAAAAACTATTAAAAAAAAAACCCTCAAAATAATTTCATAATTAAAACAATCATTATTGATTATATTATTAGTAAACATTTACCCTTAAATTTTTTAATGCTCTTTTAATGATAGAATCTGGAAGACCTCCAACATAATGGGGTTCATTTAGGTTGAGAGTTTTTGCTTGTTTCAGGCTGTTCTTTTGAGTGATAAATTTTCCATCAACATGTAAACTTCCTTTTCTATCTACACGATTCACTTTTACCTATTAAAGAAATAAGTGATAGTAAATGGGATTTTGCTGTAAATATTTTAGCAAATGAAATGAAATCTAAAAAAAATAATATTTTCATAATAAAGTAACATTAACATTAAGGTTTGCATTCAGGAATGATAGATTCCCTGTTGAATTTTGGCTCATTAAAATTTCCTGGGAAATTATATAAATATCTAAAATACTAATTAATTACTGCATTTTGTTAAAGAGTTAAGCTATTAATTCAATCCAACTCACAGTATGCCACTCATTATCATTGTATGTTTCATTGGTGGACATAAGTGCAGCGCCTGTTCCAAAATCAAATCCAAAATACACTTGACCTTTGGCCATGAATATGGTGAAATGATCAATATGTTGAGTGTTAGAAGAGTAAAAAATAACCCCATCCTGTCCTGCTGTTTTGAATGTTGCTGACAATTCAGTGGGCCTGATGGAACCAAAGGGTACTATTAAGTTTGACTACTATTGAAAAATAGACTTGGAACAAACAAGTACTTCTTAGTTTGACTACTCTTGAAAAATAGATATGAATTTTATATAAAAAAAAACTAATTACAACCACTAACAGTAACCACAAACCTCAGTTACAAAATAAATAATAAATACATACTAAAAGATTTATGTTAATAACTGAATTACCCCTGTAAAAGTTTAGCTTGCAATTTTACATATTCTGCTCTGCTATTCGGAGTAAGTCCAAATCTAGTTCCTGATGAATCATCTGTGGACTTGATATCACTTGTTATAGCTGGTAATGCACACTGTCGAGCAGCACTTGGGTCTGGAACACAATTTCAACAGACATTAAGGAATATTAAAAAAGCCTTCTCAAAGTCTTTAGTTCACTTAACAAATACAATAAAAACAATAGTTAAAATAAAATTTGTTGAAAAAAAAATTAATTTTTCTTTAGTAAGTAAAAAAAAAATCATGCCCAGGCAGGGGTGTTTAAGTCAATTGATTACAGAACCAATAAATGTTAAATAAATTTTCTCAAAAAAGAAATAAATTAAAGATTAGGGTGTTCTAAAGAGTAGCAAAGAATGGATTCTAAATTAAAAAAAAAAATCTCCATTTTATAGTAAAAAATTTCAGTTGTTTATGAACATTGTCCAATATTCAACACGGGAGTTTGATTTTTATTTTAAAAATGATTTTTTGATTTTTATAATAATTTATTCTGACATAGTTAGTTTTTATTATACTAGATGCGTTGCATTGCCAAGTAGCCAAAATGGTGTCTTAAACATAGAGTAAAATTGAAGGGAAATTTTTTGGCCCAAGGCATTCTTCCTCAGAATAATTTTTGTGATAAAAATTATTGCACCTGATGCATTAATGGACAATGTTTGATAAGAAAATTTTTCTCCTAATAAGCTGTGTATATATTTTAAGAAAATTTCTGAATCCCTTGCTACTCTTAGAGTACACGTAGACTGTTCTCACAACTATAGGTAAGATCTTCCATGAAATCCATTACCAAGCTATTTTAAGATTGAAATGGATTTTAAACAAGCACATGATTTGAAAAGATTATTGCCATTATAGTAGTACTAAAGTTACTGAAATAAGAAATGCAAACCTGTTTTTAATACTGGACAATCCGCTAATGAAATGCTCTTACTTTCTTTTCTGTGATGTGCTAGATTTTGGAATCTGAACAAGAAAAAATATACAGACATAAAGAAATAATTTCTAAACAAAATTTCTCTAGTGTTATATGGCATAAGCCAATAAATAGAGTTGATAAATGAAAATTGTACTTTGAAGTAAGTGTGTAAGTTATTTACATATTATTAACTTTGAAATCTATTTGTATTGTAAGTTATTCAATTGATTTAAAGTATAATATTACAATTATTTAAAACTTTTTTCAATTTTTTATAGTTTATTCAATTAGTATGTCAATTTCTAACATTAACTTTATTCCCCTCACAAAAAAAATTATTTATTTCCATTCTCGAGATTTATTTTTCTATGTAAATTATTACAATTAAATAAATAAACAATATCTATAAATAAAACAATATCTACATGGAATTAAATAAACCTTAGAAAATGGGTTACTTTTTATTGATAGTGATATCGCCAATGCATCCTGAAAACCCTGGCACCATTTTTATTTGATCTGAGGCAGCCGTTAAAGATGAAGGCAATCCTCCAAAATATAAAGATGTTTCCACAATAATCTGCTCAGGGCCATCACTATAATTCACCACATTTGTGTCATCTATACTCATTGTTAACCTATATAGTTTGAAATAAAAAAAAAAGGAAACACGTGCAATAGAAATAAACTTTGCAGAACACAATAATACCATTTAAAATATTTTTTTTGCTTAATGAACAATTTGTCAAATACATGTATAAATAAAAAAACAACTTCACATTAAAGAAAACTTTTGAGTTTAAGAAAAAAATTAATAACTTTTTCTGTTAACTAAACATTAACACTGGATATGACTTTTTGATGTTAATAAGTTTTTTAATCATCTCACATTGACCAATGATTGTTGTTAAAAACAACTAATAGGTATCAATAATAATAGACAAATCCTACCTATCTGATGCTCATAGAAATTAAGAATGCTATGTCTTTAAATATGATACATGAAGTTTAAAATATTGTAAGTAATAAAATATTACCATTTAAATCAATATTAAGTAAAGTTCGCTTAGCCCTAAAGGGGCATAGGAGCACATGAAGTGGAGAATGTATTTGTTTCTATAACCACAGCGTATAAAAGGATTTGTGTGGTTAATACTATGCCCTACCACCTTGTTTCTTCAACTTGAGGGATATTGACCTTCTTTTATCAGGACCTTATTAAATTCCCTTGGTTCTCACAGAGGATCGAACCCATTACTCTCAGGTTGACAGTCAACACTCTACCCTCCTTGGCCATCCAAGTTCATTCCTATTGATGTTGTCATTATTTTTATACAACAAATTGTAATTTGGGTTGCAATTTCAAATTGCAAAATGACAACAGCTGCAATAATCGAATAACTCCTAAATTAATAATATTAGCAATCAATTTCTTTTTTTCAAAATTAGTTTTCAAAGTCCATCTAATTTAAAGCAAACAATAATTAGCTGAAAATTGATGAAATAAAAATAATATTCTCATAATGTGGTTAGTAAAGGGGTGAGCAAACTTTTTTAGTCCTGGGCCACTTTGGGTTTGTAAATTTTACCGGCGGGTCAGACCAAAAGCACGAGCCAATATACATTAAAGGTAAACATCAAAACATTCAAGGCTAGTATGTGAAACAAGTGGCGTGCCAGATCAAATTGTCTGGCAGGCCAGATTTAGCCAATGGGGCTGCAGTTTGCCCCATGGCTGAGCTAGTGACAGAATGGTTAAGGGAGTTGGCATGACAAGTGGGGTTCCAATCTCATTCCTAGATACTATTTTTTTACGTTTTTTTTAATATTGTCTTTTTCATTAAAAAAAATTAGTTGCATTTAAAAAAAAAAAAAGTTTCTCATTTTTTGTTTATGACAGAATAAATAGACATACATAATTACTATTACAAAGGCATATTCATGATAATCTCAAAGTTGAACTAATATATTTTTTAAAATTATCATTATTAAGTACAGAACTTTTGCAAAGTTTTGCTAGTATGTATTGATTAAACATTACACTATTTCTTTCAATTAAAAAAAAATGTAAATAAGACTTACTGTTTTCCCATTTTCATAATTGAAATATAATGCCACTTGCCATCATTATAGGTGAAAGGTAAGCTGGCTAGTTCTGATTCTGATTCCACATCGTTGCCATTTTCTAAGACCTTAATTTGCCCTTCAGACATTATTACAGCAAACATGTTACTCTGAAATAAAAATTCACCATGGTGCTAACACAATTAAGGTGCAATGAAAATGTTTTCTTCATTTATCTTCAGCAATTTGACAAAAATTGTTTACCCACAATTAATTTGAAATACAAGTAATGAGAGTGAAATAAAATTTTAGTGAAAAAAATGTATGACTCAAACCTGGGTAGAATCTGATGCAAAGAACAGAAGTCCATTGATTTCTTTAGTTTTAATCTTGAAAGTAACATCAAACATGGAGCCAATATCTACTGGCATTAGTGCCATGAAGCCTGCCTTGTTTGAAGGGAAAGTTACGATGTGGGCAATCTGTTAAAACAAAAGAAAAATCAATTTAAAAACATAAGTTAGTATCAATGCTAATACAATCTGAATATGTTATGATAAACTGGTGTGTTTGAAATAAAAATGTGGGAAAAAAAGGACAAACCTTATCAGGACAGCCTTTTATAAGACCTTTTGATCTTTTGTTCTTTAATGGATTCACACTTAAAGTGCCAATAGTGAAGTCCTTCAAACAACCTTCAAATGGTATTGTAGTAATCCCGCTAGATCACAAAAAGATAAAAAAAACTATGTCATTCAAGTTGATAAAGTCCCTGTAATGTTGTAATGTTTATCTCATGATTCTATACGCCACAAGTGGAACTGTTTTTGGTAGTGCCCTTATTTCATTTCCACCATAATCAATGAATATACAAGTACCACAGAAGACATATTTAGGTGAATGGACATGGTGAGATTTTAATATGCAATCTAAAGCATACAGTTTGGTGCATAGAATGAAGATGAAGATCACAACCAAGTGGTCCTCCCCTAAAACATGTTGATATCATTTGTGATAGAACAAATTAAGAAAACCAAATTAATAAGTACATTTTATCAGAGCAACTTATTGCTTCTCTCCTGGCTGTTTCACTAACTGCCAAGGCTTTTTCAACACTAGTAGCTGCTGTGATTGCTTGACCCATTATTTTATTAGACACATCAGCAAGAGAGTCGAAGATGTAACCCACAGCATGCAGGTCAAACATTACAAAAGTGTCACATGGCCATCTATTTAAAAAAAATCAATCTCCAAATGGAACAATTTTTAAGTTCTTGTAGTGCCCTTCTATCATTCTTACCACAACCAGCAGTGCAATGGTCATGGAAACACAATGAGTGACATAAAGGGAACCTTCACTGTGACCTGAAATGTTACCACCGGACATCAAACCAGGGATCCTCTGCCCGACAGTTGTTTTTAAATTTTTTAAATTATTTTTTAAAATAGCACAAACCTGGGTAGTGTTACAGCGCTGTCAATACCACCTATAAAAATATCCTCTCCTATCTCTAGAGTTTTTGAACTGCCCCTTGATTCTACTTGTATATCTGATGAATAAAATAATCATTCTTCCAATTAATTGCAGAAATGTAATGAATATTATATATAGTCTTTAGCTTAATTTTTAATATAACATCTGAAATACACTATTTAAAAAATTACAATGTATAATTCCATACATTCCAGGGAAAATTCTCAGCAATAGTCATTCAGACATCTAAGTGTGCACTTACATTTTATTTTACGTTTTTCTTAACTTCACTTCTTGTCTGTTTGTGTGTTTGTCCGCAGAATTTCGCAATCCAATTTTAGACCACTTTCCGATAAGCTATAACTCTGATACTTTCAATAAAACTCAGAACCCAATGACAATGCAATATTCTTACCATTTCATTATGATTTGATGAGTTTCTTAATAAGTAAAATTAAATATGTATGGTGAATAGGTAACAGCCTTGTCTAAATGAAGGGAAATTACTGATGCTAAATATAGTACACAGTAACGGAATTTGGCACCAATTTTAGACCACTTTTCGAAAACCTATAGCTCTGATACTTTCAATATAGCTCAGAACCCGATGACAATGCAATATTCTTACCATTTCATTATGATTTGATGAGTTTCTTAAGTATTTTTCGAAAATAAATTATTGTGGCTGAAGTAGTGAAGAAATTATGTGTGACGTCAGAGCTCTTTGATACGTGATCAGACCACTTCCAGAACAAACAAAAAAAATTAACGGCCAAAACTGATTTTAAAAGCAAACGCAGCGCAATAAAACAAATGTGTTGAAAAACTATTTAAAGTGAAAGAATTCAAAATTTATATTTTCTGTTTATAAAAATGATACTCGAATATGTTTCACTATTTTCTTTGATTTTACAATGTGCGGTTGTGTAGGTTACGCGCACAGTTGTGTATGTTGGAGTGGCAAGGAGATGCTTAATCGGGTCTGCCTTACACCAAAATTTTTTAACTCTTCGTATTAATTGAAAAAAAAATATTTTAACTAAAAAGTAGAAAATAAAAATTACATTATAAAAAATTATTTTATAAAAAACGTTTTTCTTGCGTACTAAAAAGCAGAAAATAATTTCTAAATAAATTGGTAAGATGGTAATAGTAATAGACTTTATAAGAGCTTCTGATTTTTATAAAAAGGAAAAACATTGGGCGCATGAACACAAACATAAAGACCTTTATAACATACTCTAATTTATATAAATGAAAACCTGTTTAAAATAATTTCACTATATTAATATATTGATTCAATTGACCTTACAAGTATTACATTCTATATCATGGGTTTAGGTTATACAACACTAGAATTAATTTTACTTTTATTGTTAACTTTTGATGATTCTAATACTGTAATACAAACATTCACACATAATATAAAATTCATGCGGCCAATGTTTTTCGTTTTTATAAAAATCAGAAGCTCTTATAAAGTTTATTACTATTACCACCTTACCAATTTATTCAGAAATTATTTTCTGCTTTTTAGTATGCAAGAAAAACATTGTTTTTTATAAAATACTTTTTTATAATGTAATTTTTATTAAATTTTAAAATACATAAGTTATGAAAATTACGCATTATATTTAACAGGAAAAAATGTATGTCAGATAAACTATAAATTAATAATAAACTAAATATATGCATATTTTAACAATAAAAATAATTGAAAGACAAAATATAGACTTTTATATTATATTTACACTACTGTAACTAATGTTTATTTTTTCGGAAAAATTTTTTTTTTTTATTTACCTTCAACTTTATTATTTATGCTCATAACTCCAGTTTTAAAATTTCTGTCAATATTAACTGAAGTCCACGAGCCATTGTTGTACACATCGCTACTCCTTGCTACTGCTGCCCCACTTCCCAGCTCAAATCGAAACACAATGCGGCCACCAACTAGCTCCACAGAGAAGTAGTCCTTGTTGCCAATGTAGAAAAGAAGTCCATCTGCAGCATATGTTTTGAACTGGAAGGACACCTTGGTGCGCTCACCTTTGAGCTGGAAATGCTCTTTTGCCATAGCAGCATAGCCAATACCATTGAAGTAGAAACCTTCAGTGAAAATGTCTTTCTTGAAATTCCTAAAAATTGGATTAAAATAATTTTGTAAAAAAATCTTGCTATAAAGGTATTCTATGTTTCCATTTAAAATTAAGAAAATCTAACTTCTGACTTAGCTAGGATGCAATTTCATCTGATTTTTCTAGCCACTGTTTTAAGATTACCATAACTTCATTCATCAGTCAAATTAATTTTGATGCTTAGCTTACCTTTCAGTTTGTCCAACATAGTTGTTTGCTCCAGCAAGAAAATTCCAAAATCCCACTGGCTCGCCATCAAATTTGAGCTCTTCCATACCACCAATAAAGTACTTCCTGGTCAACTCATTAGGGATCTGAAAAACAGTTCAGAAGCTCAGAGTAATTAATTTTAAATGAAGTATCTATTTACTGACGGAATGTTTCAAAATATGTATATAAAAGTATACAAATGTTTCATGTTTCAAACATTTTTTCTTACACTCTATTTAAACAAAACTACAACTCTAAATGGCTTTAGTTATCATCTGATTCTTAAATGATAGGTAAAAGAAAGACTGGACCAGAAGACAAAACAGTTTCATAAACACATGAGAATTCAAATGAAAGTATACAATTCTAACATTACTGAATGTCTAATTCTAGTCAGAAGTAAAATAAGATGTTTCATTGTTTAACACACCTCTATGTTACTTGGTACACCCCCAACCAGGAAAATGGACGTAACAGCATTGAGTTCCAAAATAGAGAAGGTCCCTGGGGAAGAACCTTCAACTACATCATCTACAATAGAGTCATTAGACTGTACTGTCAACTTGCCAGATTTACCTATCCTGGAAGTTAAAGAATAAAAGATATTACATTGATGAAAACAGAACAGACTAATGACATTTAAATATAAATTTAAAAAGAAACAGCCAACAAAGAAATAAAATCACATACATGTATGTTATTTAATCTCCTAGTGAAGAAAAATTAAAAGGGATGGATTCACAAAATGCTTCTTCAACATTAGTACGGTTTATTTTGATAAAATGTTTGAAACTGGTGCGGAAATTTTTAAAATGTGACTAAAAAGTGGTGTATTTATTTAAAGAGATATTTTGAGACTTACCACCCAAATCCAGTGGTTCTCAAAGTGTGTAAAACAGTTCACCAAAAGTTTTAATAATCACTTAATCATGAATAAAAACCAAAAATTATAATTGTACATTTTGTTACTATTATACCTTTCTTACAAATGTGTCACAAAAATTGAAAATTTGTGGGCTCTCAATCATGAAGTTGGACAACCACTGCCCTAATCAAATAATAATAAAGCAATAACAAACTTCACTCCAACCTTTCTGCAATGACATGGTGCCACTTGCCATTGTTGACATTTCTCGTGCTGACAATCCTTGCTGGTCCTGATCCCAAGTTAAATGTGAAAACAACTTTACTATCTCTGATCTCAAGAGCAAGGTAGTCTTTCTGTGCATCTTCTGTGGTCGATCTTTTTTGCCTTTCTCCATCCTTTGTAAGACCAAAATAAATAGGTGTAAAAACATGTTTAACTATCATACACATATTTTAAACATCTCTGGCTATTCTTGTTAAACTTTTATTGTGAGAAACTGACTATAAGTATTTCCATTAAACATAAAAATTTTAAAGAATTGAAAACTGGGTAGTTTGAGACTTAATTTAATTTAGAAGCTTTTTTAACTGTTCTTGTTAAATTTTATAAAACTTCCATTCAATTAATTTAACGTATACATGTATTACAATTATCAAAACATTTTCAACAATAAATATGATGTCAATAATTTTGATACCAAAGATAACAGCAAGAAAGGAATAATATTACTATTAAAAAGCCAAAGCTGTAAAATAACAATACACAACATTTGATTAGCAAGATAAACAAAACTTTACTGGTCTGGTAGTGAGGTTGTCTCCAATGTAAACAAGCAATGCATCAGACTGATTAGTTATGAAGTAGACAGAAAGTGTAGTGAATGAACCAGTGTCCTCGAGTTTATCTGGGTTACGCAAAGTAACGGTAGTGTTGCCCAGGAATTTAAGTCCTGTTTTTAACTGAAATATTAAATAAGTCAAAATATTATTTGAAAATAAAAATCTCGTAGCATTATCCTTAAAAAGAAAATGTAAAAAAAAAATGGCCCTCAAAGTTAAATATTGTAAAAACAAACATATACTACAGAACAAACATATACTACAGAACAAACATATACTACAGAACAAACATATATTACAGAACAAACATATACTACAGAACAAAAAAAGAAGCTAAGTATAACTAAATATGATAATTGCTGTTAAAATTATTTCATGTAAGTTATAAAAAAAAAAACTTCACTGAAATCTAGAGTTACAATTTGTTACTTAATACTGTCTTTCAATATTTTTGTTGTTATATAATTAGATACAAAAAATATTACTTTTCATACATAGAGAAGGAAAAAAATTAATTTTCTTTCATTTTTTGCTCTGGTAATACACTGTATTCATCTCTCACTGCTAAATTACTTTGCTTACCCTGTTAGCTTCATCTCTTGCTCTGGCAATCTTCTCTTTCAAGATAGCTACACTCGCTGACAAAGCACTAGCCTTGGGAACAAGCTCATTCACTTTAGCAGTCACATTGGTGAGCAGTGAAGAGACTATTGGAAAATTGCTTTCTGTAACATCAAGTTGAAAAAAGGTCAGAAAATGTATCATATCAATCTTCAAATGAGCAAAGTAATATAATAAAACTGCTTTGGTAAACAATACATGTATTGAAATTTCAAAGAAATGGTCTATTGTTACTGGTAAATAGTGCTAGTATATAAAAAAAAGAGTTTCATAATGTTTTGACGAATGAATAGTATAGCCAAATGGATGCTGCTCCAGTATAAGACTTGTTTCTAATGCAATGTTCAGTTTGTATAAAAAATGCTTGTATAGTACATGTATTAAGTTGATTTTTCAGTTAGGTATAACTTTTTTTCATATTAATTATGGCTTTGAAACAAAAAAAAAATTTTAGCATGTATTCATTATGGTACTAATTGTTATTGTTTCCTACATTAGCTTCTCATAAAAATGGGCAGTTATTTCTGCCACAGTTTAATTTTTTAATCCTTTTACATTCAGGTATAATTATTCAGTATTAATTGCTCTGCTGAATACGTGTATTTGATAAAAACTTATATCTTTTTAAAAAATAAAACTTAAAATGCAATCTTTTTATTTCTTTGATCCATTTGAAAACACTCTCTCTGTTAATTTATTCAGCTCACCATCTTCTGAAAAATCCCTAAGTGTGTCTACAATCTTTAGTCTGTTGTTTTTGATGTACTCAAATTTTTCTGAGTAACTTATTGCTTCTCTCCTGGCTGTTTCACTAGTAGCCAAGGCATCATCAACTATATTAGCTGCTGTGATTGCTTGACCCATTATTTTATTAGACGTATCAGCAACAGATGAATCTAAATTACAGATTTAAAAAAAGAAGCTTTTTTTTTTAAAATAAATCTTTTAAAATATAAATAAATAGCTGAAAATGTTTTTAAAAAATATTTATAATAGAAAAAAAATGTACATAAAAAGTCACTTATCACTTAAAAATTGTAATTTTCATATTTTATAACAACTCACAAGAAACGTTACACAAAGAGGTGCAACTAGTGAAGACCTACAGAATTACTGAAGATAAAGTACATTAGCTTTAAAAGTTATTTAGAAGATTCCAATTTTTGTTCTGATGTATATTTTTACAAACTTTGTGGATATAACATGTACTGAGTTGCCATATTACAATATTTAAAAATATTTTACAATAATAAGTTTTAAAAACTGGTATTAATACATTTTACTTGTAACAGTGTAATTTATTTCTAAATTAGTTATTTCAAATAAATGCTGAGAAAGACAGATTAAATTACAAATGCTGATAATCTGCATTCATTGAAGAAACTGATATATAGATATATTGCAGTGGAAAAAAAGTAAGAGAGACCATAACTAGACTTGTTAAAAATCTGTGCATACCATTTAATCGTTCAATGTTGTTTTTAATGTTGCTCAAGGTTTTGGAAATTTGGTCTAAATCTTCCCCAATCTCCTTTATGTCATTTTCAGAAGCTGACAGCTCATCACCAAGTCCTAATTGAGACAAAAAAAAAGATTTCTTCTGTACAAATATCTAAAATAAATTTATAGACAATACAAATTACCTAAATGATTTAATGAACAATACAAAAAAAAGGCAAAATTTTTACCAACTTCAGAACATGTCAAAAAGGGAATCAAGAAATTTTTTTTATTTATTCATTTAAAGAATAAAAAAAAAACTCATTTATGGAAGAACATTTTTTTAATACATTAATGCTGATTAATCAGGAGCCCTAGATTTTATCACTTCATGCATATCATTCATAGACTGACATACATAAATGCTATTGCAAGAAAAGAATGGTCTTTTTAAATTAAAAACTTCATTAACTTCAGAGCATGCTGAGAATTTTTTTAGAAGGCAATCAATGGGTCACTTTGTACTACTGTGGTATTTGTTAGTATTGCATTCTTAGAAAGACAAATACAAAATTATCCATTAATATGTTCAATGAAGGGTGCTTTTTTCATATGAAAGGCAAATTGCATATCTTCTTTGGTCTCATATCAGGTTATATACTCCAACAATTAAGTCTTAATGCACAAAGTATTCACTTGAATAATACATGTATCTGTGTGGCTAAAGATTCATTACAGGATGAATAGAAAGAATCTCATCCTTTCTTGCATGGACATTGTTAAATGTTTTCATCTATGACCCAACACTTTTCTATCTTGTTTCAAAATATGATTTTTTAAGTTGGTGAAAGAATTTCTTTAAAGATGTCAAGTTTTTAAATTTTTTTAATGTTTTTTGACTCCTTTGATATTTATATACTGTCACAGTAAATGCAACTAATTTCATTTCAAAATAAATGAAATTTTGTTCTGTAGGGTAATAGAACTAGTAATAAAATTAAAAAATGCAATCTGTATCTGCTATTCAGCTATTCTTATTTCATTTATCTAAATTATGTGATTAAAAAATTGATTTCTATGATACTGACATATGGATTTTACAACATCCAACTTTCAATATTGACTTACTTGTTTTAGAGTCTTGTTCAGCTGATAAGGCACTTCTGTCTAGCATTTCAGCTCGTTTTTTAATACTGGTGACATTAGTGTCAATATCAGACAACTAGACATTGTGAGGAAAGAAAAAAACAACTAATTTTTTATTTAAAAATTTAACTTTCCTGAAACGACAATGATTAGAAATTGCTTTGCCTTTTTTTTTGGCTATGTTGGTAAGGATGAGAGATCCTGAAAAACCATTAATAAGGTGGTTTTCACTGTGTCCTTCTTTCATCCCCACAGCAACAAAGAGTGTAATGGCCAATGAGGTGACCAGCACAATTCCCAAAATTCAACTTCAACGTCAGGCACCCATTTAAACTGGGTGGACATGGGATCTTCCCAGGAACCTAAACAATTCTAGAGCTTCTTAACAAGGATCAAACCCAGGACCTTAAGGTGGACAATGGAAGGCCTACATGGCATGACCATCGGCACCTACGGCTGAGTCTTATCCATTCCATGAAAATTTCAAAATTACATTATATTTTTCTTTTTAATAACGAAACCTCACATATAAAGATTGGCCCAGTCTGACTGGAGTTTTTAAATAGTTTTTACCCCAATATCTATAAAAAAACATAGATGAGAATTAAATTATATGAAATTACTAAAACCAAAAAGCAAGGAGTACTGAATGTAAAATTCTTTATGTGGATTACCTCTTCGCTGCTTTTCTTTGATTCCATCAATGCCTCATCAGAACTGTTGACAGCCGATTCAATAGATGACAAAATTAGTTTATAAGCTTGCCCGGCCTCCACAGGACTTCCAGAGTAGCTTCTGGTTTCATTATACATCCTATACAGTAAGACAAAAAAAGAGATATTTAAATTACTTGCATTTAGCTTTTAATGTTTGTTAAATAGCGTTGTACTAAAAAAAAATTATTTTAAATTCCAAGAAATGTTATTTGATATTGACTTTAATACATGTATTTATTTGTATTTTCAGCAATATTGGATTCAGAAAAATAATGTCTTCATAGAAATATTTAATGTAAAGAACTTTGAGATGATACTAAAAATACATTTAGAATACTTTACTGTCAAAATTAAACAAGGCAAAAATTAATAAAGATTTATGAGGAGATGAAGAAAATGCTCAACAGCCTCACTGTAAAATACTTAAATACATACTAATGCAACAACTCTATCTTTGGAGACTACATTATTTATCTAAATAATAATTTCCTGTAAGCCTTTGGGGGGGCTTTTCGGCGCAGATGAATAATTAATTTGTTTCTGTAGCCACAGTGTATTAAAGGATTGTGTGCTGGCACAATTCCCAGCCGCCTTTACTTCCCCAACTTATTTCAGGTACTTATTTAAAGATCTGAAAAAATACTCAGGTTCTCACCCAGGAATCCTAGTCAACAAGAAAGTACTCTACACCACACAACCACCCATCTCCCATATTCATCTAAGAAGTATAATGCAAAATTAAAAAAAAAAAACAACAATGATTATCCAAAATAAAGTTCATCATAAGATGTGTTACTTACGCATCAAACTGTAGTGCTTGTAACTGAAGGCGCTCAGCTGCAGCTCTGCTGGAATCATTTAAAGAGCGGAGTTCATCCCTTTTAGCATCCACCACAGATAATTTTTCTTCAAGCCTTGGGATAGCAACCTCCAGTTTTGAGGAATCAGCTTCAATAGTCTTGAGAAACACACAGAAATACATCAATGAGGCAAGAATGACAAAATGGGATTAATATATTAAAATATAATAATTTATAATTACACACATCACTATTGACCAAGTTATGATCAACACTTTTAGTGGCACCATTCAAGCTAATTAGTTTGGGATCATTAAATTAAGGATAAGAGATTACTTGGGTTCTGATATCTTTTGAGAATATTTACAAAGTTAAATCATCTTATAGTATTTTTAACATTGTAATCTAAAAATAATAAAATAAAATGGCTTAATGACCCGGTATCGTTCCACTTTGTACAGCATAATATTTTCTCTAAAAATTATTAAATTTTTTTACCTAAAGAATCAATGATAAAACAAATCAAACATTCTGATAGAAAATAATAAAAAAATACATAGCATAGAACATATATGCTGACATCAGATTGTACATTTGAAATGCCAAAGGTGAAATAAATATTAGTTTATTTTCAATTATGCTAAATCTGAAGCTCGCCTTTTTTTTTCTTGTTACATATATAGTATTGCTAAAATATTGAGGAGGTTTAAAGATCACATACATTAGCCTGCTCATTTATTAATTAGCAAAATATTGGGGGGGGGGAGAGAAAAGCTTCACTAAAAAAATTGAAATAAATAAAAATAAGAATAATCCGTATGAACCTGAATGTCTGCCTCTGATTTCTTGTTGGTTTCTGCTCCGAGAGATGCAAACTCCTCTGATTTTTTAATGAAAGTTTCTCTTTCTGTTGAAAGGTTTTCTATTGTCTGCTGACTCATCTATCAAAATGAAACATGTCAAGCAATATCAAGTAAAATAAGCCAATGATTGTCTAACAATAAAGATTAAATAACTAAAGCAACTACAGGTGAGAACCTTCAATTGTTCAAGCTGAACAGCTCTTAGTCTCCTGAGTGTGCCTAGTGCATCAGCAATGACCTGTTTGGAGATATTCGTATTGTTCTGAAGATCTAACAGCCTGCGCTCAATTTCATCAATGGCTTGGCTTAGTTTAATTGAAAAATTAAAATTTTGCATGGAGCTCTCCTTCAGACCAGATATTTTGACCAGCACTGTGAATTTAAGGAATATAAAGAAAAATGCATCCATTTTTTTCTTTTTTAAAAAACTCACAAAAAAAAAAAAAACATAGATTCAAAATAAAGAAAATTCAGTTACTTGTTCCATTCTTTGCATGAGGGTTTGCCATATGTCTACATTAAAATTCTCACCATAAACTGTTATGGAGATAGGCTAAAAGTATTTCTAATTAGGTATATTATTATGAAAAAAAACAATATAATTTATGTTATAAATACATTTTTCCCCCATTGTAGTTTTTTTTACAACTGTCTCCCTTTTCCCAATTGCTAAACTCATATAGTTTTACATTGATGTTTTCATTGTTCAGCTATTTTTTTAAAAATATTTTGAAAACTTAATAAAAAAAAAATTAACTAAGGTTTAACTAATTACAAAACCCATTGTAAGGAATGTTTCATTATTGCAAAATTCATTATTGTGAAAAAAAAAGGTCTTTTTCCCCCAATCAGAAATGGTTTTAAAAGTCGGCTAGAGTTCTGCTTGCAAAAAACAGATAATGAACAGATTGGTGGAGGAAGGAAATTTCTTGGAAGAAATCCTTATTGTTATACTCCATTGATGGGGATAAAATCATCAAAGCCGGCAGAGAGATCAATTTAAGTTCAGCAGGAAAAAAATAAATTTATTTACCATACTGACAGATTGGGACTGACCTTGAGTAATATGATAGGAAGCTTACAGGGGGGAAAATAGGGGTTGAGGAAAGCATCTTTCATAATGTATGTTACAAAGAAATAAAAATCAATAACAGGGGAGTTCACTTTTTACATTCACAGTAAAGGAATGATAAAAAACAAGCATTAGTGTGAGGGTGAATGGAGAGAAAAAATGTCCCGTAATAAATCCAAAAATTACATTTCTAAGCTTAGCTGTATACTGCATGTGGAGTTGGGGGTGAGGTCAAGATTTAAAATTACAGTCAGCATTACTAGCCAAGTAATATGCCATATGGGGGGTTATTTGTGTTTGACCACTATGGTATAACTTCAGTAAAACGTTATCAAACCTGTATTGCTTGGGGTAGGGACTTGATGGAAACTGGAGATTACATTTTTAATGGCATTTCTTTTATTGTCTTTTTAATACGTTATAAAATTTCACAAATAGAAAATGTTTTGTTAAATAATATTTTAGTCTAACTTACACATTAAAAAAAAATTATTTTGGACTATTTTAGCAAATTTACCCACATATATTATATCATACCTCTAACAAAACAAATGCACAAAAAAAGACAGGAATTAAAGTTGCCAAATTAAGTGTAACAAAATTTTAGTGTTACGAATGAATTATGCATTATAGTCAATTTAATTTTAGCGACCTTTCACTGTATTCTGAATAAAGACATCATTGATGATTTTGATAAATTCATATGGTAAGAATCGTTTTGTACCTGCTTGTGCTAAATCTTTTTCAGTCTGCATTGACTGGTTCCTGTCAGAGAAATCAACACTCTCTATCATTTCAATTATTTTCTGACTGTCCGCTACAGAGGTGTCAAGATTTCTAGAGTTTGAAGACTCCATTAGCTTCTTATCTATACCACCAATGAATTTCAAGATATCTGCAGATAAACATGGAAACAATAAGTAAATATAAAAACACACAAAAAAAAGAGAAACATTGCAGAAGGGAGGACATTGGGTTGTGCTGTGTCCACCTTAAAGGTCCTGGGTTAAACCCTCATGGACATTGCACTCTCTGCTATGGTGGGGATGAAAGAAGGGCACTATAAAAACTGTCGATTTTTAGTATCTAAAGATATAAACGATTTATCCTTACAAGGACTTAACAACAAATAAAAAATTGCAGGAAGGAAGGACCCAAAATGGAATACAAAATAAAAAGAACAATTTACCCTCTCCTAATAAAGTCAACTCTTTAGCTTCCTCATGGGCTTCGTTAGTTTCGTTGATCAATGTGATAATCTCCCTGGGCAAATAGTTGGCATCAGAGGAAACAGCATAAGACTGAAATTATACATTTGAAATAGGTGTTGAAAATTTTTTTTACAATTATAAAACCAGTAATAAGCAGAACCAGTTTTTATTTTCTTTGATTGTATTCTGTAGGGGGTTATCCTGATTAAATTCTTTTCTGGTGTGGTATCCAGTGAAGGGTCAGGTTTCCCTGATAATTTTTGTTCCATAACATTGATCAGAACCGTTCTTTATTTTTTTTATAAATTAAACTTTTTTTTCCACCATCATGTAAATAAATATTGGCTAAGTTTTCTATTCATCAGTTAAAATAATCTTCACTCGGTACATAAACTCAATCAAGTAGGTAAAATCATTCAATAATCCCACTTTAGTGAACAAATTTGAAAACATAAGTACACAAACAAAAAGCAGAGCTGGACAGCCTTTCCCAAATTGTCAACTGAGCTGCAACTTAAAACACATTTTAATTTTTTTTAAAAAGGACTATCACTTACTAAGCCAACAACTAGCTGTAACCTTGATTTGTAAATCTGAGAATCTTTGTCAGAGCATTTAATTTATTAGTACTATTCATTTGTTAGATTCTGTTATAAAACATCTCACAAGAACCACAAATTGTTTGATTCTGTTCTAAAACATCTCACAAAAACCACAAATTGTTTGATTCTTTTATAAAACATCTCACAAGAACCACAAATTGTTTGATTCTGTTATAAAACATCTCACAAAAACCACAAATTGTTTGATTCTGTTCTATAACATCTCACAAAAACCACAAATTGTTTGATTATTCAAAATTGTTTGAAATGAGACTACATTTTTTTTTTAATTCAGTTGAATACAAGGCGCTCACTTTCATGACTGGAGACAACAACTTTACATAAGATGGGGTTTATTCTACAGAAAAATTCAATATCTTAAATGAAGAACTTTTATTTGCACAGGTTTGTGTGTGTCACAATCTCATAGTTTGTACACATTGCCTTAAAGTCATTACAAATAACAAAGGTAATGTGTAACCTTTAAAAAATATACTCAAGTGTAAAGATAACACTTCACTCACATGATCATAAAGGTGTCTAACTTCAGTTGAATGATTTTCAAGCAGTGCTGTTAAAGGTTGTAGCTTTTCTCTGAAGTCATCAGAATCCAAGCGTCTTAGTTTTTCAAGTGAAAGCTTAATAACAAAGAAAACAAAAAGTATTATTTTATGCAGGAAAAAGAATCAGATGTGACTGTGTAGCTTTCCTATTCGTGTCAATAAAGGCTCATTTTGCATAAGTGTACTTTCAAATTAAAGTGTTTAAAGGCTAATTCTGCATGTATGTACCTTATGAGCAAACACTGTAGCATTATAAGAAGATAATTTGTTGAAAGCTCCGGCACCCACAGAAACTTCATGGAGTTGACGATTTACAACTCTGACATCTTGTTTCAGAACATCTAGGTCATCCATCAAAAGGTGGACACAGTAATCACACTCTACATTAAAAAAATGTAAAATAGTTTAGATTAAATAATTTTTTTTTAGAAATATTTTTCTTTAAAGGAAAAATTAGTGAACAGGGCTAGCATTGTGTTTAGTCAACAGTACCCTGACATCCTCTGTTGGCTACAAGAACCCAACGTGGCAGACAACGGTCACATCTTTCTCCAGTAACTCCTGGCAAACATTGACACCTGCCAGTCTCTGGGTCACAGCCAACTGCTCCGTCTGATTCACACTCACAAGCTGAAATTTTATTGAGTAATAAAAGCATACGTTTTTTTTGGACTTATAAAAAAAAATAACAACAAAAGAATGAAGTATTAAAACAAAAATTGCATTAACATCTTATGATAGTTTTATAAAACCAGTCTTATACAGGTATTAACAAAAAAACCAAAGTAGCAATGTCTGGGAAAAAAAACTGTAAACAAAAAATTAACCACATTGAGAAAGGGGATATTATTCAGCATAAAATTGTTTGATCAAACAATTTTATCATCCTCCAATAAACAGAAAAGCTCCACAGTTTGAAAAAGGAATATCCTGTGGCAAAATATGGCACACTCAATGATCAAATCAGACACTAAGAATTAAATTAAAATAAAACTACTTGTTAAGAGGCGAGAAATTATTACCATAACATCCATGGGCGCCAAGATTCCAATACCCAGGCTTGCAGCGGTCACATTTCTCTCCCACTACCCCAGGTTGACAAGTGCAGACACCAGTGGTCAGGTCACACTGTGGAGTCACTGACCCGGCACCACATTCACAGTCTCTGCATCCATTACAGAAATCAAAACCCCAGGTATTTTCCTAAGATGACAATTCAAAGTGTCTGGCAGTTAAGTCAGTGAAACTTAATTCTTAAAAAACAATGAAAGCCCTTTATATTAGAAGGGATAGATTCAGAAATTTTTTTTCCAAATAGATACATCACTTTATTTTTAAAAATGTTGAAGATGTTTTGCAGACAATGTCCATTTTTTTGGTTGAATACTGTTCTTTTTTATGCTTCCTAAAACATTCCTGTATGTAAATCCAATCTAAGTAAAACTGCTAAACTTACTGCACATTTTTCACAATTCTGTCCAACAACATTAGGTTTGCACTGGCAATGTCCATCATTTTTTATGCAAGTTGTAGAGCCGCACTGGTCACAGGAGCATGCTAGAAATAGACAAATATTATTGGTTAAAAAAAAAACAAGAATAAAATAGCAACAAACGATTCATATGACATAATGGTCATTCAGGAAAAAAGAGAATGGTTGACTTACGTTGACAGTTCTTCTGATTAACAGCATCACCCCAGTACCAGTCCTGACAGTACTCGCATCTACTTCCAGCGGTATGGCGCTCACAGAGGAGGCATTCCCCAGTGAACCTGTCACAGCTGCGTGGATTGGTGATATCAATGTTGCCACTGCAATTACAGGGCTGACAGAAGCTACCTGCCTGCATAGGGTTGCCATAGTAGCCAGAATCACAGCTGTGGTTAAAAAAAATGTCTTGTTGAAAGGGATGAAATAAATGAGAAAAAAAAAAAAGCTAAGAACATTTAAAGGATATACATGTACTATATTTTATAATATATTTTATAATTATGAAAAAAATGATACCTCTAGCTCATTTCTATGTTAGAAAGGAGAGAAGATGGTTTGAAATATGATTCAGTTATTTCTAAGCTATATAAAACAAGTTACCTTTGACATCTAGAGCCTGTATAACCAGGGAAGCAGGTGCATTCAAATGTTCTTTCTGCTTCATTGAGACTGCAAGTGGTGGCAAAACTGCACAAGGAAAATAAATAGTTATGATGTAAGTTATACTTAACACTACAATGCCATTTTGTTATTTCTTGTTGTTTTTTTTAAGTTGAAATGAAATTTTTTTTTAGAATACGATTCTAGATATCATGATAGATGCATTTACAAATATGCTAAAACTTTTTAATTATAGCTGATGTAATTGAAGTTTTTCTACCTTCTACTTGTTTGGAAAGAAAATTGTTACAGCTGTAACTAAAGCAATTTTTCAAAACATTATTTTCATTACTGATTACATCATTGTAAAGATAATTGATTTCTGTTTAAGTTGATGTAAGTCAATATAGGTTTAGATAAAATATAACGTGATTCTAAATTTCATCGGAGAGTTAACTGAGAAATGTAGCAGAGAATACTGTGGTAATGAAAGAGTCAAATAACATTTAAAAAACAAATAAATACATATCTGTGACTAAAGTATGACTAAAAGTATGTAAAAGTTTGACATGAAATTAAGTAATTCTTTTTCCCCAGCTCTGCATCTAAAATATAAGACTTAAAACATGAATGAGAGAAAAAAAAAATGTATCTATCAGTTTCACAATGAATTTATTTTATGGACCCAATTATTTAGTCTAAAAAAATGTTCCATCAGTTGCAAAAAAAACAACCCTTCCAGAAAACAAAGCCTGTTTATTTAAGACAAAATAATACATAAAGACAATAACGGGGACCATAAGTAAAATACAAAAAGAACTTTATCAATTTTATTAAGACTTAAAGGGAAGTATGTGTACTCTGTAAAAAAAAAAAAAAAATCTATATAACAAATGCATAACATGTGCAAAATATAAAAAAAAAATCTTAGGTGGTTGGTTGGAAGGCCTGATAGTAATTAAAAATATAATATAGATTACCAGCATATACCTCATTCAATGTGCACAGGATACATTTAATTTATTTCATTTATTTTTGTAACACCCTTTTATTTGTAATCAAATTTTAAACATACAGAACAGTTGATGAGAAACAAGTATCTAAGAGGTTTTGTAGCAAAATGTTTTTTTTTTTAATTTTAGAGGTGGGCCAGGAAGTGAGTATTTATAGATTTCAAGCCCTTTTTTCTTATTTTTCATTTACAAGCCTGATCTTTACTGTATGGTTTCAGAATAAAAAAAAATATATTAGCAAAAAAAAAATATTTTCCTGCTCACTTGTTAGAAAGAATTGTCATTGGGCAAGGACAAATACTGCAAGGACCTGTTTCAGGATCACCATAGTAACCTGCTAAACACTGCTCACAATGAGGCCCTGCTGTATTACCCTGGCAGTCCTGGAAAAAAAAAGAAGTTTCTCAGAGAGTGGCTACAAACAAAATGAATAAATAGAAAACTCTACTGTCTTCACAAAATTCAAACGTAAGCATTGCATCTAAGGTAACAATTTAAAAAAAAATTTACATACAAAGCATTCTCCAGTTAATACATCACAGGAATCAGAATGGCCATTACAATTACATTTCACACAGATTCCTAGGTAAGGTGAGTGGCGGGCTCTATAGTAACCAGGTGCACAGTCCTGTTGGAGGAGAATTTTATTTCTAGTAACTAGATTTTTCTAAATAACATGAATAATTTATTTAATGAAGTGTTAAATATCATAAAGAACTACATTGTATCAGCATTTCTGATAATTACACTGGAAAACAAAAAATAATTTATCGTGGATTTCTTGGTACCCATCATCTAATCATACTCAATTTACACACGCTGATTTCGAATATGCAAACCATTTGTCTCTATCAGCCTCCAATTTTAAGAAATCCGCAATCTTAATTTTTTTTTATTATAGTTATAATACTCCAATATGTATAAAAATGAAAATTTTAAACCATATATTCTCTTTTGCAGTTAATGTAAAAAAAAATTAAACACAAGCATGAAATCAGTTCTAACTAATGAAATTATATGTAAAAAATATATTCCATTTAAAGTCAAATGCATGTGTAAAATGTTTAAAATGTTCATGGTTTGAATTTCTTGGCTGTGGACTTCCGCTTGTACTGAGTACTTGGCAAGTCGCGTTGTAGAGTCCAACAGTAGTCAGCTAATATCGCTGCACTCCACCGGCCCTGGTAGCGTGACTCCATCACAGAAATGTCCTGGTGGAAGCGTTCTCCATGTTCATCGCTTACTGCGCCCAGGTTTTCTGGGAAGAAGTCTAAATGTGAATCGAGTAAATGAATTTTCAGAGACATATTGCATCCCAGGTGTTTGTAGGCACTAATGCATTTCTTTACAACTGTTTCATAGTCGACAGACTTCTTATTTCCAAGAAAATTGGTTACGACTGACTTGAATGCCACCCACGCATCTTTTTCAGGATGACTTAAAGTGTTTTGAAAGTCTTCATCGGCCATGATTTTTCTTATTTGTGGACCTATGAAAATACCTTCCTTGACTTTAGCATAACTGAGCTCTGGAAACTTGTTGCATAGGTATATAAATGCATCCGATTTGCTGTCTAATGCCTTGACAAAGTTCTTCATCAGTCCTAATTTTATATGAAGTGGTGGCATGAGAATTTTGTCACGATCAACCAACGGTTGATGAAGAACGTTTTTGTTTCCTGGTTGCATTCTGTCTCTGATCGAATAATTCTTTTTTGTATAGTGGTGCTTCTTATCTCGGCTGTCCCATTCGCATATGAAGCACATGTACTTCGTGTACCCTGTCTGCATTCCCATCAAAATAGTTATTACTTTTAGATCGCCGCAGATATTCCAGTTGTAACCGCGATAACGTATTGTTTCCAACAGTTCCGACATGTTTTCATATGTCTCTTTCATGTGGGCAGAATATCCAACTGGTACTGAAGCATATTTGTTTCCATTGTGCAACAATACTGCTTTTAAGCTAGTCTTTGACGAGTCAATGAACAGTCGCCAATCTTCAACAATGTGTTCGACACCAAGACCTCTCATAAGGCCATCAACATCTGTGCAGTGGCAAATACTGCCAGTCACATTAAAGTATTGAACAAGCTGTTTATGCCTGTGACGAAAGTTTGCTGTAGCTGTACCTGGTGCAAGCAAATTAAATTCATTTAACCGTGAACCAAGAAGTTCAGCTTGGCCTTTTGTTAGCGCCAGATCTCGCACAAGGTCGCAAAGTTCAGCATAATTCATCAAATGAATTCCTTCTCCGGCAGCTTTGTAGTCAGGGTCTGAGTCATCGGCACAAGATGGAACATCACTTTCTTCATCCTTCTCTCCGTCTATTGTGTATTCTACAGGCGATTGTGGTACTGGACAAATGATAGGATTGTGTGGAATTGGTTTTGAAACTGATGGAACGTTTGGGTAATTGACAGTTGTACGAGTTTTATAACAAATTCCATTGATGTTTGCCAAACAAAAATAACAATCTGTGGAGTGATTGCTTTGCTCACGCCATATCATAGGAACTCCGAATGCCATGTGGTTGTTTTTCTTTGCCTTCCTCATCCAACCATGCAAGTTGCATGAACATGTCGAACAGATGAACTGTGGTGCCCACGACTTACCACAATCCACCTTTGAGTCAAAATAAAGTTGATAAGCTTTCTTCAGTAACGGCGTGAAAGTCTTCTGATGAGACTTGTGAAAAAGCCGCACACATAGCAAAGCAGATCCGGTGAATTTACGCATCCTCTGGTCGCCATATTTTAAACAACTTGCAATTGCCACATTCACTGCTCCTTTTATGAAGTGTGAAACTGCAACGTAATCAAATTCTAAGACAATGCGCAATTCATAACACAACTGCAAATCAACACTCACCCTACAAACATCTGACATCATCAGAAAAAAAAGAACATTGCCAATATACGTTTATAATTACGAGGTATGTGTGTTTGTGAACATGTGTGTACGCGCAAGTGCGTCCGTTTGTGTGCATAAAATTATGCTGTCAGCAGTCTATTCCTGTTTGGGCGCATACAAAACTTTGTTCGGCAATATCTTAATAATTTGAGCTGATAGAGCAAAATGATTTACAGATTCAAAATCAGCATCAAAAACTGATTCCGAAAACGTTAATGACATATAAGAAATCCAAAACTTGTTTTTCAGTGTTATTAATGTGTTTAGATTATTAAAAATTTCATCCATAAAGCATTTTAGGTTATTTTTTTTCTTTAAGAAGATTGATAGCAAAAATAAAAAAATGGCATGTAATCATAATGTCTAAATGTATTATCTGTAGCTATTATCAGTAAATACTAAGGGTGTAAGAGCTGCCAATCAATTTCTACCTCACAAGAAGCTCCAATATAGTTTGGTGGGCACTGACATTCCTCTACACTAGTGGCAACTTCACCAAAACCATTCACTGTAGCAACATCCATTCTTATATTTTTCAACCTTTTAGAAAGAAAAAAAAATTAGGGAAAAAGTCATCAATTTTTATTTTACTCCATTTTTTTTTTAAAACAATGTGTTAAGTTCATGAAACATTGAAATAAAATGTATTTGAAATTACAATTTTTTTCAGTTTTTTCCTTGAAATTTAAAATATTTTTTAGCAAATATTGGGTAATGAAAAACGAAACAAATTAAGCTACCGGGTGGCATCCATTTCAGAGTAGTATGTGGCTCTGATGAGAAGTGACTCGATATTAAAAAGAATCATCATGAACTGCTCACGGGAAACTGGTGCATTGGTCCCATCGTGCACAAAACTGTACTGTTAGGATTAAACAAAAAAAATTATTAAAATAGAACTTTTATATTAGTTATACAGCGATGTATAAAAGTTGTTTTTTTTTACAATAATCTTTGTTTGTTCTGCCATTAAAACGATTCTTGACTTTTTAATGCCTGCTGAGGCTTACGCTCCTTCCATTATAAAACTATATAATGTATATTTCATTTTAAAGTGGAAACATTACAAATTGCAATTGTGTGTACACTGAAAATAAGAGAAAGAAGGGATGTTTACACTAGACCATACAATTATATCAAAGGACTGTGTGTTTTTTTGGAGTATAAAATTGATGATGGAGTGACCCGCTGAGTCTCAAGGTTTTACATAGAAGGTTGTGGAACAGTGTGTTCCCTGTTATAGATGACGGACTGTGTGTTTACTATTATATTACTACTGAGGGTTCTAGATTGTGTTATAATATTGGACCATATTTATGTTTTAGAAAAATTATTATTAAATTTCAGCTATTTTATTTGAAGAGCTAAAGTTGTTTTTTTGCTTCTATTGTTGTGGCATTGAACTAAATGTTTTAAATGTACCAACATATTGACAAAATACAGTTTATATATTAAACAGCCTTTAATTTTTAGAATTTAATTTAAAATATTCTCATACCTCAACCAAACGAAGCTCAACTTCCATGTCAGATTCCTGTTTCGGTTGTTCATTATTAATATATACTATTGTCATATTGTTGCCCTGTGGAAATACAAATGTAAAAGTGACCAAAACTTAATTTTTTTTTCATTCAACTCATGACTCTAACATATACATTATTTCAAGAAAAACTAAGTTAACTGCACATCATTAGACAGAAAAATGCTTTAAAAAAAACGAATTTCAAGCCTTTTGTAACAATAGGGGCTTAAAGAAAAACTACTTACAGAGATTTTCACATCTGGGTGAATAACTTCATAAACTTCTTTGTTTTCAGGCAAAGTTATGAAAACTGTATATTGAAGCTTTCCACCATAAGAGTTTATCTATAAATGTAACAAAACATTAACTTTAAAATAACATTTGAGAGTGCAGACCTTACCAAAGTACTATTATGTAAAGATTTATTAAAAAATACAATTTAATTAAATTTTTTATACATCTTTTAGAAGCAATATAATTATTGAATATTAATATTTTTTCCTAAAATTTAAATCTATTTGTTTATACTGTATATAAAAAAGTGCTTTTTAAGTATATACATTTTCATGTAAACCTGCAGATACATTGTTTTATTTATTTCATGATAGCATTTCAAATAAAAGCTCTGATTAAAATACATGTTATTTGTATTTGTGTTTTAGTTTTGTTTTTTATTGGTTTTCATTTCAGCATTATCTTATATAGACTAAAGAAAATATACACTAATTTAGGTAGACTTAAAAAAATTCCTCAGACATAATTGTAAAACATAAGTGATGAGGACCGCAATATCTTTTGTCTTTATTAGTGAAATAAATAATACCTTTTTCTTAAGATAATCTTTTGGTGCAACCCAATAAATGGAATCTTTCTCAAGCGGGGCATCTGTAACACCAAGTACAACAATTGCTCCAAGATCCTCAGCAACATCTTTGCCATTAGTTATCCTCCAATCAGACAGGGAAGTTATCTGTAAAAAAAAAAATGAGTTTTTTTATTATGAATGAATTAAAAAAAAAAAAAAAAAGAAAAACCAAAAAAAAACAACAACAACCAATCTTTGTAAGCTTGTTGTTTAATGAATTGTTTCAATACTTGTAACATATAGAAATAATTAAAGTGATCCCATATTCTAACAGGACTGTGAGCAGTGTTTCGCCAATGGGTTGTGCATGTTTATGCACATACACAACTTGCAAACACATTGCAACACAAATGTTTTGTTTAGTAGGCCTTTATGAGCGTGTTTCCCACAAAAATTAAATTTTCCTCCCAAAGCCAACATCATTTGATGAAAATTAAAGGGAACGTAGATTGAAAGAAAAAAAAATGTTCTGAGCAGAGCTTACCCCATACCAGCTGAGCTGTGTACTTTCACACCTTGTGGTATGACCAAAACAGAAGCACTTGGTGCAGCCTTTAGGATTCTCAGCATTTAAGCTAAATGTACCATCCACACATGTGTCACACTTTGGACCTTCAACTAGTTCCTGTATGTGTAGAAGACAAAAAGTTTAGTGGTAACAATAAACACTTAGATAATAAACTCGATTCTCTTTTTTTACTGTGATTAAGTTATATTTTAGATTCTCTAAAAGAAAAGCTATTATGAGACAAATTTTCAATGATTACAAGATATTAAAAAAAAGGATATGACAATATTTAAAAAATCAATATTATACCCATAAATCTACAAAAAAAAAACCAATATAATTAATGAAATGTTGAAAATTTTAAAATATTCAAGATAACTCATTTCAACTTTACAAAACATAGTCATTCACTAATAAAAATTTATTTTAAAAAGAATTCCCCTGAATTTTTCTTTTGGGACCTAATATTTTACACTAGCTCTACCCTGCAAATCTCTACATAGAGATAGACCATAGAACTTTGAGGCTATCATAAATAGGTCAATGTAATTCACTTTTATGACAATTTTAAAAAAAAATTATCGAATATAGACGCAGGCAAGTGGCCATTAAAGTTTAAACAGGAAACAGTATTCTTACTTTTGATCTACAGCAGACAGACATGAGATGGAAAATATTTTACATTTTTACAATTGATTGTAAACATTTTTTTCATTATTATTTACCGCCATTATCTAAAGTGGGTTGACTCCCAGGTCCTTTTTTTTTAACTATCAACTGAAAAATTCGGTAAGTAAAAGTAGTCTAACCTTGCAAGAACATGCTGCAGTTCTCTGGTCACAAATTTCTGCTTTGGTTCCCCTAATATCACAGCCACAATCTTCACATTCTGGGAATGAATGGAATCCAGGTTTACATGAGTTACAGCGTCTGCCGCCGACTTGGGGTTTGCAACTGTTATTTAAAAAGAAAAAAACAACAAAGATAAGATAATTGGCTAACAAAGATAAAGCTATTTAAAATCAAATAATGTGAAATGTTAGAAGAAAAAAAAAAGCATGCAAAAAGCTAAAATTACATAAAAGATTAATAAACAAAGCTCACTTGCACTGCCCAGTCAACTGGTCACAATTCAAGTCTCTGCTAAGTACACCATTTGGATTACAATTACAGTGCTAAAAGAAAAAAAAGGGGGAAAAATATGTAAATGGTATGCTGACAATTAAACTTGTGTCAACACCAGTCTTTATTGTTCTAGTACAGACACAATGCATGATAAGGTACCTGGCAGCCAATGAGAACATCATATCCATATGCCTCTGACTTACACCTCTCACATCTTTCACCTTCCACAAGTGACGGGCAGATGCACTCTCCTGTTACCTCCTGGCATACACCATATGGGCAATTGCAAGCTGTAGATTTTTAAAAAATCAAAGTAAGATTTAGACACTGTACAAAAGTAAAAATTGTGGACATGTTTAAAAAGTAACTCAACCATTACTTTTATATTATTAAGTGATTTAAATAATTGCATCACACATTAAAAAAAAAGATAAAAGAATTTTTTACAAGTTTAATTTACAGAATAATTGCTAAATTTAACTTCATTTATTAATAAACATTTGATTTAAAATGACAAACAAAATTGAAAATTAATTGATAATTAACAAGTATTGTACATTTTAAACTTACGTCTGCAGTTGGGGAATCCAAAGTATCCTGGTCTACATGCTGAGCAAGTGCGACCAATAATGTTTTCCTTACACTGGCAAAAACCACCAAAAGTATTGCAGGTAAAGCTTCGAGAGCCTTCAGGATTACAATTACAGTCTAGAGCTCCATTATTGAAATTTGTTGTCAAGGTAAAGGCTCCTTCCCTACAAAACTTGTCATCTGATCTGTAATTAAAAAAAAAAACAAAAAACTATTAGTATATGCTGAAAAAGGCCATAATTGGAATGAAGCTGCACTTTCAACAGTTAAAGCATTTTAAGTGATGAGTACTAGCAACATATAAAGCTTAAAATTATATTTTGGTCAGATGATGATTGATACAGTTTCATACCCTGCCTAAGACTGTTCCATTTAGTAATATGTTCTGCCATAATGCTATTTTTTCATCCGAGATATAAATTTTCATAAATACATCATATTTTTTTTCTATTTAAAATCCTTTGGGCATTCCTTTGATATTATCCCTAACAGTCAGTCTGGTAGTTAAAAGATTGTATCAATATGTAGTGAATGCCGAAAAGTAAGTCTACTTACATGCTTATGATACAACCGTATAATATATTAAAAGGAAAATTATATTTTTTGTTACAGATATTATTGAAAATCATAAAAGGAATAGTAAAGCTAAAATTTAATAACAGTTAAAAACATATTGCTAAAAACAAAAAAAAGAATATCCAATTATAGAAGTGATTTCTTGAAAAATTAAAATAAATAAATAACTTTCCATATTTACTTTTTATTTTTTGAAGAATTATTCATTTTTAAATATAAAAGATTTAAGTAATTATTGAAAAATAAATTACAGCTTACTATGGAAAGTGTGTATATATATATTAGTGGAAAAGCCTGCTGAAGCTGGCTGAACAAAATCTGACAGAAGGGATTACAAAGAAATATATGAAAAACTGCATTAGAAAAGAACACGTGGCCTTTATTGCCATAAACAGAATATGATATGAATAGAAATAACAAAGAAATGTATGAAATACTGTAATAGAAAATACATTTGGCTTTTATTACCATGAACACAATACGATATGAAAACTACCTGCGAGGGAAAAACACTGTTACAACGCATACCCCGCACAATATGAAAACTACCTGAGGGAGACACACGGGTTAGACGATTATGTATTTAAGGATATATTGTTTCATTTGGCACTGTCTTTTGTCGGTATGAATCCCCAGCATTAAGCTGGGTATGACTGTACAAGTATTTATTTTGGTATTTATACAGGTTATAAGTGCCTAAGAAAAATTTACAAATAGACAACAATTAACTTTTTTCAACAGAATCATGTTCTTCAAAGTAAAACTGATCACTGCTAAATACATAAAGAACCAAATGGAGAAACAGTGCCCTAGAAATTAAAGATCATATTAATGTAATCTTTAAACTAAACAAATCTTTTTACAAGCGTCACAATTATTTTCATTTGGTAATGAATACTGACTCTGAAAAAAATAATGGACAACTATATGCATTACAAAAAAAACCAGTCTTACTTCAGCTGAAATCCAGCATCAACACATTTGGTTAAAAACTCTGCAGACTTGTCAACTGGTAATATATCCAAAAAATCTGTGTTGAACTGATCTACCGGAACTATTAGCATGTAGTCCTGTATTTATATAAAAAAAAATTGGCAAATCGACCGGCAAAACTTAAATAAGAGTTACATTAAAGAAAACTATGACTGACAGAAAGAGGAAGTATATTTTTTTTTAAATGAGCAAATAAGGTAATGCCTGTTCCCCAACAAACAATAATACTCACAAGCCATATTTGTCCTTCTTTTGTACCATTGAAAACAGCTCTGATATCAGTTCCAGTCAATCTAACTGTGTTGCCTCCAGAGACATCAAACCTGATGGTCCCACGGCATCCAACAGTATTGGGACAGAAGCGTGGATTAAATTCACCTGTTATAAGACAAGTAAGAAAAAGTGGGCGCATTAATTTTTTTTCGGCCCATTCCAATTGTTTAAGTTTATAATAAACTAGCGGTGCCCGGCCTTAGCCCTTGTTTCTAATTCTGTTTATTAAAAAAAAAAAACAGACAAATTTTAGAATAATTATCAATCATTTAAAATTATAAACAAAGGAAAATCATTTCCATAATGAAAACGTCATGTTTATTAATGCAGTGCTTTTGGATGTACTTTCAGAGTTATAATTAATAGCGTGAATCCTGTTTACATGTTTGATAAAAAAATACTGACGAAATAATAATTTGCAAACTAAAGTAAAAAGAAATGTTTTACGATACTGTTTGTTAATTAAAACAAAATACTGATGAACTATAAGTTTGCACACGGCGGATTGGTTTATTTTTAAACAAATACTGACAATATATAAGTTAGCACTGTGTAAAGTGAAGTAAAGAAATAATTTAACCAAACCTATGGATCAAATATTATTTTTAAATATTAAATTTTTAAGGCAATTGGTGAAGTACTTTCAGAGTTATATTTAATACTCTGAATCCTGTTTACATTTTTTTAAATATAAATTAAGATGAAACAGATGATGAATACCTGTTGATTCCTTCCCATCAGCAAAAACTGAGACAGGGATGGTCAGCTCTGCTTCATTGGGCATGTAATAATGTATGATGAAAACATACTGCCCTGGTTTGTTCACTTGGCCAAAGAGTTCCAGAGGTATCTAGTAAAGAATACAAGTATTATTTTTTAACACTCTATTATGCAAAACACACAACTATATATAAAAAGGATATGGGAACCAATATCAATCAATATCTGTATAGGAATAAGGCCTAAACAACTTAGGAATGAGTCAAAGGTGTAAAAGAAATGAAAAAAAAAGGAAGGATAACAGCAGATAAGGAAAATTAATCTTCATGAGTTTTTATCAACTCACCACTGATGACACTTTCTCTGTTTTACATTGGTCAGTTTTATCATCCTCATAGATTGGACATGATGTTTGATCCTGTTTAAATTCATCATTTAAATATCAGTCATTATTTTTACAAAAAAAAAAAAAAAATAGATCTTAATATTTTTTTTTAAATTAGCATAAAAAACAGTATGATGCATGTACTCTGCATTTTTTATTTTTATTACAACTGGGACTTACATGTTAAGATTACATGCAAGCCAAAATGTGGATAGAGCAGAAATTATTTAAAATTAAAAAACAATACATTAGTCTACAGCCATTGCATACCATTTGCATTGCATCTACTAAACATAATATAATTTATCAGTATGTAGTAAAATACAAGTGAGTAGAGATTATATTTGAACTATGTCAGAAATCTTAACGCAAAACACACCACAAGTCTGACATTGTCTTTAAGATTGACCAATCCTGTATTAGGGTCTGCTATATCAGGTGGTGGGGACTTAGAGATCAGGTCTTCATTTGGTGACTGTTCAAAATCAACACGTATGGCACCAACAGGTTGGCCATACATTGAAGACACACACCTGGAAGTAGATTCAACATAAAAAAATTAAACTCAATGAAAACTTTGTTCATAAATATCATTTAACAGTTTATTTCATGAGCTCAAAGTGGCCAGCAACTCAAAAAGTTAGCCCACACTTGCTTTAGACAGTGAAGTTAAAATATGCATTAAAAATAGAGATGTGAGGATATTTAAGAATTGGAATCTGGAAATTAAAAAAAAAAAAATCTGAATTTTTTGTGTAGTCAGCTATATTAGAGAATTTAAGTTTAACCTTTAATTCCTAAGCCCATTCTTAGAAATTGAATCTTTGAATTTCTACCTGTCACTTTAACTTTCTATATATTGGAATATGAGTCATATCAGTATGGGAAGTTAAAAGAAATATCAAGCAATATATAGGAATCAGTAAAAATTTAGTTTATGATATTTTGACAATTCCCAAGAATACTTTGCCACCCACATAAAAAGGCAGAACACTTTCTACAACAAGTTTACAACCATACTTCCATAAATTGTACTTTATTATCACTTCAATATTATATAACACAGTCCCCAACATATCGGGCTTTCTGTGTAAGCAATGTTATCACTTCAGGATAAAAAAAAGTTTTACTCACACTCCATTTACTTTGACACAGATGGTTTTAGGGTTAATCAGGTCATGATGCCACTCATTTTTGGAAACGGCATAAACAGAATCCTAGAAATAAGAAAGCAGAAACACGGGTTAAAAAATCTATCTTGTAATTAATCTGCTGTAAATAAAAAAAAAGTCACATTTATCCTTGATTTTTTAAAAAAGGTGTCCAAAGGATCAATACATTTTATTCTATTAATTGTCTTTCTCAAAAATTAAAGTTTATTTTTACAGGATGGGAGGACTAAATATATGCTTACATAGGATGAGCAAAAAAGGACACATTTCTAAGATAAACATTGTAATTTGATGTTAATATCTTGCAAAAGATTTTTTAAGGGAAAAAAAAGAATCTTGTATCACTTACAATGTAAACATTTAAATCGCTTGATTTATCCTTGCTACTGATGTGCAGTGTAGTATGACCTGTGGTAATATTGAAAATAGCTTCCCAACCTTCAGGCTCTCTTAGAACTTGGCGACACAAGGTGCTACAAGACAGTAAAACATGTAGAAACTAAATACATGTATTTTACTATTTTAACATGCATGCTATATATAAAAAAATATCATGATTTGAAAGAATAAACAGAAGCATTAAGGAATACATTTTTGTTTCCATTATAATAAATTTTCAATAAATATTTATTTAATTTTTCTTATTTCTTCTGTGAATTATTTGTACACTTACGAGAATGGACAAAGGCCTAGAGTTACGAGTGCTTTTTTATTTCCATTCAGAAGGGTCGCTTCCACATCTAGTTCTTGAGATGTGCTGCCAGGGTTATGATAGTTTATAAGAATAAGGTATTCATCTGGTTTAGGGACATGAAGATCTATTTTGAAAGATGTCTGAAAAAAAAAAAAGGTAATGAGTCAATACTAATATACGGACAAATAATATTAAATGCTATTTACCGAAACAAAAAGTATTATCTATTTCATTGTAAAACAAATAATTAAGTTTACATTTTTTAAAATTTTTTAAGAATCTATACATTAAAAAAGTTTATTCCCTACGACAGATATAAAAACATTAACTGAAAAGTAACACTGACTTCAGAGATGTTAGTAGTTTTAGCAAGCTTTTTTTTTTACTTAAGTAATTTCACAGCTAAAAAGATAAAATTTCAAAGGCAACTATCATACATAAAAAAACAACTAGAGAAACTAAGGCACAAATTTGACATGATTGAAAATCAAAACTTGACTGACCTGCTGATCATTAATATGAACTAAACCTTGTGAGCCCAGCCATGAGGTGAGATCAGCGTCAGGATTCAACACAACATCCCCCCTGATGCCTTCATCAGTTATCACATATCCATTTTTACCTGGGATATTAGGATGACCTTCCAAGTCAGGGTATTTAAAGTGCACACATCTAGAGATATATTGTGAATGTTATGAATTAGAATGTAAGACAGACAGGATAGAAAACCTGTTTTGACTAGTTAACAATATTAGAAATTAGTGGGATATAGTCGACTGGCTGAATAATGGACTTTTAGGAGGAAAATGATAATCAGTTTTAAAGACACATATACTGCGATGGTAAGCTTTCTTTACCTAGTTTGTGAGGGCATAATTTAGATTACTGGAGTTGGTTTTTGGTTAATTGATCATAAGTTACATGAATGTTTTGTTTCTCAATGGATACTATGGGAAATAAATTCCTTGTTCACAGTAAGTGTTGAAGAATCTTTAAGCATTTCATCTCTTTAAAAATACACTTACAAAAGACACTGAGGTCTAGGTGGTCTTAATCCTGTGCACAAGTATTTATTAATTGTGCAACTTATTGTGTTGAGGAAAAGTTTAATCTCTCTAGAGCTTTGACTCTTAAGGTTCACTTAAATGACTGTACAGCATAATAAAAAGATTGATTTAAATAACACAACAATGATCACTTAATTAAAGCTACTTAACAGACAGTGGTCACTTGAATAATTTGTTTTATCTTTAACACTGTAATATTCCTCATCTCTAGTTGTGTCTACTTTCAACATGTCTTTTTTCCTCCCGTCTCACACAATTTATACTCTGTTGTATACTTTTATATTTCTACATTCACGCATCACAATCTATCCCCTATTTTGATGCACAACAATTGTTCTCAAGCTGCAGTATGATCAATTTTTAACTTTTACCGGCAAACAATATTTTCATTGCCTCAATAAACATTTTACTTACAGAAGGGAGGTAAACATTAAAAATTCGCTTAAGTTTACTTAACATAATTAAAGTATTTTACATATGTTATACTCACGGCCCAGGATCATTAGCTACAAGGCAGGGATTGTTAACTTTCTGCTGCACCTGGCTCGCTTCATAATAGGGATTAGGGATTAACACAAAATAATCCTAGAAAAAAAAAAAGAAATGGTCCATAAGAAAATTATTTTTCTTTCAAATTTTTAAGAAATCTTCAAAAGTATAATTATTTTCTATTCACTTGCAAGCGGCTCAAAGCTAGCAGTGCATAGAAGAATTGCCTCTAAACAATTAGATTAGCTACATGAATTGTTAAAATTTTAACTAATACTTTATAAAGAAAAAAGAATTTTAGAACAGGACAAAGGTTACAAATTCTGTGTCGCAAAATGTATTTCCAAAGTCTTTTCTGACTTAACAGACTGATTAAGATGTTTTGATTATTATTGAATGCTAAAACCAAAATATCGCCAAAGACACTCACCAGTAATATATAGTCTGGTACATTGGTTGACAGTGTCCACAGCCCTGGATTCAAAACAAAAGACTGTGAATTTTCATTAGTGACCACTGCAAATTTGGGCTCTCTAGTTGGCAGGAAAGTTATGTCTCCAGACTGATTAACATTTAAAAGACAATAAAATTAAAACACTTCATAAATGGAACGAACTTAATTAAGAAGCTATACAATTACAAAGCAAGTAGGGTTTATAAATTTCTACATTATAGGTAGTAATAAAGTAGTTTTTCTAATATATGAGCTGGATTATTACAAAACAAATTACAAATGAGAAAAAGGCATAAAGAAGCTAGCTATTGCAGTAATCTTCATTCGAGAGCATAGAATTTACAATTACAAAATGGCACAAAATAATTAATGACACTTTGAGGATAATAAGAAATTATAATTTTGCTAAATAAATGTCTCAACAATACTAAAAAGGCAGATACAAGGAAACCAGAAACAATCCTATACTGATGTTTCATGAGCTAAGAAAAAATGTTTCACAAAACAAGTGAAAATTATTTAATGGGTCTCTTATGGCTTTAATTTTAGACTTTCACAACATTTTTGGATAACACAAAAATGGACAAAATATTTTCAGTTGATTTCTAATATTTAAATACAGATCCAGTCTTATAGTTTCATGAATGACAATGCTTTAAAAAAACAGGACTGAAAATAAATAAAAAGCAAATAACCTGAATGGTTTCTGTGGGTGAATCTGGTGTAAATGTTACTGCTCCTTTCACAATGCTACCTCCAAGGTTGACATATCTGTAAATAACTTGATAAAGGCTGGGCAATCGAATGTCTACATCTAATTTTACTTCAGGCTGTATAAATATTCAAAACAATTTAAATTTAGCAGATTTAGTTTTATTATCTTTTGTAACATCAGTTGATTTAGTTTTATCTACATTTGGAAGATGGTTTTAAATGACATTAAGACTTTTTTTCAGTATCCACTATGCACTGTGTTGACAAAAAATAAATTAATCATTATTATTGTAAATTATACAAACCTGTACTTTAGTTAGCACAGCATAACCTCTCCAAGAGAAATTGGGAAATTCTCGTAAATCATAGCCATATCGAATCTTGGCACCTTCTGGTGTTTTGCCATCTTCAACTTCATATTTGTATTGTTGTAATGTTGGAACATAATTGCCAGTTATTGCTCTATTGGAGAAGAAATGTATAACATTCAGTTTTTAACTAAAAAATATTTAATATTGTAAGAAAAAAATTCTATGTATATTCTATGAACCTAGAAATCCAATAGCATTATTAGTATGGAATTTACATTGAACTGCAAGAGTATTTATTCAAAAATAGTTTAAGTTGAAAATGCCAAAGAATTTTAATTAGGAGTTATCACAGTGTCTAAACGTCTCAGGTTTTAGGGTAGGAACTCAGTAAGCAAACAAGTTGTATGTACATTAACACACATTATTTGTTTAATAATCACAAAAAGTCCTTATGAATACATAAAGAACTATACTAACACAAAATTCCAATATGTCCACCACACAGTACAAAGTTTATAACACAACTGCCTAGCACACATTTTCACTACCCACGCATACAGACACGTGTTCCTTGATCATATAATATCAGCAGTCAACCACTGATTCTCTCCCCTGACCATTCATATCCACGACCAGTGGAGCATTCCTCCATATAAACAAACCATGTGACAGGGGTCAAAGGTATCTAATATTAACATGCCATTATAAGTGATAGCAGAACATATGTTGTTTCAGTAAAATAGGTTAAATACCGCTATATTATCACTTTAAAAATATGTTTTTTTTTTCAAACAACTTTCTGCTCCACATTGACAAAGCACATCAGCTTACTTATCACATTTCTGTCCTGTTATTCTTGGCTTGCAAACACATTCCCCTGTTGCTTTGTTACACGAAGGCCTTAAAGAACCACCACGATCACATTCACAATCTATACAAACAGAGGTAATTGTATTTTAGTAATAATTTAGTCCATTGCCTAAAATGGGTAATATATGTACATTTACACATCAAAGGAAACAATTTACCAACACAGCCAAATGGGTTCTTCTCCTGCAGGTTGTAGAAACCATCCATGCAGCGATCACAGTCCTGGCCAGTAACTCGAGGTTTACATTCACACTGACCAGTCTTCATGTCACATTTATTGACGCCAGCGAGTGTGCCAGGTTTATGACAACCACAAGCTGCAAAGAACAGGCTAATGAAGGCAGTGTGACGGTACATTAATCAAAGTAAAAAGAATGAAATTATGTGTGATATATAAATACTCTTAACAAAATTCCCATAAATTTTCATAATTTGTCTAACCAATAAAACTAATTTAATGGGCAGTGACATCTAAAAAACTTAAGAAATTATATATATATGAATGAAATTCGTGTATCTTGAAACTTCCAAATTTCAAATTAAAGATAGAAGTAAAAGAAATTTGAGATTATAGTTAATTTATATAGTATATTCACCCAACAGGAGTACAAAACCAAAACCCACAATTTACACACAAATTTCCTATCTTACAAGATTATCAAATACTGAAAGCATAAACCCAAGTTATATTTTATCATTTTTATTATGAGGGAAAAAATGCTGAGTGTTTCAAACATTTATGAGCATAGCCTGTCAAATAAATACCTTTTTTTCTTCAAATAAACAAGTTAAGACATACAAAAACACAATTTTTTTTTAATACAAGATTTCTATAATAATGGCTTTTTATGTGACATTGAAGACAATCAAAATTCAAAAATTAATATACCACCTTTACCTGATAACTTTCAAAGAAATTAACACATTTAATAGTGCTAACTTCTCAGCAATGCATAAAAAAAACTGTACACTGTATGAGAAATTTAACTGCCATTGCAATCATCACATCCCTTAACATCAAAGTAACTGACCTAGGGGTATATTTGTACCCTACATTTGCATTCCACCTAGTCAATATATAAACCTTCTGAGACTTAAATAAAAGAGCTTACTTTCACATCCGTCAGGATTTTTTCTGTCAAGGTTCCAGTAGCCAGGCTTGCATGTGTCACAAATCCTGCCCATGACTTTATCTTTGCATTCACACAAGAGTCCGCTAGTGACGATACCGCAGCCACCAAGAGGGAACCCAGGTATCTCTTTAGCCCCATCAGGGTTACAATTACAGACTTTAAAAAAAGAAATGTCAACAAACATAATCATTTAAATGTCAACAAACATAATCATTTAAATGTCATGTTTCTCAATAAATAAAATGGCTTGATATTTACTAATAATTAAAGTGGAGAAAAGAAATATATGCAAGAAAAATGTTCTAATTAAAACTTAATTCCCGAGATATATAAATCTGAAATATGAACCCAAAACTAACATTTAAAACAAAACAGCTGTATTCTTTATAAATCTAAATCAAACATTGTTAATATAGTCTTTATTGTGTCAATTAAGCATCACTGATTAATATAAGCTGATGAATTAAGACACAAATTCTGAACATATCAACGAGACCTACCTTCACAATTGGGATAGTTATAGAAGTTAGGACCACATTTATCGCACATAATTCCAATGAAATTACTTCGGCATCTGCATTGTCCAGTTATCTGGTCACAAGTTTGTCCAAGAGAGCCATAAAGATTACAATGACAAGCTGCACCAAACCAAAAAAAAATAAAACAAGACATATTTGTTTGTTTAAAGGAAAATAAAATATTATTTTACTTTTAAAAAAAAAAACAATTCTTATTCAGATATAACAAGAAAAAAAATATTTCTGGTACTGACGAATGCATTGTGGATATTTGTAATAGCCAGGAGCACAACGATCACAGCTAGGTCCTGCAAAGTTGGAAGCACAACGACATTGTCCATTAGTTTCTGCACAGATCTGACTCAATGATCCTGGACTAGCACACTGACAAGCTGATTAGAACAGAATATCATTTTTTAATTAACTATAATAATTTTATAAACAAATCAGTAGTTAAACTAGCAGATCGAAACTGGTCAAAAGTCACATTCTATGAAATCAATCAGCTGTTAAACTAGCAGATCTAAACTGGTCAAAAGTCACAATCTATGAAATCAGAAAAAAAAAAAGCTAGATTGTTTATTTTTTTAAACGTTAACTGATTTTACATCAAATAGAAGGATCCAAACAGGGTAAAGAACTTTCTAATTATTCAAAAATTTTAATGAAAATGAAATCTTACCTAAACATTCAGGGAACTTGTAGAATCCTGGAGCACATCTATCACAACGATCATCATTGTAATGATCATTACACAAACATTCCCCAGAAGTTTTGTCACAAACTTCTGATTTGGTTCCAGCATGATCACAGTCACAAGCTTGTCAATCAAAATAAATGATTAGTAATTTTAAATCATATCTGAAAAAAAAACAACTAGCAAAAAAACAAAAACAAAGCTAGCTTAATGTCAATCACTTAAAGTGGCTTTTAAAGAGTCAAAATTTGTCTTCAAAAAATAATAAGTATGAAGTTATATAATGCTATTCTAGACAGAATGTGGTAAACACCAATAATTTTTTTTTTCACATTTATTCAAATTTTTCTTAAGATTTTTTTTTAACACCGCCCGATTCCCAGATTTATTAAAAAATGGACAGGGCTACTAATCAATGAATTAAAGACAGCCACTCAGGATAGGCAACTATGGAGAAATATGTCTGTTGATGTGTCCATTCATTCACCCAATGACCACATTGGTTAATGGTATGATGATAATGATGATGAATTTGCATGTTAAAAATATTTATTAGCCTGTGTGATATTCCATACACATAAAAAAAAAAACTGTTAAATCTAGTTACAAATCTCAACCAGTCAAATGTACAAGCTTTTCTATGATTTTTTTCCCAAAATTGTTTACTTACAATCACACCGTGGAAAGCGGAAGTATCCATTGGCGCATTCACTGCAATCTCTTCCTGCATAGTTTCTCAAACACTGGCACTGTCCAGACTCAAGCTCACAAACTGCACTGGGTGAACCTTGACTGTTGCACCCACAAGCTAAATGAAAAAAAAAAAATTAAAATAAAAGTGTCAATCAAAATAATGAAAACAGCAAGAATAAAAATTTTAAAAAATTCTCACCTAACTTTTATATATTGTACAGACTATTTAATACTAAATAGGTGACTTGTTTAAGCCTAAAATTTATTTTATTTTTTGCAATAAATAATCTTAGCTACAAAAACTTGCAATTTAAAGAGAGTCCAAAAAATGTGTCTAGAATATTACATTTATACATGTGAAATAGCTTTGTTTTTTAGCTCCAAATTCATAAAATACTTATTTTCCACAAATCTCTTTATCATAATCATTCTAAAAACTTACACCTAACTGACATGCTAATTAAGCAGTTTATACTTATATAAATCAATAATGAGATACATTATTTTTAATACACATAGGATGAAATATTTGTAAGAAAATTACACATTCTCACTGACTCTCATTAAAAAAATGGACAAACTATGCGAATAAACTGATTTACCAAAATATTATTTTGTTTAAATTTGATCAAATGAACAAAGGAAAATGCAGACTTACGTTTACACTCGGGAAAATTGTAATAGCCTTGAGCACATCTGTTGCATTTAATGCCAGCATAATTATACTTGCAGGGACAATCACCAGAACTCACAACACAAATTGAGCCTTCCGTCCCATTCACATCACATTCACAGGGTATACAATCTGGGTAGCCATAGTAACCAAAGCTGCATCTGAAGACAGAAAATTATATAACTTAAAACTTAATGAACATTTTTTTTGGCCATCTTTTTGGTGATTAATAAATTTTATATACTTTATCCAATATTCTAGCTTGATTTATGTAACCATTGTGATTAAGGATGTTAATGAAATTCTTTTACTATCATATTTAATTTAGTACCTGTCACACTGTTCGCCTGTATACTCTGGCCTACACAGGCAACGTCCACTGCCTTCTTCACACTCGCCAGTTGATACTCTCAAGTCACACTCACAAGCTGATGAAAGATGATAAAAAAAAATGCATCCTAGATTAAAGGTACAACATCTATTTTTAAAATAATACAACTTCACCATGAAACTCAAAAATTCTGTCTTCATCCAAATTTTTTTGTTAGATGAGGATATTTTATTTGCAAACAGCAAAGATTTTTTTTTTAAAACAGTCAACCTCCTCAAGCAGTAATTCCCTTCAATATGCACCTAAAATCTCTAACATATCAGAATATATAATATAATAATCAATTCTTTTTTTGAGTATAAAAAAAAAGAAAAAATAAAATATATGCACAACTATACTTGTTTAAAAAACAAACACAAAAATAATCGGATCCGCCCAACCCCAAAAAATAACCCAGCCTACCGATCAAGTATAAGGGGATATAACTCTATGCCAAGGATTTGCAGGGTACAGCTAGTACCTCTATAAACATGCAAAACTTTTTGTTCATAAAAATAAGTATGTGTGATTCAAAAAAGTTTTTAAGTTTTATTACAAGCTAGTCATAAAGCCTGCTAAAGCAGATGAAAGTAATGGCAAACCAACACAGTGTATTCAACATTAGTAACCTAACTGTATTTTTTTAAGGTTTTCTCTCAGCAATAACCGAACTCTCAAACATTCCATTTCAACATACTATCAATGGGGGATTTCATTTGTATAAAACCCATTGTCATTACTAATAAGCTATTCTTAGCTTGGTGGACACACACAGACAGATAGATAGGAATTGGGATTTAGGGCTTTATGTGTGTGATCAAAAAATAAATCAAAATAACAACATACGCCTGCAAGCATCTGTAGCATTTCGAGGAACATCATATGGTCTATAATATCCTGGCACACATTTCTCACAATTGATTCCCATGGTGTTATCCTGAAAATTTAAATAATTTTACATTAATTAGTGAACTGTATCAATACAATCTCTCATTAAATAAAGATGGTGAATCATGATTATTTTAAAATATGCATAAACATGTAACAACACAACTTTTTTTAGACTCAAGAGATTTCGACACTTAAAATCCATTTTTATAAAATGAGTTGTAAAACAAGGTTGTTTTGTTTATCTATGCCTGATGCCAAAGTTAAGCTTGTAAAAAAAAAGAATCTAAAAGAATATAAACAATAAATAAAATACAAAATAATTGAAATTAATAGATTTTTCCCTTATATCAACTCACCTATGTCAATTAAGCCAAAATTTAGTTATCACATTCAATAGAACTTCTTAATGTAAAATGTTACTAAAACAATGGTACTTATTGATGAAGTAAATAGGAAAATAGTTTTGTAGCAATATATAATTTCAGTCTTAAAAAGTTCTTAGTCACCAATTATGTCACTCAAACATATTATCTTTTATGAGGTTGAAAGCGTATGATTTTAAAGAAAACTTAAACATCTTACCCTGCAGTTTTGACAAACTCCACCACCTTCGTAATTGCCATGTATATCAATACTTTGTCTGTTGCGGTCAACATTTTCATCATAAACACATTCACTGGAATGCCCAAAGCAATGACAAGCTGAAATCATAAAAATAAAAGGTGAACTTTTAAAATAAAATCAGAGGCAAGAAAATTGACAGCAACTCGAACACGACAAATCTTTTATAGAAAAATTACACATTTTAGCGAGGTTTTGTTACTAATGATCTGACATACGTTCACACTGGTAAGGTTGATCTACTACGGCACGTCTCCACTTCTTCTGAGTGAAACCAGGACAGCAATGCTCACACTGATCACCACAAGTGTTGTGTATGCAGCTGCAAAGTAGTTTTTTCGTGGTGGGATCACGTACATCGCAAGACTCTGCATGACCATTACAAACGCATCTACCTCCAATGGAGATATCTTTGATACTATAATAATACTGAAATATATATAAAAAAAAGGTTTTAATGTGAAATTTTTATAGGCTCAAAATACTCAACCAGTTCAGTATTTAAATTGTCTAGGTACTAATTTTGATGCATTATATCCTTACTGTAAACATTTTTGTGATGTAAAGTATTTGTAATGTTGAATTTTTCTTTTTTTATTTCATGTCTTAAACCATGTCTACTATTACAGTACATGGTTTCCTTCTTAGCGAACCCCAGAATTAAAATCAGAAAGAATTAAAATATCTAGAAATAACAAATTGATGCTGAACATAATGACAAGACATAAGACTACATGATAAAGCAAAATGGTTTAACAACTAAACTAAAGATTACTGGTCTATCAGAAACATAACTTTGTAAGAAATATATATTAAAAATAAAGGTTTAAAGAAAACTTTTTTTTTGTTAAAAGCCTCCAAGCTTTTAGTTTCATACATTGGTTTAAAGAGCCATCTAAAAGCTTCAGCAATCATTGACTGAAGTGAGTATTTTAGCAAATATTACTCACAATGAATTAGAAAGGTAGGTAAAAATTAAAAAGTAAATTGAATGGGTGTTATCTAAACAATTAATTATGATTTTTAAAAGTCTCCAGGTGTACTGTGCATCATCAGCAACATTTCAGACATCAGGAGACAAACTAATTTGTGAAGTTTACTTCAGTGGACACTTAATTCACAAATTTCACTCCATTTCCAGTGGACCACTATCTTTATGATTTTTTTTCTTACACATGCTTAATTTATAATTTGTATTATCATCAGGAACGAGGCGTGAGTCTTGCTGGTCATAACTCTTAATAAAAAAATGTACTGATGCTTTTTATGCTACATACATAGGCACAAACAAACAAATTTAATTATTTGTATAAATAATTAGACTAACAACATTTACGATACATATATAAATGAATGGTAGCCATTTTATTATGTATGATTGCTATATTCAATAAACATAGAACCATAAAATAGTATTATCTATAAATATGACTGACTAGCAACACTGACACCTCGTCCCTGATTTCCGTTAACCATTTTTATATGTGTGTGTGATTAGGAGTGTGTATCCTTAAAAAAAACAACAACAATAACGACTTAAGTTAAATTATTGTTCTCATTATTTTACAACGTTTTTCTTAACTTCACCTCTTGTCTGTTTGTTTGTCTGTCCGCGGAATTCGGCAATCCAATTTTAGCCCACTTTCTGATAAGCTATAGCTCTGATACTTTCAATATAGCTCAGAACCCGATGAAAATGCAATATTCTTACTATTTCATTATCATTTGATGAGTTTCTTAAGTATTTTTTGAAAATAAAATTATTGTGGCTGTAGAAAGAATACTCTACTGCGCCTGAACATGTGTGATGTCATAGCTCTCCGATATGTCCGAGCAAACCTATATATACTTGTGAGCTTCGTGTCAATGTCAAAAACTAAAAAGTAAAAAATAATTATTACATAATAAAAAAAAAATTTTTTACAAAAACAACATTTTTCTTGCATACTAAAAAGCATGGTAATAGGCTTGAAAAGAGTTTCTAATTTTTATAAAATGAAAAACATTGGGCGCATGAACACAAACATCCAGACCTTTCTAACATACTCTAATTTCTATAAATGAAACCCTGTTTAATATAATTTCACTATATTAATATATTGATTCAATTGACTTTACATGTATTACATTCTATATCATGAGTTTAGGTTATACAACACTAGAATTAATTTTACATACTCATATGCATTTTGTTATAGAAGTTCTAATAAATGATCTGCAATATCGTGATATTTCGAAAACCTTCTGTAATAATTCTTTTGGGATTTAATTGTTAACATTGCAACAATTGTGCAATAAACGAATTGAAATATACATTCTCTTAAACAAAATTTCAGCATGAAAATACTTCTCATCTATAATTTTATCAAAGTCTACAAATGACTAAACATAATCATAGATGATAATTTGTAAAAGCAATACAGCATTAGAAATAATTGATTGAAATGAAATACATAAATAATTGATAGTGTAGTAAATATTTGATATTTTATTGCTAACTCACATAAATTTCATGTAATAATTGATGATTCTGATACTGTAAAACAAACAAAAACATAATATAAAATTCATGCGCACAACGTTTTTTGTTTTATAAAAATTAGAAGCTCTTATAAAGTCTATTACCAATTTATTCAGAAATTTTTCCAGGCTCATAGAAAAATTATTTTCTGCTTTTTAGTATGCAAGAAAAACGTTTTTTTATAAAATATTTTTTTATAATGTTATAATTATTCTTTCAAAGACCAGTAAAATTTTCTTACAACCACTAGAGGTCTGTAGACAACTGGTTCCCGACCCCCTGCTCTATAAAACAAATATCAGTGATGGTTTAGAAAATTAAAATATTACCCTTCGAGTTACAGTTGGGTCCTGTCGTGCAATGCCCATTAAGTGACCCAGCAGTGTCCTGGTGCGAAGCAGCCTGAGCTGAATATCAGTAGCCCGAAGCCACTCTTGAAGTTCATCAGCATAAGAAAAGTTGTGTGCATTAGGCCTTCCATTTACAAGAGACACGAGAATCTAGTTGAAAGAGTTAATTATGACATGATAAATAAAGGAAATGCATAATATTTATTATACAAGATAAATATATAGAATTATAGATTACTAGATATGACCATACATGTTTAATATGGTATTTTAGTACTTTTGTTTCCAAATTAAGATACCACTAGATTTTCTATTTAATTCTAATACGAAAATATATTTTCTGTGAGAAGATCTAAATATTATGGTACAGGCATGATTATATGCAGAGATATAAGGTAAATCCATCTATGGGAATATCTTTTTTGATTATATAATATATATAGGCTAATATTGGAACTACCTTATCCTTATGTGGCAGAGATCAACATAGTCAAAAGATGTGAAAAGGGAAAATATTTTCCTTCCTTAGAATTTTATTATTTTATTTACCTCTCCGTGAATAAGAGGAACAACTTTGGAAAATTGCGTGGAGCACAGAATCTGGCTGTCTGACGTTAATTGTTTATCAGCTGGTGTGTTGAAATAGTTCAAACAATCACTCGGCGTTTCAGCAAAGTATTGCCACGGTTGCCAGGTTTTGCCAAAATCTTTGGAGCGTTCTAAAACCCAAACACCAGGACGTGGCGAGTTGGCCATAATCATTAAGACATAGGCGACATGAAACTCCTGAAAGAAAAATGTTAAAATGATTTTACGTGGTTGTTATTAACTTGTTATATTAATGTTTTCAACTAAATGTTACAACAAATTTTAAATACACTTTTTATACAGTCATGTTTCACTAACATTTTTTTTTCGTCAGACGATGCTTTTCGCTAAAAGATATATCACAACAGCAAAAATTTTTTTCCTCAAATATTGTATTCGATGTATTGGTAGATGGGGACCTACCCGTGAAATTATTAAAACAATAATGTGGGAACTCTTATTTCATACGCCTCCCGCGCTGCAGACCCCGCATCCCCCTATACAGGCCCATAGCCAGGTCAAAGTAAGCAGGGGGGCACCAATACCCAGCAAGGGGGTACCTTCTCATTTTAGTTACTTTTTCTTTATTTTTTTCTCTTTTTCTTCTTTTTAAGCGGGAGGGGGCCCACCACCTTGGCTACGGGGCTGCCCCTATAACTTAGTTGAACGACATCACTGTTTTTTGGGTTGTTTTTTTTTTGGTACTAATTTCAAATCATATTCTTTGAACTCTTGTAGGTAAGTATTACAGGTGAATTCCATTTGTCCAAATCTATAAGTGTACTTACTAGACACCTGAAAATAACACTTTTGGGATGTGAAATAGTTATGGTAAATAATCCACCACCCTAATAAATTACATTTATATTAGTATGTCGGGTTTGCATAACTTATTAAACTATATCCTCGATCAGATATAGGCCTACCAACTCAATTGCCAACCAACAATATACCCCCTCCAAAACACTCGTAGTTGTAAACAAATATTAAGTAGCCTACTACTGGAAGGTGGACGGGAACACAAAGATACAGATAATAGTCGTACTTGTTAAACTTTTCTATTAAGGTGATTTAGTCACTTGACCAATTAGAAAAATACACACAATCAATAAATGTTATAGGGCCAAAGTAAGAAAGCTTAGACCCAAGACAAACTGTGGTCCTTCTCGTCCCCTTTCCATATTAAAAAATGACCCGACTTCCTTGCAGCAAAGTAAACATATACAAATATGTTTTTTAAGTCTCAAAGACCCAAAACAAGGGGCTCTAAGTACCCCAGCCCCCCCTTCCCCACCTCCCACAGACACACCTTCCTTTGCGGCGGCTTGAATCATGCACGTCCTAACCTAAGTTATTGCCCATTTTTTTATATCATATATCTTCATTTTTTCTTATATGTTTTGCCCAAATGCCTGAAGTAAATTTTACGTAATTTGCACAGCCCGTAAAATCAACATCCATTAAAATATATTCTTAGTTAATAATAAAACTAAAAACTGTCCGCAAGACAAATGACGCACAGTCTTAAGGTAACGGTAAGTCGTAAGATCATATGCGTGGCGGCTGCCACAAACAAATCTCATGCTCCTGACAATCTCCATCAACTAGGACGCCTCTGACGATACCCACACAACAAGGCAAAGTCGCTTTATAGCAAGAAAATTATTGTTGTTCCCAGCAACCCTGACATATATTCTTGTTGCACCCATTTCCAGCGGCGGCTATGTCATAAACTATGATAAACCCTACATTTTTTATACAATTTAATAAAAAAAATTTTTTTATTATTTTACTACAAAGAAGACATTCTTATAATCTTTTCAGTTTTTTTTTTATTCGATAGGTTAAACAATTATATATATTCAATAAAAGTACCTTGTATGCCTGGGTGTCATAAATGTATTACACAATGAATCGGGGCGTCGCCAATTTAGCTTGTTTATGCTACATACGACACATTTTTTTGGTGACTTTATTTAAACCTTGATAAAATAGTCGCTTGGTATATCTACATTTCTACCCATTCATCATCACACCCACGTTTTTAACTGTTGTTCGGCCTAATAGCCACTTTCATATGTAAACAGTCAAGTGACTCGGGGGGGGGGCAACTTGACTGGATTCACAATGTGACTTTACAACATATGGCGCCTATAAATTAATACTTCAGATAAAAAAAAAATAAAAAAATGTTACTAATGTAGCACAAACAAAGACGTCTTCTCACATGATGTCAAAGTATACAACTGTTTTATACTAACTAGTAGGCTAATGTGTTTAGATCTAACTGCACACAAGACTTGCATCACACACCTCAGCGAGTGGTTGGGGAAAACGGGGCCGATAGGAACGGTGATGTTTTTATTAAGAGTTTCGGTGAGATCAGTGTGCGAAGTCCCTTATGGTGCCCTTTTTTCAAACACCCCCCCCCAACCATAGCCGATAGTGTAATGGTCTTGGAGGCACCACGGGAAATATAGAGGGGGGCTTTAGCCTTGATCTTAAAAATCCACTGGTCCTCAGCGGGGATCGAACCAAGCTAAAAAAATATCTATTTGAGATATAAATGATGTAAGTTGTCAGCCTTGGTTCAGCGTCACTAAAATAACGCTGAGACCATTAAACACTGACATGCACACGACACGGACATGTCTATAAATGGGTGACACTTTAAAATATGCTGAAATAGATTCATCGGCTTAATTTATTAGAAAAAAAGGGGGGGGGGTCAGTATTCCTTTTTATTTGTGATAAGGGAGTGATCAAATAAATATATTATAGAACGTAAAAATATTAAAACCCCATTATATCGGGGGGGGGGGGGGGTTGTTAGGTGGGACCCCACAATCTTTGACTAAAGTAAAGTCCCCTTCTTAGCCCTAACGGGTCTTCGGGGCAGCTGAAGTGTAGAATTCATCTGTTTCTATAACCTCGGCATATGAAGGGATTGTGTGGTTAGCAGGGGTGGGGTGTCGGTCAAAATATTCCCCGACACCGACACCGGTGTCGGCATTCTTCAGCCGCCGACACCGACACTGGTGTCGGTTTTCTAAAGCCCGTCGACACCGACACCGGGAGGGGGGGGGGCAAAGGGAAATAACTGTGTATTTATTTTCCCTGTATATATGAAATATATATTTAATATATATTTACTTTTGTTACTGATTCCTTATAAAATCAATGTATACTTATAATCAAAAGAGGAAAAAATAAGCATTTATTGAATGCAGTACTTGGTGAAAAAAAAAGAAAATATACACACATTTGGGCAGAGTCAGCATAATAACTCAGGGTGCACATGCAAAACTTATGTATCACCAAACACATCTCATTTTTAATTGCGAGAATTTTAAAATAATTTTGCTAGCTAATTTTAAGTTTCTAAGTGTTTTAAGTTGTATTTTAAATTGACTGAATATATTTACTTCGATCATTTGACTTTTAAATGCTACTAAAGTAAAACTGCTATAGTTTCGAGATTGATCATATTTTTTTCAGTACTCTACTGGTACTATTGTATTTTCTCAATCAGCTGTTTACAACGTTAAAGAAATATTGACAGTATAATTACATCCTACAGTGTATAATCAAATCGACTGGTAATATGTGTGCACATATTATGCAACTATAAAGTTTAATACAAATTTGATACACCGGTACATTGGCAGCGTTTTCCTATATTTCCTATTCATTATCGGGAAGTTGCCGCTCTAAATTATAACCAAACTTGTCCGCTGCCTAGGCACCCACTAACACAGTGGTCCCCAACCCCCGGGCCATGGACCGGTAACGGTCCGTGGATCAAATTGCACTGGGCCGCCCAAGAAACGTTAAATTAATTCCTTTTTATCTATTGTTGTGTATTTCCCTCAGGATAGTGCGACGCCTATCCCTCTCGGGCCGCGGTGAGATTATCAAACGTCAACCGGTCAGCGGCGAGAAAAATGTTGGGGACCACTGCACTCACACACACACAACACTTCTATGGTCCCGGTAGCTTTTATTTTGTTTGAACATAATAAAAATTGCCTGTGTATCTTACTATGCTGCTCTTTAATAGCAAATTTGTCGGCATTTTTCATTTTCCGACCCCACCATGAATATACCTAATTTTATAGATGAATATAAAAAAAAACTTAAAGAAGGTATAATTATGTTGCAGTATGGGCCTAATATGAAATAGTTTATTTTATTGTTTAATTGTAATGTAATTACTAAATAACAAAAGTAAATAAATAAAATGCCCGAACTGTGTAGTTAAATGTGTTTATTTTAATAATTATGCACAGGGCGCCGAGCTATACGGGTCGCCGAAATACTAATCTTGAAAACAATGTTCAGCTTCTAAATCAGACATGGGCAACCTACGTCCGTTAAACGTTTTTATTCGACCCTCAGTACACCCCCCTTCGTTCATTTACATTGATTTACATTTATGTTAGCTCATATAAAGTATTATAAACACTCCATTGATATTCTCTTGGTCCGGCCCTTCAGTCAAATTTAAGAACCTATTGTGACCCTTCAGTAGTTATAAATTTGCATCTGTGATTTATGATTTTGCAGCATGTCCATTACGATGGAAAAAAAAAGTTCTCAGATGTACAGATAACACTGAAAATTCACGAAAAACACTAGATACGGACATCAAGAGTAGCTGCAATGAATAGATTGAAGTGACAAAAGTGTGTGGTCAACTTCGAATTAGGAAGGTAGGTACAAATTAAAAAGTAAATTCAGTATGCTGAATGCTATTTTTATAGTAAATCTGAAGCGGCCAATACGCTACTTTTATTCGTTTCTCATTTATGTGTAGGCTTATGCTCCAGTATTGGTGAATATTTTATCACCGATTGCCAAAGTCAGCAAGTCACTGCAAAGTACAGACATATCCAACAACACAAAAGCAATGATGCTTGGAAGTTTTTAAGTAGCCATTCAGAGAATGCAGAATGCTGAAATAAAATTATGGCAAGGGCTACAAAAAATGATAAAAGATTTATTCCAGACCAATTTTTAGAGAAGAAAGAGACGTATGAAAACACGGCATACTGAACAGTTAATAGAGGAAGGAATCGTTTTTTTCCACCTGAATTAAAACTGAAATAAGTAGTGAAAAATGTTATGTATTGTAGTAGGTTGCACACTTTTTCGAACGGGGGGGGGGGAGGGGGGCTGGGGCGCCAAAAACTTGCACATGGCGCCTTAATGGCTAGCTACGGACTGGGCTTTAATGTAGTGCCATTGTGACGTAGACTGGTAATGTTTCAGTCTGGCTGAGAGAAATTAAGCTGTGAAGAGTGTTAGTTGTGGGTTAACTTTGAATGTAGGAACATTTGAACCGGTCATTCTTTGAGGTTCTAAAAGACTTGAATAGGTTTGTGTGTAATCTTTCTCCAACAAGGATATTGATAGAGAGATGCATACTAAACATTTCTTATGATTTACAATGATTGAGTGAATAACAGAGTGAACATAGCCCGTAGCCTTCCTATCTGCTTTCAGTCATAATTCTGTTAATTAGGGAGCGACCGATAATCGGATCGCTATCGGTATCGGACCGATATTGGCACTATCGGTTAATATCGGATCGGCCGATTGTTCTAGGGAGCGACCGATAGTCGAACCGATATTGGCACTATGGGTTAACTGTCGGACCGGCCGTTTTTTGGCTGCCGACACATTGTTTTTTTTTTTTCACAACAGAGTTGCAGAAAAGAAAATCAGTAAATAACCCAATTCTATAACCAGATCAGACAAGATTTAAAAAAAAAGGGAAAAAAAAACCCGTACACAGAAATTGTCACACGTATACATCAGAGATACGACCTTGAAACAATAGGATTGGCATTTCTTAATTCTAATGTATGACCTTGAATGATACAATTAGTGAACATCTGTGCGTATTTTTTGTTGGGATAGGAAGTTGGGGGGGGGGGGGGAACAAGACTTATGTGTGGGCGAAGCGTCACGAAATATGACAGTGAAGGGGTAAGCATGGGTTGACATACGTCATTAGCTGTATTAGCACGAGAGAAACACGTGTTTGGCAATTGGCATTGTTGTTGCTTAAGGGGCTGTCCATTAATTACGTCAACAAAATAGGGGGGAGGGGGGGTCAGAAAATTTTTGACAATTGTTGACAAGGGGGAGGGGAGGGAGGTCAAGAAAAGTTGACGTCAACAATGTTACTTTTTTAAATTTAATATAATTACTAAATAAATAGGAAATTTAAGCAGCGTTTGTAGTTCTGTGTTACACACTCGCTTAACATTCAGTATTTTAATTAAACTAACTATATTCCTACTAATTTTGCCACATAAACATTTTGGAAGCCACCTTTTTAGGGGGGGGGGTAATCAAATGTTGACGTAATTTTATAGGGGGGTCTCGGAAAGTTTGACAAGTTGTTGACAAGGGGGGGGGGAGGTAAAAATCGCCAAAAATTTGTTGACATAAATAATGGACAGCCCCTAAAAATAAAATATCGGTATCGGTAAAAATGCTGGGGGGAAATATCGGTATCGGACTATCGGTAAAAAGGCATATCGGTCGCTCCCTACTGTTAATGTTGACAAGTCAACTGTAGAGAATCTCGCTTTGGAAAATAATACATTTGTTGATAAACAGATTTACCAAGTATTTGTTTAAAAAGAAAAGAACTTGATACAACTTTAAATTAAAGATTGGCTATCTGAGGTTGTTCTGGATTATTTAATTGAAGTTCTAGTATTTTTTTTGGCAAGATTTGCGCCGACACCGAACCGACTGGGGACGAAGTACAAATGCCGACATCGACTCCGGACAAAGTACAAATGCCGACACCGACACCGGGCAAAGTACAAACGCCGACACCGACACCGGCAAAAATTACCGACACCACCGACACCGACACCGGCTCCCCAGCCCTGGTGGTTAGCACAACGCCCAGCCACCTTTACTTCCCCAACTTAAGTCAGGTACCCACTTAAAGCTGGGTGGACTTGTGGGGCGACTTTGCACAAAATTTCACCTGGGAAAATTACATGGGCCTCACCGAGGATCGAACCCAGGACTCTCAGGTCGGCCATCCGTCCCACACCTTTGACTAAACTGTTCGATTTAAATGAACTTCGATTAGATTTTTTTTTGAAACACATACAATTTGACAGTAATAACAGTTTTAAACTACCACCATTACTCCCTGTATGACAGAAAATAACAAATACGGACCACTACACCAACCCTCGCCAGTTGTACTACTTTAATACACAGTTTGAGAACGGCTCATAACGAGAGAGAGAGAGAGAGAGAGAGGGAGATAGATAGATAGAACAAACATAATACAAACGTATAATTATTTCATTAATTTCAAATTTTCTTTCGAAATTAACACACAGCTTAAGCCACACACACCCTACCACATCTGTGGTGCACCCTACCGTAAATTAGAGGGAAGATTGAAAACTAATAACCTTTGAACTGCCCCAAAACAAGTTCTATTTTATAACTAGCTGTACCCTGCAAAACATGTGCATAGAGTTATATCCCCTTAGGCTTGATCGGCAGGCGAGGTTATTTGTTGGTTTCGGGCAGATCCGATTTTTTTTTTGTCATGAGTGTATTTTAAACTGGAATATACTGTTGTATTCATTCTTTACTTTCGATTTAACGCAGCGCCCAAATCGCTATTATTATATTATATGCTGCGAATGATGCAGTAAAAGCTACTTTGTCTATGAATGACCAACTTCCTATAATGAGGTCAAGTCGGGCGGGGTCAAGAGTCACACTTGTGCTCTCTCTCTAATTACCCTGAAATTCCATTCATGTAATTAAGACTAATTAACACAAGCTATTGATAAAACATTTTTTTTAAAATATAAAACAATGTTTATTAAGGAGAAGAATGCATGTTTTTATAAATTTTCTTGCACCGGTGTATTAAAACTGATCAAAATACATGAGATTTTCTTTTAAAGGTAAGTATAGCTATTATAGCCGAGAGCGAGTTTCATTCTTAATATGGACTTAAGGATCGCATCGTCAATCAGAAAAATCATCCAGCGGCCTAGTTGCATCAAAAAAAAAATTGTTTGAGAGACATACCATGGTCTACAGGGATAAGATCATTGGGGTTCTCTAGTCAAGAAAAAAAAACCTTCTTGCGAGGGTGGTGGTACTGTGGTCAATGAGGACTATCCGAGACCGTAGTATTCACTGCTGGTGGTGGTGACGGATGTGGTCGGCACACAACACCCTTCCACTCTGTCCCACCCAAGCACACCTGCGCAGCCTTCCATTTTGGATTGAGGGTACAGGCACACTACACCCTCCCCTCTGTCCGAGTGGCAGGAAAAACCCATTGCCTTGCCATTCTGGCCGATCAGCAGTACACACAACCTGCTGGTGTGGCCATTTTGGGCAGGTCTTAAAACCCTCTTTTCTACCATCCCGGCAGATGATAGCGGGCACACTCACCCCGCCGCTCTGTAGGCATGGCAGACATGCATCAGTGCCGCCAACAGTGTTGGTGTGGTGGGCACACAACACCCTATCATTCTGGCAAAGGCGGCGTAAAAAAAAATTACTCTATAACCAAATGTGGGGACGGGTAGTCGTGCGGTGTAGAGCTCTCGACTGTCAACCGGGATTGTCCTGGTTTCGAACCTCAGTGAGAACCTTGGGATTTATTCGGGTCCTGGTGTAAGTCCCCAAGTCCACCCAGCTTTAAATGGGTACCTGACTTTAAGTTGGTGGAGTAAAGGCGACTGGGCATTGTGCTAACCACACAATGCCTTAATATGCCGAGGTTACTGAAACAGATGAATTCTTCACTTCGTCTGCCCCGATGAATCCTTAGAGGCTTAAGGGGACGTTAAAATAACCAGTTGCATAACTGGAGTAGGGGGATATGGAAACAGTCTGCTCCGGGTAATACAACTGTCATGAGCAACGAGGTTGGGGGGGGGGGGGGCTTTTTCACCACTTTAGTAATTTTTCGCAAGGGGCAAAATAATCAATTTTGGGAGTACGCTCCGGGCTCTAAAAGTCCTATTTACGCTCCGGGATCTAATAGTGCTATTTACGCTCCGGGATCTAATAGTGCTTCTTACGCTCCTGGATCTAATAGTGCTTTTTACGCTCCGGGATATAATAGTGCTTTTTACGCTCCGGGATATAATAGTGCTATTTACGCTCCTGGATCTAATAGTGCTTTTTACGCTCCTGGATCTAATAGTGCTTTTTACGCTCCGGGATATAATAGTGATTTTACGCTCCGGGATATAATAGTGCTATTTACGCTCCTGTCTTTATTATACTCCAGTGTCTAAGATAGGGCAGTGTCTAATACCCGTTAAAATAACAACATCAAAGGCATCAATCAAATTATAATCCGTTTTTCCCCCTAAGACAACTACATTAGTGGTCATTCACATATTACGTAATGCTTTTTTTTATCTTGATCCCCCCCTCCTCCCGAGGTCAAACTATTTTATCTTTCCATGGCATGACGTTAATTAAGCTATACGTCAACAACCCTTAATACCAACTCCATAAAATCCATGTATCAGCAGTCTTAGTGAAAATTCAAGGAGCATATATTTAACTTTCTAATAACTCTTCTGAGCATGCCTAGTTGTCGATATTGTGGCAATGCGACATTTGTGATTTTTTTTTTGGGATTCTTGAAAAAAAAAATCTTGCCACTATGTGTGCCTTGGAGCATATATGAGCATACATGTGCTTGTTTTAGAGGCCGCACGAACCTATTTTTCGTTTCTAATGATGGGCTCAAATATTTCAAGGCCAAGATCGCACACAATCTAAGATAAGTGACAGACCACACACGCTCAGGCTGATAAAGTGCATTTCATTAATTTGCATCGAATTTAAACAGGACGTTAACCTGACAATATGTAAATTATCCACATCCGGTTTGTCAACAGGGATGCCAACTTTGTTCCGAATAATTATCTGGATATATATATATATATATATATATATATATATATGAAATAAAATAACCACAATTTTATATCTAACTGAAACAATAAATATCAAAATATATTAAATGGAAATCGTTTTATTTTTCTATCTAGTTGTTTCAAAAAAAAACCTAGAGATGAACATAAATTATCGAAGTTGGCGGCCCTGTTTGCCAGACTTACATTACAAATTCACTTTTGCATCACGACTGCCGTTTCCAATATTTACTTTACCTATTGTTAGCTTTTGGCATACATTTTCATGACTAAATTTTCAGGCAGCTCAAATCTAATACGATTTTAACTGGACACGTTTAAAAAAAAAAGTTTTGAATATTTTATTTCATTTTGTAGACTCGCTAAATAAGGATCCATTTTTTTTTAATTCTTCCGAGTCACGTAGAGGCGTGTAGATATGGGGGAAATGGAACATCTATCGGAGGGAGGGGGAGATAAAGTTCAGAACAGCAGAGCTCAGCTTATCTTTTTTTTTTTCTGAGTCGGGATGTGCCACGGACAGGAAGCTAGGCAGTCTAGTCCGCCAGAATGTAATGCTATATATCTGCCAAGTTCACGACCTATGCTATGTTGGATCCAGCCAGCTAACAGAATAACCTGCAGGGTAATTAGATGTTTCTTCAGAAAACTGGGTCAACAGCAGCTGGCTTAAGAAAAAAAAATCATCTTGGCTTGTAAAAGATGGAGGATGAACAATGTGTTGAATGGTCAGTGTATAAGGTGAATGAAAAAATTAAAAGTGTTGGTTAAGAAACTGGTGAATCGAGAGAATACTGTGTATGGTAGACGTATGGCGAAGTGCTAGTACTCTGAAGAAAGCCTAGAATTGACGTATGATGAAGTAGGGAGGCGGTAATGTGTGGGTGCGCTCATAGTTAGAGATGTTTAGTAAACAGTTTTTGAAAATGTGTCAATTCACGTCGGCAAACACATTGGAAACACGAAAAAACAAAACAAATCAATAACTGGTTATAGAGGATGATCTTTTTTGTTTTAATTCCAAACAAAAAAAAACGGAGACAAAATTTCTACTAAAATATGTTTATGAATCATCTGTTATAATGCGATAAAATTAATTTAATATTTCTCCACACTTTGGTTGGTTAATTCATTTTTTATTTAAAGATAATAATCAGAATTCTATCCTGCTATTGCAATGCGCGGTAAATATTAAGTGTGTCTATAGTAACCGGTGAACTACTGTTGGCATGTTGGTAGTGACTGCCCTGACGGTGTGCACTTGACCTGAATGATGTAACAGGTATTGGGCCGATCCAGTAGAATTGACCTAGCACGCACACACACACACACACTGACACACAAACACACACACTCTCACCTCCCCCCTTCCGCCACCCAATTGGAATGTTGACCCGAGGCACGTCACGAGCCCTATACATGCTAGGCTTGCTAGCTGACCATGTCTGATTGAGTGATTTGTGGTGGTCAGACTGGCCTCAGTATTTTAAGCTGATACATGCTAGTATCTGAGGCGACCCCATTGGGTGACCGCTACTGACCGGTAAAACCGATGTATGAAATTAATGTCGCTGTCATTTTATTTATTTTTTAATTTATATTTATATTTTTTTTCCCCAAAATTATCGGTTTTGGGCTAAGAGAAAGTATTGCAGCCTTGCTAAAATCAATTCCGTAGTCAGAAATTGAACTTTAATTTAAAAGTGTAAAAGATAACAAGATCTGATATAACAAAAAAAAACGATCTTTAAAAAATCTGATGAGAGAGGATGACTTTGCGGCGCTTTAGTTGTGAGCGTGATCTGCATGCCGAGGTTATGGGTTCAAATACCATGGAGTCCTATCACCTCCATAACTAAAATGCACATTCGGCTACAGTGGGCACTGCACAAAAAAAACAATCCCATAAATCGTTTAAATGATCTAATTGATGAACAACTCATCCTTGCAGGGACAGGTGACAGTCTCCCGTGGTTCCTCCATGGCCACTGCAAGCCTTGATGTTTAGGATGTGGAAAGGGCACTACTGAAACTGTCCCGGCCTTGGCTTATAGGATCAGGATCAGGAGAACATTAAAGAGTTGCGGGGACTTACAAGAATGGAGACATAATCACAGTGAAACTAAGATTAAAATGTATTTCAGTGACGCGTTGGCTGTGTGGTACAACGGCTAGACTGCTAACCTTAAGTTCCCGAGTTCAAGCCTACTTTGGCCAAATACGATTGCTTAGAAATGATTCGATTCACGAGCTGAAACTATCTATGAACGAACCCAGTTTTCCTTGAATGTAAATAATGTCTGGTCGTGGATTGATGCTATGATTAAATGCATTTCATGAACTGTTTATGTGTATGTAATGCGTCGGAACTTCTTGGGTATCGGAATTGGATTTTCGAGCTTTCCATTTAGGCTATCATTTTTGTTCTGTAAATTGATATCGGGGTTTTAATAGGAATCGGTAGTTATGAGACGAATCAATAATTGTAGCGAATCGGTATGCTTTATATCTGCATCCTCCGCTTATATGGATATTCACAGAAAAGTTTACGGATAGATTGATAAGCAACCGTTTGATTGCAAGGTAAAAAAGAAAAAAATTTAATTTGCATCCCTTAGTTGGCAGTTTTGCCAGCTGTTCAGGCAGAAACTGTGGCTTCCGATTTGCACACCAGGAAATTAGTAGCGGATCAAATACAACATGACCTACTTCTGATAACACATGTATGTCATTATCACTGAAATAATTCTGTGTACAAACTCAAACAACTGTGATAAGACACGGTCTATAGCAGTGGTTCTCATACTGTATTTTTTATAGAATTTCTTGAGTGGCGGTCACACATGGTTTGTGGACTATTTTAGTTGGCCAAAGTCTAGAGTTAAGACAAAAGCCCATAAGATTCAATAAAGTGACCATTTCATAACCACTTAATCTTAAAAAAAAAAAAAAAAGCTTTGCAGTACACGTACTCTATAGCAGTGGTCCCCCAACTGCAGGCCCGCGGGCCGGTCAGGCACGCCGAGAGGGGGTCATTGCCAGGGGGCCCGCATCTGTAAGGGGGCCCGGCCGCCCCGACCATGTCAATTTTTTACGACTCATTGTTTATTAAGGGGCCCGCAATGATGTCCTGCCCTGGGGGCCCTTGTTGGCTCTCGGCGCCCCTGGGGCCGGTACAGGTCCGTAGATGAAATGGTACTGGTCCGCACAAGAAACATTAAATCGATTTCTTTTTATTTACTGTGGGTATATTTGCGACTTTCCATGGACGAGAGGTTGCAAATCAGAAAAATCTAAAATAAATAATCAAGTGCCCCTCCCCCCCCCCCCTGGGCATCGATGAAATAATCAATAGTCGACCGGTCTGCGGCGAGAAAAAGGTTGGGGGACCACTGCTTTTGAGCACAGCCATAGGTAAACTAAGTTCCACGGGCTAAATCAGGCCCTCCGAACTGCAGCTCGTCACTCGTTTATGAGTGAAGCAGTGCCGAACCTAGGAATTTGGGGGCCCGAGGGGGGGCTTGGCCTTTTTGTGGGCCCCTGCATTTTGACATTCGACACCATAGTATGAATTAATGTACTTAATATTTGATGTAAAGAAAAATTTGGACCCCCCCCCTTTTCAAGCTGGGGCCCAGAGGGACTCTCAAATTTGGACCCCCCCCCTTTCCCCCTACCCTAGGTACGCTTCTGGAGTGAAGCATGGTAGTAGCCGTTTACTTTAAATTTATATTAGTCTGTGTCTATACACCATCCATCTGCTACTGGTCTGGCCCAATGTGGTCCGCGATTCAGAACATTTGCACCCCTTACCTAACCACTAAGTAACACAGCAAATAAAAAAAAAATGAATATTATTTTTATTTAAATACTTTAAGTTTGCATAGGACCATGATGTTTAATTTAACCCAGATGGGTATCCATAAGGGCTCGGGTTCGATTCCAAAGTTAGACCCTGACAATGTCTACATTTTTTTTTAAACCCATTACGTCAAAGAACTATGTTAAAAAAAAACAGGGTTAGCTGTATAACTGGGACTCCAACCGGTGGCCCGAGCAGCCACGATCGGGTTCAGACAAACTCACCCACAAATAACGAGTCAACAATTTCACTGGGACATGGAATCATAATAATTATAATACGCCACTAATTTGGGTTAAGGGAAAAAAAATAAAACGAAATTCCCCTCCCAAGTCCCAACCCCCTTACACACCTACAAGACAGTGAGGCTGGTTGGTGGGTCGTGCAGATTCTGTCCAGTGGAAAAGATTTTTTATATTTGAGGGTGATCTTGAAAAAAAATAAAAGTTTTTCAAAGTGTGTGGGGGGGGGGGGAGAGGGGGTGCTACAGGGAGAGACTAAAAAAAAAAGATGTATGTATATTAAAACAAAGGTGTTATGGTGTAGAATAAGATTGTCTCTGACTAGTGAAGTACTGACAGGATTAGTTTGTTGGTGACAATGTGCGGTGTTCGGAGAGATGGGTGAGGGGTTTGAGAGTCAAATGAAACAAAAACTGGGACCATGACAATGAGAGCGATGTAGGAGGTCATGTCATTTCACTTTTTTTTTCTCTTTACACTTCAGCAGGCCCGTAGCGTGCGGGGGGGGCAGGGGGGCCGGGCCCCACGCCTTGCGTTTTGTCTGCCCCCCCTGCATATTTGTTCTACTTAGTATAATGTATTACCTGCCCCCCCTCTGCTATTGCCTGGCCCCTGCTGTAGAATGCCTGGCCCCCTCCTGTAAAAATTTTCACGCTACGGGGCTGCACTTCAGGTTTATTGTAAAGATACACATTGTTAAGTGAGAACAGAAAATTTCAGATTAACAAAAAATAATTAAACTGGAAGGAACTTCTTGTGTTAAAAAAAAAAGTGTAATATGTATAGGGGGGGGGGGGGGGAGGAATCCAGTCGAGGACTAAAACTCAATAGCAAGTGTGTAAAGTTGTCAGTACCCTTGTACATGTAGTTGTGAACACTTTACAATATCGGTTTTGAAAGTGGTGCTTGGCCGGTTGATGGGGTGGGGGGGGGCAGAGATGTGGGTTTCAAGGCGGGCGGGCGCGCAATGCCCCCAACTTCTAAAGAGCCTCGCAAAATTTTACCCACCAATTTTTGTTACGATTGTATCTTTATTTTCACCGTCAGACTTTTTTTTTTTAATATTTATGTCCAATGTTTTCTAAAGCGCCCGGTGGCCCCAACCTGCCCTTAATCCGCGTTTGTAGGAGGGAGGGGGGCGGGGCGGGCAGCATGGATCATGTTTTGAAACACGGTGTTATTTAAGTTTGTAGAGGGGGGGGAGTAAAATGAGGAGAGGGTGCAAAAAATGAGCTTATGGGAATAAATGTGTGTGGGTGGGTGTGTGTGGGTGTTGGAGATGATTTGTAATCCGAGTAACGCTTCCAGCACAGGTCACTATAAATGTGTGGGAGAGGGGTGTGTGTGGGTGTGTGTGTGGGTGTGTGTGGGTGGGTGTGTGGGTTTGTGTGTGGGTGTGTGTGTGGTTGTGGGTGTGTGTGTGGGTGTGTGTGTGTGTGTGTGGGTGTGGGTGTGTGTGGGTGTTGGAGATGATTTGTAATCCCAGTAACGCTTCCAGCACAGGTCACTATAAATGTGTGGGTGTGGGGTGTGTGTGGGTGTTTGTGTGTGTGTGGGTGTGTGTGGGTGGGTGTGTGGGTGTGTGTGGGTGGGTGTGTGTGTGTGGGTGTTGGAGATGATTTGTAATCCCAGTAACGCTTCCAGCACAGGTCACTGTGTGTAAGGTGAAGGCCGGAGGGAAAAAAAACAACTAACACCCTAGTCACAAGTGACCGCCCCCCCTCTGGTCACTATCTTACATTAACTAGCGGGGGGAAGGGTCAAGAATGGAATTCGGCTGACCAGGTCACCGGGGTTGCTGAATGGACTAGATTAGTTTTGTTCACTGTACTTTAGTTTACACGGTGCAACTAACCCTATGATTTTTTTTTGTCAGAATGAACTATCAATTTTTATTTTACTATACATGTATTTAAGATTCAGCCTAAAGCTTAGCTTATAATAATGTTCAGTTTGTTTAAATGGGGTGGGGGTAGGAAATAGGGGATGTCCTTGAAAGTGTATAGCACACACTGCACACCAAGTGTTGCAAAAGTGTGTGTGTGTATGTGTCTGTGTAATTTTCGCTTACTTAGAACTCAGTGATTCTTAAGCTGATAACTTCACGGGGTAGGCAGGCCTACGCGGTAATATCAAATAACAAATGTTTCATCTCAAACATAGAATTAGTACTTTTTTCAAAATAACTGTTATTAGCATCGTTATGCGAAACAGTGTAAACATCAGCACATATTCTACTATTTATTTTATGGTGTAAACAAAACTGAGAATGAAATATGACGTACCAGAAAGTAGGTCATAACTTGCAGCGTGTAAATGCATTGAGTAAAGCGCGATTTTTTTTTTAGCTTCAGTTCTAACTAAATGTGCGAGGCTGCTCTACCCTTGAGTAATTTGAGAAATACGCAACGCACTGTATACAGTTGGTGTGTGTGTGTGTGGGAAGGGGGTTCAAAGCATACATTTTGAGACTCACTTTTGTAGCAGAAGTAAAGATAGAGAAGCGTAAGACACATTCACTCACACACACACACACACTTACACACACAAACACTCACACTAAAGCACATACGAACACAGACATCCTAACCAAGACCAACCCTCCCCCCCCCTCCCGTCAGGAATATCTCAAAAGCAAATTTTCATAAGAGTGCTGGAGATGCCTGTAGACAACGTGTTAAAGTCTGCCCTGCCGCTGGCTGGAAATGGGGGAGTCGGGAGAATTTTCTTATCTTAGATTATTTTTATCTTAATGTGTATGTTATTTCATTTAACGCAAGAGATTGAGAAGGGGGTTGGGGGAGGGGGGGGAGTTACTTTCGTCATGTCTGACCCGAGTTGTATCATGAGACCAAAATACCAGAGGGGAATCTCCTTCATGGCTGACCCGAGTTGTATCATGAGACCAAAATACCAGAGGGGAATCTCCTTCATGGCTGACCCGAGTTGTATCATGAGACCAAAATACCAGAGGGGAATCTCCTTCATGGCTGACCCGAGTTGTATCATGAGACCAAAATACCAGAGGGGAATCTCCTTCATGGCTGACCCGAGTTGTATCATAAGACCAAAATACCAGAGGGGAATCTCCTTCATGGCTGACCCGAGTTGTATCATAAGACCAAAATACCAGAGGGGAATCTCCTTCATGGCTGACCCGAGTTGTATCATAAGACCAAAATACCAGAGGGGAATCTCCTTCATGGCTGACCCGAGTTGTATCATAAGACCAAAATACCAGAGGGGAATCTCCTTCATGGCTGACCCGAGTTGTATCATGAGACCAAAATACCAGAGGGGAATCTCCTTCATGGCTGACCCGAGTTGTATCATAAGACCAAAATACCAGAGGGGAATCTCCTTCATGGCTGACCCGAGTTGTATCATAAGACCAAAATACCAGAGGGGAATCTCCTTCATGGCTGACCCGAGTTGTATCATGAGACCAAAATACCAGAGGGGAATCTCCTTCATGGCTGACCCGAGTTGTATCATAAGACCAAAATACCAGAGGGGAATCTCCTTCATGGCTGACCCGAGTTGTATCATAAGACCAAAATACCAGAGGGGAATCTCCTTCATGGCTGACCCGAGTTGTATCATAAGACCAAAATACCAGAGGGGAATCTCCTTCATGGCTGACCCGAGTTGTATCATGAGACCAAAATACCAGAGGGGAATCTCCTTCATGGCTGACCCGAGTTGTATCATGAGACCAAAATACCAGAGGGGAATCTCCTTCATGGCTGACCCGAGTTGTATCATAAGACCAAAATACCAGAGGGGAATCTCCTTCATGGCTGACCCGAGTTGTATCATAAGACCAAAATACCAGAGGGGAATCTCCTTCATGGCTGACCCGAGTTGTATCATAAGACCAAAATACCAGAGGGGAATCTCCTTCATGGCTGACCCGAGTTGTATCATAAGACGTATCAGGGGAGCAGGGCAGGGAATAAGCCGCACGATGAATAGAACGTAGCTAAGGAAGTGCGAACGAACTGTGGGGTGAACATCCCGGACGGCACAGATTTTGCCACCAACCGGGGGGGGGGGGGGGGGCGGAAGAGAGATTTTCACAATTTTAATACTTTTTTGCCAAAAAAAAAAGGGCGCTATATTGTCCCGGGCGCTGATTGACAATATTTATTACGATTTGGTAATTAAATACAAAAGTTTTCTAAGTGAAAAAAAAAATGCCAGTGAGCCAGTCCGTACCATTGGATATTTCGTTCTTTCTAGATGGGGTACAATGGAGGGGGGGGGACAGGATATTTGGGGAAAAGTTTAGATTGGGGATGGGCAGGGACGATTTTCCTTGTTTAAAGATAGTTTTAGTTATAGTTGGATACATATCATATAGTTATCATATATCATATAGTTGGATACATATCATATAGTTATCATATATCATATAGTTGGAAGCAATCTCTCGACATTAGCAGCATTGCCTGCCTCTGTTACCACACACACAAGAAGTTTCGCTATTGAGACCGGACAAAGTTACAAAAACAACTGGATACAACATGAAGAGCGAGAAATGCATGCACATTCACGTGACCACACAGAAAGGGGTGTGTGTGTCTAGGAGTGAGCAGAAAGAAACTAATTTATTACATACGTCTGGTACTCAACATACACAAGAAGGATGGCATGCTCACGTTACGTCATGAAGTGTGACGGACAGCGGCGTCTCATTTCCCCCATTTCATATCCCGCCCCCCCCCCCCGGAGGGTTGGGCGGCATGCAATAAAGATTCAAAAGATAATAAAATATAAATGATATATTACCATAAGGATGGGATGGAGGGGGGGTGAGTGAGGGGAATCCCATGCATTAATGCTGTCCTGGTCACTGATGGGTGTCAACAACTCACCTGACCCAGATTGATGGTCACGTTCACATGGTTCAGCTCCACCCCGAGCCGGGACAGGGGCGGGCTCTGCCACCACCTCTCCGAGCCGTCGGTGGCGTACTCCACACTGTGGTCCTTGTCCGGGTTGCTGGGGTCGCAGTAGTCGCACAGCTGGCCCTGAATGAGCTCCCCAGAGTTGGGCTCACGGTTGTGGACGGTGCCGGGGGTCGTGGCGCCGGTCAGACGGCAGTAGAGCTCCCTGTACGGCACCCCGTACCCGCAGGTGGCGGTGGCGGTGATGTTCCTACCCTGGGCGAGGTTGAAATAGGGCGGCGTCAACACAGCACCGTAAGCGATCGCCGGTAAACAAAGAAGAAAAATTAACGAACACAAATAAAGGCCGGCCGGTCCTTCTGGAGTGCCGGCTGCCATCTTTACTCCTCCTGATACACACACTACACTGACTGAAGGGGAGAACTTCAGCTGAGTTGGCTGAAAAAAAAAACAGGAAGAGCGGGGTGGGGGTGGCGGGGGACGTAGGAATGGGGGGGGGGGGGAATAGGCAGGTAATGGGAACACAAGTGCCTTTCTCTCCAAATACACGCGAAGCGTACGTTCTCTTCCCGCCCTCCCTCTCCCTTCCCTTTTCACTGTGATGTTGACTGGCTCTCCTCTGCCGAGTTGACTTTTCCGCCGACTTTCAACTAGCCAATAAATGCATGGGAATTTTTTTTCACGTGGCTCGACAAAAAGAGAGAGAGAGGGAGAGAGTTCACAATACTTCACACAAACACACACACACAGAGAGAGAGAGAGAGAGCATGTGCAGTTACATCCCTTTGTCTCATTTTTACTGCAGAGTAGGCTACCCCGTTCGTAAAAATTGAATCATGAGATGTCTCACACACACACACACACACACACACAAAATGTAATCTAATAACTGAAGACGCTGAATAGGAATAATTGTGAGATTTTTTTTCTTGCTCTGTCTGCATGTCTGTATAGACAATTAAAGCTTCAAAAAGTGTGCATATTCTGTTCAACAGTCTAGGTTCAAATGGAAATTCCTATACGGGGGGGTATCTACCTATCTATCTATTTATCTATCTATCTGTCTATCTATCTATCAACCTACCCATCCATCCATCTATCTGTCTCACCACCCTCTGTATTATCTTCTGGGCCCCGAATGACCAACAAAAAAAAACCCGCCTCTACTCCGATACAATGTCTCTAGATCAGTTGATTCTTCAGCAATGCCATATTTAGACAAAAAAAAAATAGAAATACGAATGGGACAACCAAAACAAATGAAAAACTATAGACAAATGAACATTGTTTATTCTTTAACTTACTTTTTTTTTAAGCACATAGGCCTATCTGTACATAGATTTACAAAAAAAAAAACACAATAATAATCCAGCACAACCGTTTCATTAGAATATTTAATTTGACTGACTCAATGAAATATATCAAGGTGATCTTTTTTTGTTGGTTTAAAATTTCTGCACGCGCATACGTTCTCTTGTTAACATTTATAGAATAGTTCAGTACATTTGATAAATATTTGAAGTATTCAAAAAAAAAAAAAAAACAAAAAAAAAAAACAACTATTAATTTATAGTTTAGCTGTTTAGTTTTAAATGAAGAATTTTTTTTTTCATTTATTCCCCCCTCCCTACCATTGTGTCAAGGTGCCAACATAAGGATAAGATGTGGTTCAACTCTTTAACAGTATAAACACTATTTTGAGAGAGTTTTGAAACACTCTTTAAAATGTCATCCTTACCATTAGCCCGTGGTTGTTATGACCATGGAGGCAACACGGGGGGTGACTGGAGGCGTTGATGCTCAAACCTGACATCATTACCTTGCCGATCGAGCTCAACAGTCTCTCTCTCTCTCTCCCCTACCCCCCTCTCTCTCTCTCCCCCCCCGCTCCCCCCCTCTCTCTCTCCCTCTCCCCCCTCTCTCTTTCTTTCTTAGAAACACGAAGAACTGTGTGTAGGAATCTATGTAGCCCCCCCCCCCCAACCCCTGACACAAATCTTCCAAGTTACAATTATAATTCTTTTTTTTTTTCCTTTATTGGTTGGTTTTCAGTTTATTAAGTTTGTTACTATTTTTTTTTAGTTCAGGTAGACCCATGGGGGAGGGGGGGGGGGAGGAAGTAGGCTCATGCCCATGGCTCACGTGTAGGCCTAACCAAAATTGTTCACAGAGGGCTAGTCAAATGTTAGGCCAGCTGCAAGTATGAGATAATCTCTGCATAAAAAAAAAAACTATCGGCTGTAACTTTGTGTGTGCATGTGAGTGTGTGTGATTGTGCTTATGGTGTGTGTGTGAGAGTGTGTGGTGTAGGCCTATATGTGTGTAAGCGGTGTATGTTGTGTGAGAGAGAGAGAGAGAGTTGTATGTGCTGGTTGATCTTCAATTCAACACGCGTGTCAAAAGACAATGTATATCAGGGGCCTTGGCTAATTGTAGGGGGGGGGGGTAGGGCTAAAAGGTAACACTTTTTCAATGCATAATAGTCAAGACCTTTGAATACAAAAATTGCCTGTGTAGGCCTTTTTTTTGGCCACGGAATCTGTTACAACAATTTTGTACATTTAAAAAAAAAGCTTGGGGGTATATCGTTATTGTTTCCTTTTGATATTCGTAGTTCCTTGGATAATAAGCAAGCAGCCCCTGTACCTGAATACTTAGGTGTATGAGGTATGACTGATAACAGTTGTGAGAATACTGTATGATGTACTTTTTAAACTTGATATCAGATTGTTAAAATTTACATATTGGCTAGATCGTTACTTTGTGACATATTAACATTTACATATTGGCTTGACATTTCGTTACTTTGTGACATATTATAAATGTGTATAAGACAAAAAAAAAAAACAAAAAAGAAAAACTAACAAAGAAAGAAAATCTAACAAACAAATAATGATGTAATATCATCGTTTACCATTACGTTTTTATTGGTATCATCTTTTAAAGCCACAAACACCACACACGCACACCCACCACACACACACACCCACCACACACACACCCACCACACCCACCACACACACACCCACCACACACGCACACCCACCACACCCACCACACACACACCCACCACACCCACCACACACACACACCCACCACACCCACCACACACACACCCACCACACCCACCACACACACACTCACCACACCCACCACACCACACCCACCACACACACACCCACCACACACACACCCACACACACACCCACCACACACACACCCACACACACACACCCACCACACACACACACACCACACCCACCACACACACACCCACCACACCCACCACACCCACCACACACACCCACCACACCCACCACACACACACCCATCACACCCACCACACACACACCCACCACACACACACCCACCACACCCACACCCACCACACCCACCACACACACACCCACCACACCCACCACACACACACCCACCACACCCACCACACACACACCCACCACACCCACCACACACACACCCACCACACCCACACCCACCACACCCACCACACCCACACCCACCACACCCACCACACACGCACCCACCACACACAATTTTATAGCATCATATCTAAGCAGGTCCCGCCCCCCACCCTCCGTAAACTTATGATTAACTAAGTACAAAGTTTACTATACAAGGGGCCCCATGGCCCATAGTACAACTAGACTTAGGTACCAGTTCGACAAATTTTTTATAATTGTACGCTAAAATATAACCGATAATAATTCAAAGGATTTGAAAGGCTTGACATCGAAGAGTTGAGAGTGTAAGGGGACGCAACCCCGAAATAAACTATTTTATAAAAACCATTTTGTGTTATTTCCCTTGTCTACACCACAGAAGTGTCATGGCCGGAGTCGAATAAGGAATGAAAGGACAAATCCGTTCCGTCATTTTGCTGTGCAGAGACCACCGTGGCGTTGAACTGTAAACCAACCAACAAACAAACAAACAATGATTTTTATCGTTTGGCCATTTTATGTATCTTACCATGTTATCTGATTTTTTAAATCAATATATATAAACTTATTTGAATTTCAATATTGTTTCTATTTTTTTTTAGGCCCCGCCCCCCCACCCTCCCCCAATCAGATAATCTGCACCAGGGCAGGATTAAAAACATGCCCCAGGTATGGTATCAGTTTAATAAACAACAGTTGCGTTATTGCATGCCCAGGTATGATACCAGTTTAATAAACAACAGTTGCGTTATTGCATGCCCAGGTATGATATCAGTTTAACAGATAACAGTTGCGTTATTGCATGCCCCAGGTATGATATCAGTTTAACAGATAACAGTTGCGTTATTGCATGCCCCAGGTATGATATCAGTTTAACAAACAACATCTGCTTTATGGCATGCCCTGGTCTGATGTGTTTTTTATTATTAAACTTTTAATCTAACTAGTTATCAAAGGCCCGGTACCCGGACCGGCGAGTAGGCACACAGTTGGAGTTGAAAATGGTGATATATATTTTAGCGCGTTAACAATCAGTCTATATCAGAGGTGTGCGGATCTTGAAATTTAGCGTCCGCGTCCGTCCGCGGATTTCTATCAATGATCCGCGTCCGCGTCCGCAGAATCTTACAATATTGGTCCGCAGTCAGTCCGCATTGCTGAAATTTAGCTGTTTAAATGACTTGAAATTTTTTTATGGTAACGCTAAAGAAGATCCGCGTCAGTCCGCGAGTCCGCAACTTAACCATACGAAGCATCCGCTGTCAGTCCGCTGATTCGGAAAAGTCTGCGGATCTGCGTCCGCAAGCGGACGCGTCCGCTGTCCGCTCATCTCTGGTCTATATACTTGCAGTGGCCCCAAGGACATGAACAGATTATTGTAGCCAAAATACATTTGAGAATATGGACACCTAATAATACATCAAATAAAATTCATATGTTAAATAGTTCCTCCCAAAAAAAATAATCCTCACTATGGGTAGACATAAACAACAACTCTTAAAATCATATTCCTTCATAATATTTTAATGGACTCCTTTCCAAACAGTTATTCATTTAATGTTTTATGATGTTCAACATGGCGTATTTAAAAAAAAAAAGAGAGACGCGAGTGAGTGCTTGTGTTAAGCAAAACGCTACATGTTTAACAGGTGGTTTATTTACTGTTTTACATTGTAGCATAGTACAATTAACTAAGAAAAATTGCCGACCCGGCAGTGCAGAACCTAGGGATTTACGGGCCCGGTGGCTTGGCCTCTTTGGGGTCTGCCCCTGCATTTTGGCATGAGATAATTTTTTGACGCTTCTCAATCTTGGTCCCGAGAATAAAGAATCGTTGTGTAGCTTTAGCTGACCTTCAATTAAAAACATAGTAATCCATCAATGCAGTTGAGGCTGCAGACGCAGAAAACATTAGGCCTCTTAAAAAAGAAAGACATATCAAAGCTTTCAACATTATAGTTCTGTGAAGCCAATGCCGAACCAAGGGATTTTAGGCATCTTCGGGAGCCACTACATTTTGACATGAGATAATGTACTTAATATTTAGTTTAAAAAATATTTTGGGGGCCCTCCTCAAACTGGGCCCCCTCCATACACTCTCTGTGTGAAGCCCCCATCATAAACGATTAGTTTGCATTGTAAACGTTGTGTACGGCGCTACTCAAACTCAACCCTTATTCATTTCATTCATGTGACGTAATAGTCAAAAAATGAAAAAAAAAAGTGACGTATATAAGGTTAGTAATAAAGGGAAATAATTGTGCATATTTTAGAAATAATAACAATTTAAACAATATAAATATTACATTATATTTAGGTATCCATAATTTTGGTTTAAAATTGAGATTGTGGAACATAACACAGAATATTAATTGAACGATTTCTGTAAATATTTCTTTTACGATCGCTTCTCATTTAATAACTAATTGAACACCATCAATTTATTACGTTACTGTGAGATGTAGATAGGCCTTTGGAACTACAATTCGTTGTACATCCGTTTCGGAGATTTTCACAATATATTTTGGCATACAAACTCCCTCTTTTAAAAAAAAATTAAAAAATATATTTTGGCATGAATTTGTGTTACCTCTCCTAAGATCGCTTCTTTCCCTTTGGTAATGATTGAGGCGGTCGAAAACCGTATTGCATTGTGATTGCCATTTGGCATTCATGATCTTACCTGCCGTATGTTAGTGTGCGGTGTTTTGTCACCTCGGCACTAAACATATGGCTGGTCCAATGTCAATTCTGGCAGCCATGTAGGAGACTATTCTTACTCGGCTGGCCAGTTGGTAGCCGGATCATGCATGTTAAGAAGAAAACAGTAAATGTTTCTGCCATCTTTGAATTGTCTATGCCGCCATCTTGGATGAATTGTTTATGCCGCCATGTTGGATGACAGACGGAAGTCGCGATGACAGACGGAAGTAGCGATGACAGACGGAAGTCGCGATGACAGACGGAAACCGGAACACATGATGTAAAATTTGTATTATAGATATATTTATTATAATCTTATTATTATTATTTACCTTTGTTTGTTTTTCTGATCAATGTTTAGTAATAAAATCTACCCCCCCCACCCTTACTGTGTAATACTTATAACACTGGCCTTGTTTTAGAGGCGCAGGATATCAACAAGGACTCTAGGTTCCTTTAAAAAGGGGGACAAGGGTGGACATCATCATTGCTTGCTTTAAGAGGGGGGGGGGGCAACACACATTTAGCAGGAGGGGCTACCATGTTGTTGTTATTGTTAACGGACGTCACTGACCTAATAATATTATGTAAAATAAAGAATGTGAACTCACCTTGTAGCTGCACAGGATGAAAACAAGAAGAACTAACACGATGAACACCAGGCTGATGTAGAACATGGCTATGTTGAAGGCTGTGCCCTCTTCAGTGTGATGGGACTGCTCTGCGGAAATACCCGATGATACATAAGTGTGCAAGATCAGGGCCCGATTCAACACTATTAGAACCCTGATGCTGCATTGCACTACATAATATGTATTACTAGTCGCCCCGTGTTATATCATACGCCGCCTTATCAATCAATATACACAACACGCTTGCTGTGATCCATCTTGACCCACTTTAAACAACACGCTTGCTATGATTTTACTCCCTTCTCATTGCACACTATAGTGTTTTTTTTTTCCGCTGTCGCGAGTTGTCGACGTATTCGGGAAATTCCACAATCTATAAATAGTCCTGCGTCTTGCGTCTCGAAGTTGAGAATTACATATGTATAGATACAGAATAAACAACGCTTTTTAAAAAAAAATTCCTCTACTATTGTTTATGGACTTTTAGCAATTAATATAAACTTACATACACACAGATACCGATGGTTATATATAGCATTACATATTACCAAGGAAATACATCCCACGAATTGATTTATAAATAACAATGAACTCTGAAACAAATTTGTCAGTTGAAACAAATACCTCATTAAAAAAAAACTAATTGGTAGATTACTAATAAAAATGTCGGTCCGGCCTTTACATTCTTTTCTGTGACTTTTCGATTGATCGATAAGGGGAGATAAAAAAAAAGAAGTTCCCTTAACCTTAAAGGGCCACCAGGGCAGATGAGTTATAGAATCTATCTCTGTCTATAACCTCGGCATATGAAGGGACTGTGTGGTTAGAACGACGCCCTGCCGCTTGTAACCTCCCCCCAACTTATGTCAGGTACCCATTTAAAGCCGGGTGGACTAGTAGGACTTCAAACTTTCACTAAGACCTGGACGAAATCCCGAGGACCGAACCCAGGACTCTCAGGTCGACAGTCGAGCATGTACACCACTCGGCCATCCGTCCCACCTATAATGAGATATGCATTGACCCCAGTGACGTATCGCAATAAATTTTTAAGAGTTAGAAAAAAGAAACAAATATGTACATAGTGATCAAAACAAGGGGGTGCGTTTTATGTACAATTTTTCATTGTATGCCATTTGTATTGCTTTAAAGCAGGGCCGTCATTTCAGTACAGTAACCTTCCCAGTAATCGGTAAGAGATGTCTATGGCTTACAGCCCCGTAGCGTGAAAAATTGTACAAGGGGGGGGGGCAGACATTCTACAGCAGGGGCCAGGCAATAGCAGGGGGGGGGCAGGTAATACATTTTACTAAGTAGAGCAAATAAGCTCAGGGGGGGGGCAGATAAAACGCGGGGGGGGGCGGCTCTCCCGCCCCCCCCCGCACGCTACAAGCCTGATGGCTTAGTTTATTGAGATCAACGGGGGCGTCAGCTTTGTATATACATTTAGTGCAGGGGCGGATTTAGGGGTGGGGGTGGGGCGGGCCATGCCAATTTTCTACAATGAAAAATAACATTTCAGTTTTGCCCCCCCCCCTTTCCCCCGTCAAAGTTATCTAGATCCGCCCCTGTGTTGGTGTCATTTCCTGTGGTCACTATGCAAAGATCAATGCGGTTTTTGTTTTACCTTCGCAGTAAGGGTTGACGAATCCACTTTTGCAACCAAATAGACACGCCCCTGTTTTCTGATCACATGACGGATTGTCACTTCTGCAGTGGACGCAAACTACGTCAGAGATAATAAGATTAGAGCTTGGGGGGGGGGGGGTCATTTTATGTACTAAAATACCCGATTATTTATGCTTACGATGAGAGTAAAATTTGATTTGTTTATTTGAGAGTAAAATTTGATTTGTTTATTTGAGAGTAAAATTTGATTTGTTTATTTGAGAGCAAAATTTGATTTGTTTATTTGAGAGTATAATTTGATTTGTTTATTTGAGAGTAAAATTTGATTTGTTTATTTGAGAGCAAAATTTGATTTGTTTATTTGAGAGTAAAATTTGATTTGTTTATTTGAGAGTATAATTTGATTTGTTTATTTGAGAGTAAAATTTGATTTGTTTATTTGAGAGTAAAATTTGATTTGTTTATTTGAGAGTAAAATTTGATTTGTTTATTTGAGAGTAAAATTTGATTTGTTTATTTGAGAGTAAAATTTGATTCGTTTATTTGAGAGTAAAATAATGACATTTCTCCAATCTCCGGAAAGCGTACATTTTTTTCAAGTCTTTGTGTGTGTGCGTGTGTGTGATAAAATTAATGGTCAATGACAGTTGGTCCCTACGAATTAAACAAACGATAAACAACGCTTATTTCTGCTTTATAATTGGATTGTATGCAACAGTTGTTTTTTTCGTACCAGTGTAACATGGTCAATATGAGACATACGGCTGACCAGTGTAACATGGTCAATATGAGACACACGGCTGACCATTGTAACAGGGCTCACTGACTTGTGTTGGGAAAGTAAAGACGGTTGAGCATTGTACAACCCACATAACCCCCTCAATGTACCGATGCTACAGAAACAGGTCAACTCTGTCGGCTCGGAGAAGGTGAAATGCCCCTGAGGGTCCCAAGTTCGATCTCCGGTGAGGACCAATGGATATTTCAGGTCAAGACGAAAGTCCCCGCTGGTACCTCCATGGCCATTGCAATATCGGCATCATAAAACCGTCACAATGAGTTGTTTATATAGGATCTAATAGATAAACATTTCAGACTTGCTTACAAGGACACTGATGGTGTGCTAGATGAAATTTATTTTCAAAGCCAAATGGAGTTTCACTTCTCACTGACGACACACATGGGACTGGGTGGGCTCGAAAAGGAATCATTACTCAATCTGAGACGACACACATGGGACTGGGTGGGCTTGAAAAGGAATCATTACTTAATCTGAGACGACACACATGGGACTGGGTGGGCTTGAAAAGGAATCATTACTCAATCTGAGACGACTCACATGGGACTGGGTGGGCTTGAAAAGGAATCATTACTCAATCTGAGACGACACAAATGGGACTGGGTGGGCTTGAAAAGGAATCATTACTCAATCTGAGACGACACACATTGGACTGGGTGGGCTTGAAAAGGAATCATTACTCAATCTGAGACGACACACATGGGACTGGGTGGGCTTGAAAAGGAACCATTACTCAATCTGAGACAACACACATGGGACTGGGTGGGCTTGAAAAGGAATCATTACTCAATCTGAGACGACACACATGGGACTGGGTGGGCTTGAAAAGGAATCATTACTCAATCTGAGACAACACACGTGGGACTGGGTGGGCTTGAAAAGGAATCATTACTCAATCTGAGACGACACACATGGGACTGGGTGGGCTTGAAAAGGAATCATTACTCAATCTGAGACAACACACGTGGGACTGGGTGGGCTTGAAAAGGAATCATTACTCAATCTGAGACGACACACATGGGACTGGGTGGGCTTGAAAAGGAATCATTATTCAATCTGAGACGACACACATGGGACTGGGTGGGCTTGAAAAGGAATCATTACTCAATCTGACACCTTTATTTTTACCTTTTTCACAGTCGTCCCCATAGTGTCCAGGGTAACAGCCATCAAGGCACAGGCCATCATTTTCTCGACAGGTGGAGTTCATACAGGTACTGCAGGCTGCAGGGAAGACAGAAGTCGCACAGTGTATTTAAATTGACAGTATCAACACACTCACCAGTCCAACACACACAGTTCTAGAAGTCATACATTGTACTTACATTGACAGTATAGTATCAGCACACTTATGACCAGGCCAACACACACAGTTCTAGTGAGAGTTTTTAATCTTTATCACATCATTGAGCTAAACGGGATATTACTAAGTATGTTTTTTTTTGGGCACAATTGTTTAAAAGTCTCAGGAACAAAAATCAGCGGTCAGCTCAGCGGTCAGCTAAGCGGTCTGCTAGGGAAGGGGGGTGTGTCACAGAGATCGGGCAGCAGAATCATTATTCAATCGACAGGCGACCGTGTTAGATCACTTGGAGGAGTGTGTGTGTGTGGGGAGGGGGGGCGTCGATTTACAGCGGGGTAGCTCCGACTTACCGCAATGTTTGAGGACAGACTCTCAATGCCTGATGTTTTCTCCCTTTCGGGGTTTTTTTTTTAAAAGGTCCTTCCCTCTTCCCACCTCCCTCCCCACCCCCTTCCCACACGCTGCGAATCTTAATTTGCCGGGCTAAATAATGCACTAAACACAATGATGTCTATAGGGCTGACAACCATTCTCTTGAAAGAAAAAAAAATAACTTACTTCCATGACAGTCGTAAAACTTGTGTCCGGTCAGGCAGCCGAACGTACAGTTGCCAGTGTGGCGATCACACGAACCGTCCCCAGCACACGTACCGCAGACTGGTGAATGGACAGAGGGAGTGATCAAGAACGGGGCTATAAACACAAAAATCCTCCTTCCCCTCTCCTTTGAGTATTTAAAAGTTGGGGCTTTTATTCCTGATTCGCCCCCCCCCCCCACAACCTAAAGGCCCATTTGCATTGCTACAAAGTAACTAAATAAAAAGAATTTCGAAATCGATGGAGCCCCCCCCCCCCGCCCATCTCCGACGTGTTTTCATCAGGTTACACCCCCCCTTGCGGCCCGGTAAAGGCCACATTTTTTTTAATAATAAAAGGTGAGGGGCTACTGAGGGGATACGGGTGGCTGGGTGGCCGGGTCTTCAAGCCACAGCCCGATCTGCATGCTGTGAGTTAGGGGTTCGACTCCTGGTGTGTAGTACAGTCACCTATTTATGTCTCCCGTGGTGCCTCCATGGTCATTGCACTCTCGACTATGGTGGGGGATAAAATAAGGGTATCATAAAACCGTCCCAATGAGTGGTTTATATCGGCTCTAAGAGAGTAAACATCTCAGGCTTACAAGTACGCTGAAGGTGTACCGGATGAGATTTACTTTCAAAGCCAAATGAAGTTTCACTTCTCTCTGACATCAAACAGGGGACTCCATACTTTTTCTCACAGTCTTATCATTCTAGGGGGGGGGGGACGGGTGGTTGGTCGTGCGGTGTGGAGCCCAAGCCCACCCAGCTTTAAATGGGCACGTGACTTTATGTTCTGGGAGTAAATGCGGCTGGGCGTTGTGCTAACCGCACAATCCCTTTATATACCGAGGTTACTGAAACAGGTGAATTCTACACTTCGTCTGACACGATGAGACCTACAAGCACTCGGTAATCACGTTTGCATAGATCTCAGTCTGAAACACTGGAGTCCATGTAATAATACCATGCATCATAGTTAGCACGGTTATACCCCTTAACTAGTTGTGAGAATTTTTTTCGACTCATATTTAAAAAAAAATGACTTATTGATTCATACATCATCATGGAGCAAGAATATGTATGAACAATTCAGGAAAATCTATCACTAAAAAGTGCCTCGAAAATCGATTACAAAATTTTCCCTAAGAATAACGGTTATACTACAAAAAAAAATTGAAAATAAGCAAAACACTATTAAATGTCTCAGTCTTAAAAACAGCAAGATAGTCTTACTAGACAGTCTTACTAGACAGTCTTACTAGACAGTCTTACTAGATAGTCTTACTAGACAGTCTTACTAGACAGTCTTACTAGATAGTCTTACTATGTGTGCATTCGTCCCCCCAGAATCCTACAAGACATCCCGCAAGACATGCTGCTGTCTTTCTGTCACAGCTTTTGTCTCCAGCACAGTTCTCACATTCTGAAAATGGACCCGGGGGAGGGGAGGGTCTTTGTTTTAGTTCAAGTACAAACAGTTACTGTATTGTGAAACCTATTTACTATTCGATATTGTTTAACCTCACATTCACAATACATATCGTTTACCTCACATTCACAATATAATATTGTTTACCTCATATTCACAATACAATATTGTCTACCTCATATTCACAATATAATATTGTTTACCTCATATTCACAATACAATATTGTTTACCTCATATTCACAATACAATATTGTCTACCTCATATTCACAATACAATATTGTCTACCTCATATTCACAATATAATATTGTTTACCTCATATTCACAATACAATATTGTTTACCTAAGATGCACATGTCACCTCTGAAGCCGCGGACACACCCGAAGTTACAGATTCCTTTATCTTGTGAGCAACTCTTATTACCAGCACAGTTGAGACAAACTGAATAAATAAATAAAGTTTCAGGTCAAGAATGTGTACACATCTACTGCACACACCTGTAATACTAACTGGTAAATACAAGTGAAAGTAAGACGAGAAGACGCTTTCAGGCATTGACAAAGTGGGTCCCCGTTCTCCGACTGGGGTTGAACTAACGATGAAGAAGATGAAACTTGATAACACTTGATGACACTTGATGACATTTGATGACACTTGATGACATTTGACGACACCTGATGATATTTGATGACACTTGATGAAACTTGATGACATTTGATGACAGTGAATGAGAATGAATCAAATACACAAAAATAAACTGAAACGGAATGAGAGATAGGAATAGAAAGAAAGAAAAGAAAAGACTTCAGTAAATTCAGGAACAACAGGGAAAAGGAGGGAGAGGATTTTGTTGGCGTGGCTTATTGAACTGATAAGTTTGTCAGTAACTAAAGATATGTCATCTGCAAATGTTGTTCACTTAAATTTGTCTTTTTGTGTCATTCGGCATAAATGCCATAAAACTGCAGACTATGTTTTGGGTGACTGAGTAAAAAGGAAAAACATTTAGTACACTGTTTAATTTTTTTTTTAATGTTTATCCCCCCCAGACCTGTAGAACTTCCTTCCTATCAGACGTCATGCTGTAAAGGCAGACAAGTGGTTTCGCCAGGCATTATTGACGACTGGCCTTCAGATATTCCTGAAACTGTCTGCCAAAAGTACAAAAAAACAAAAAAAAAATAACAAAACAAGCAAACACGTGTCATGTGACCTGTGCATCGATTTACAGCAGCACTCACTATCATCGACTTACAGCAGTACTCACTTTCATCGACTTAAAGCAGTACTCACGTTCATCGACTTACAGCAGTACTCACTTTCATCGACTTACAGCAGTACTCACTTTCATCGACTTACAGCAGTACTCACTTTCATCGACTTACAGCAGTACTCACGTTCATCGACTTACAGCAGTACTCACTTTCATCGACTTACAGCAGTACTCACTTTCATCGACTTACAGCAGTACTCACTTTCATCGACTTACAGCAGTACTCACTTTCATCACAGCTGGCACCGGTGTAGCCATCCACACACCCCAGTGGACATTTGCCCGTCTCTAGGTCACAGGTGAGTGGGTCAGAGCAGTTTTCACAGACTGGGTGAAGAATATAATGTTAGGAGACACTGGCTGAGCTAAGAATGTAACAGGAGACACAGACTGATGGAAGAATATAACAGGAGACACAGACTGATGGAAGAATATAACAGGAGAGACAGACTGATGGAAGAATATAACAGGAGACACAGGCTGATGGAAGAATATAACAGGAGAGACAGATTGATGGAAGAATATAACAGGAGACACAGACTGATGGAAGAATATAACAGGAGACACAGACTGATGGAAGGATATAATAGGAGAGACAGACTGATGGAAGAATATAACAGGAGACACAGACAGAGGTTCAACGGAAGAACAACATAATTCAATATGGGTCTAAAGGGAAGCAACCTTTACTTCAAACATATTTCAAATAATAAATCATCTTTCTCTTTCATTATTCTCTGTAGCATTGACCAGCCAATGTGAAGGCATTGATCAGTGTCGTTGACCAGTGTCTGACATTGGCCGACTATCAAACATTGGTCGCAAACACAGAATACGACAAAACAACATAATTCACGTACCGATACAAGTAGACTGATGGATGCAGTGCAGCACCAGGTAAACTATAAGGACCATGATTCGGATACATTCCTATTTTAGTCTTCTGCTAATGGATCAGTCATAGGATACAAGGATATTGAAACAATGATATTGTTCCTTAATTATACATTGTCTCATGGTTAATTGTCCAAGTTTATATACAAAAATATCAATTTTGGTTGTGTTTTTTAAATAAAAACTTCCGTTTCTTTAATTAAACATGGAATTGTCTGACGTTTGATATAAATAGATAAAAAATATCCGATTTTAAAATAGAGTTTTGACTATTTTGAAGATAAAAAAAAATACATTAAAAAAACAAAAAACAAAAACAAACCTATGTTTACATTTAAATTTCTTGTAAATTCGACAAATTCCAGGTGTGTGAGTGTATTTGAAAGTCGTTAGACCCTCAAGCCGCGGCCCAGCTGTAGCCCTCAAAATGGGCTACGGAATTTTATTTTTAAACAAAATAAATGTTAAATGCAACTTTAAATACACAATGAACCGATATTAAATAGAAAATGTACAAATATAGAATACACAATTTACCGATATTAACTACACAATGTACCGATTTTAAATACACAATATCCTCCCATATACTCCCACATACTCGAACATACTCAATTAACTTCCACATACTTCCACACATCCATACTTACTCCCACAACTCCCACATACTCCCATAGACTCCCAAAGACTCCCACATGCTTCCACAAATCCCAAATACTCCAACAACTCCCATATACTCCTATAGACTCCAAAAACAGGAGAAGAATACACTGGTGCATGACGATTGACCATTGAATAGCAGAAAATGTAAACAAAACTTATAGTCAGTTTTTCTAATTGAAATAAAGAAGTTGAATCTACTGATGCATGGCAGTTGATCATTGTACAGTAGAGAATGCAAACGAAGATTATAGTCTGTTTCACAAATTGAAAAACAGGAGTAGAATTTACTTGTGCGTAACAATTTGACCTTACGTGGTTGAAAATGAAAACAAAGACTATAGTCCCGTTCGAAAAACATTAAACAGAACTAGAATCAATTGGCACATACTCCCACGACTCCCACATACTCCCATATAAACCACTAATTCCCATAGACTACCACATGCGCCACATACATATACACCCATTACACCCACATACACCCATAAACTCCCATAAGCTCCCACATACTCCCACATACTCCCACAACACCAACATACTCACATAGACTCACACATACTCCCACATACTTCCACATACTCCTATAGACTCCCACAATTCCCAAATACTCCAATAAACTCCCGCACGCTTCCACATACTCCATGACGCCCACATACTCCCATATAAACCACATATTCCCATAGACTCCCATAACTCCCACATGCTCCAATAAGCTACCACATGCTCCCACATACTCCCACAGACTACCAAAAACTCCCACATACTCCCAAAGACTCCCACATGCTCCCACATACTCCCATAGACTCATACAACTCCTACAAACTCCAAGAGACTCTCACAACTCCCACATACTTCCACTGACTCATACAACTCCCACATATTCCCACAACTCCCACATACTCCCATATAGACCTCTAGACTCCTACATGATCCCACATACTACCATAGACTCCCACTTACTTCCATAGACTCCAACTCCCACATACTCCCATATAATCCACAAACTCACATAGTCTACCACATGCTCCCACATACTCCCATAGACTCCCTCATACTCCCACATACTCCTAAGAACTCCCACATTATCCCACATACTCAAATAGACTCCCACATAATCCCACATACACGAACATACTCCCACAACTCCCATAGAATACCACTTGCTTCCACATACTCCCATAGACTCCCACATTCTCCCACATACTTCCAAATACTCCCATAGAATTCCACATACTCCCATAGACTCCCACACCCTCTCACATACTTCCAAATACTACCATAGAATTCCACATACTCTCACATACTTCCACAACTCGAACATACTCCCATAGACTACTACATACGTCCACATAAACTACACAATGTATCGCTATAAAATACACAATGTGCCCGTATTAACTACACAAAGAACCCATATTAACTACACAATGTACCGATATTAAATACAAAATGTTCAGATACACAATTGACCGATATTAAATACACAATTTAACAACATTAACTCGACATGAATACATTATGAAGGGAGCTAACTCAGATAATATACAATCTGCTACGCATTATCATATTGGTTTCCCTTGGAAGTGTTTATCTCATTTGCCATCCCCCCCCGTCCCCGCCCATTCGTATTTGCCCAACTAAACAACAAAACATTCCCACCAATTATAAATTATTTATTACATATAACATAAATTTTATAAATATAAGACCAAATTAAAATTACTATCTCCATTATTAGGGGAAATATCTTCTCCGTGTTTTCTATGTTTTTGTTATTGTCCAGAGAGGCTAATGAATTAGTGTGGGCTCAAAACATCGAGGCATCATTGTCGTAATAATAATTGACATTAAAATAACGGAAACGTGAGATAAGTGCAATAAAAAAAAAGGTAAATATTACCCACAAAGTGAGCTTTAGAGACATAAATATTATAACTACTAAATCCTTAAGTGAAATAAAATGAATTCGATTAACAATCGTTAATATTAGTAAGTTTTAATTTAAATAAATTATATATCATTCTAATACAAAAAAAAATGCCTGCTCGATATTTAAATAAAATGTTAATTATTTAGTTTGTCTGGAGATTATATTCAACCCAAATATACAACACCCAAGTAGAAAATGATTTTAAAGTGATCTTATATATTTAATTAAGGGGCTGTCCATTATTTATGTCAACAAATTTTTGGCGATTTTTACCCTCCCCCTTGTCAACAACTTGTCAAACTTCCAGAGATCCCCCCCCCCCTATAAAATTACGGCAACATTTGATTACCCCCCCCCCTTAAAAAAGGTGGCTTCCAAAATGTTTATGTGGCAAAATTAGTAGGAATATAGTTAGTTTAATTAAAATACTGAATGTTAAGCGAGTGTGTAACGCAGGACTACAAACGCTGCTTAATTTTCCTATTTATTAAGTAATTATATTAAATTAAAAAAGTAACATTGTTGACGTCAACTTTTCTTGACCTCTCCCCCTCCCCTTGTCAACAATTGTCTGACCCCCCATCCCCCCCCCTATTTTGTTGACGTAATTAATGGACAGCCCCTAATGTTAATATTGTGGAGACTATTTAACATTGAATTCAAAAGGGGAGTGTTATTTTTTTTTCTTTCAGGCATTACTCACTGCGGTATTAACAAGAAGGTGTTAGCTGCAAGAGGTACAGTGGATTACAGCTCCACAGTCTACACAATATAATATCGACTGATCTTTGAACCCCCGACCCCCCTCCTCCTCTCTCTCTTATTGTTATAGAGCCAAGATACGACCCTTGTTAGAACTCGTGAGAAAAAAAACCTGCCGTGTCTCGCAGCCGTTGGAGACTGCCTTTGAGCCCCAAGGGCTTTAGGGATACCCGACTCGTCCAGCCTGGATTCCACCAGACGTAGGCATTTGTAAAGCAAGTTATCTACCTTGCCCTCTTCCTACCTGCAATGCACATTGTTGATGGATCAGAGTTATTGCTCTTTTGTTCTAATTGGGCGGAATCTGAGCAGAATTTTAAACATAAACAATGAGCAACATTTAGCAGATTTATGTAATCTTCTAAAATTTAGGCATTTATTTATTTTAAAGTTATATAAAAAAAACACTTGAAAAAAGATTATTCTTGCCTTTAAAACATCGTTAAGTGTTCGATTGTTTATATTTACATATAAGTAAAGTGCCATATATCAAATTGATAGTGACAAATATATCAACTTGAAGAAAATTTTACATTACTGGCAAATATGTATTTTTTTTTGAATTACGTAAAAAAAATAACAAACAAATTAAACTGGTTTGTTGTTTCGCTAAAAATATTCCTGAAGATTGTGACTTTGAATGATGTCTTGTTGATTTCTCTCACCCTCCTCTCCGCCCACTTTCCTGTTTTGAACACAATTATTAACTGACAATCTTACTGCCGTGTTTTATTTCTTCTGTGTGTATGTGTGTGTCTATGTGTTTGTATGTGTATGTGTGTGTGTGCATCACAGTCTCTGTGCTTGTGTTCTCGAGTTTGTTTCCCCTGTTTCCGGTGAAGGGGGGGGGGGGAAAGCAGCTGTAAAATTAAATAGCTCCCACTTCACAAAAAGTTCCAAGCGATGATGTCAACCAATTTTTAGAAAGCTATCGGTCACAAAATTCTTTCTCAATGAAAATCAAAATCTACACAGTACCAGTACATTGCTTTATGTAATAAAGTTATCGGTCCTTTTTTGAGATTCGTTCCCCCCCTCCCCCCTTTATTTAATTTAGTTTATTCGGGATGTAACTTAGCTGTAGGCAGTACGCATCTCTGCTACAATGGATTGCCAAGTTAGGCATTTTCTGGTATTTATTCCTATTAATCTGCTACACTGGATTGCACATCTGGTAATTATTTCTATAAAATCTGATGCTATGAGGGGTCCCCCATCAAATACATTTGCCTAGGGCTCCTCTAAACATCCATGGTAGACTATCAACGCCCCACCCACCCCACCCACCCCACCCCAATAATATCTTTGGCTGTAGTGAAGTTTCTAGTGAATTATAAAATAAAATACGTTACAGATTGGCAGCCAGCCACGATTTAATTACACACTCCCTTTTTTCCATATTTATCTTTTCATGTCAGCTTATACATAGATTGCAGAGCCGTTATTATGTCCCGCCCCTTTCCTCCTCCTCTTTACTATCATATACATAGAACACGTTGAGTTACGTTGTTTAGAGACTTAGAAGAGGTAATTAAAAAAAAAAAAAGAAAGAAAGACAAGTAATTGCGACAAACTAATACCACTGTCATAATTAGTTAACAAATAAAGTGAATGTAACAAATCCGATGTTTTCTCTGTTTGTTTTAATTTATAAGTTCCCTTAGCCCTGGCAGGATCATCGGGGCAGATGAAGTGTAGAACTCATCTGTTTTTTTGTGTGGTTAGCACAACGCCCAGCCGCCTTTACTTCCCCAACTAAAGTCAGGTACCCGTTTAAAGCTGGGTGGACTTGTTGGACGACTTCGCTCCAAATTTAACCTTGGAAAAATTCCATGAGTCTCACTCGTAGGATCGAGCTCAGGACTCTGAAGTCGACAGTCGAGTTTCTACACCACTCGGCCATCTGTCCAACTCTGTTTGTTTAATTTATCAGATTCTATTTTATTTTCTTGTTTAAACTTCAAAATTAACTGATCAAGTGAATTGCGCTCAAGGCGCTGCCAAATTAAAAAAAAAATCAACAAACTGAAATGATGAAAAGATTTAATATTCCTTGTCGTATATATGTCCACCCTCACCTCCTCCACCAACCCCCAGGTGGAATCAAGACTCAGTAGCAGAAGTTGAAATAATTTTGTTCAACAGGATGTGACAACGTCCAAGGGTGAAAGGGGGAAAGGCACAAATGTTTCATAAGTAAACAAACCAACAAATGCTATCGTTTATTATCTTTTCACGTGGGAGACATCGTGTATTTGTGTATGTGATTGTGTGAGTGTCTTAGACGTTATCGATAATTAGATTGACACTTGATCAGTTATCGAACAGTGAGATTGTGACGAGCTAAAGTAGATTTAGAAACAGAGACAATCCCCTTCGACGTTTTAATATAATATATATATATTAGGCTTAATACGAGTAATGGTAACAAGGTGACAGACGATTTAGGACAAGGTAGTGAAACTTAGGGTAATTAGGGAACGGACGTTAGGGGTATAAATAGGGGCTGGATTCGGACATTAGTTAGTGAGGGGGCAGTTCGTAGTTATGAGAGGAGTTAGTTATGAGGAGTTTGAGAAGATAGTTACGAGAGCGACGAGAATAGTTTAGAGATCTTTAGTTAGTCAGAGTTGAGGCAGAGCAAATTACTGTGGATTTAAATGTGTATTCGTTTATGGACTTGTTGTATTCTGATGAACATTTATGTAAATAAATCGTTGTACTAACAACGCATCGAGTTTGGTTGGTTTTTGAGTTGTGACAAAGGAGTGAGCAAATAAGAGTGAAACAGACAGACATCAAGCTAAATTGACATATCTACGTTTGAATTAAAACGCATAACTCATAACATAAACCAAAGGCCCTGAGACGTTTATAGAGCATAACCAAAGAGCCCGTAACATGTATGAAGTATATAGAAAGAGCACGTAACATTTATGGACTAAAAGAAAAAGGACCCGTAACAGTGATTGTGGAAGTGTTTGTCTATAAATGATTTTGTTTATATTTTTTTTGTGTGAGTAAAAAATAAAGTATGTAAGAACAAAATAACATGATCGATTATGTAAATCAATAGTATTCCCGTTATTCCTGTTTAGTTAATTTTGACACTTCAAATGATGGGCAGAAACAAAATGACACAAAGATATGCATGCTTTACATGTCAGCTCTGTAAAATTATGGTATATATCTGATTATATATATTTTTTTATTAATGTATTGCTTATCATTTCTTTTTGGCCAGTTTTGATTGTTTTCAAATAAATATTGTTGATAAAGTAGTAAAACAAATACTACATAAATAAATACAAATTTACTAGTCAAAACGATCATAGGTTTTTATATTTCCGATCCTGCAATAACTTCTAGTAGAGGTAAACTTTATGTGCAAGCAGGGCCGAGCCATTCAATGGCTCAGTGGAGCAACCCCCCTCCCCCCCCCAACCCCATGGGCGGCTCCAAATTTGAAGTGGGAAAACTCTTCCACTAGATGAAACAAAAAAAAATACTGTGTTAAATCCAGGGGTGGGGAGTGAAGGGGCGGCAAAATTCTGGTGACCCCTGGGCGGGACAGATAGGCTTGGCACGGCACTGTTTACTAGTATGATGTCTTGCAGTGTAACGAAGAGAATATGATAATAATAGTAGACGATTGGAGTTGATGAGTTGAGCGGTGTGGTGGTCGCGTGGCAGTCCCATGGTGAGTCACCCCGACTATGTGCCGGGTACGGGGCTTAGTCCCAGCGCAGCCATTTACCCATGGGGTGTGATTGGTCGTCATGACTCCGCAGAAAAAAAATATTAAGTGGTCTCAACAATGTTTCATACAGCAGCCTCGTTTTATGATCGAGGTGTCCTTTTGAATTCGGTGGCAGTAATGACAAAAAAAATCTGGCACATAAATGACTATGAAATAAAACCTTGCTTTTTTGACTTACGTTATTATGTATTTGCAGATTATACTTTATAAAAGTAAATAATGGCTTTTTTCTCATACGGTTTCTGTTTTCAGTTGCCTTGACTTATTTCAGACGTTATTAAATCAAATCATTCACGCTATTGTTACGTTATTAAATAGAACCATTCACGCCATTGTTACGTTATTAAATAGAACTATTCACGCCATTGTTACGTTATTAAATAGAACTATTCACGCTATTGTTACGTTATTAAATAGAACTATTCACGCTATTGTAACGTTATTAAATAGAACTATTCACGCTATTGTTACGTTATTAAATAGAACTATTCACGCTATTGTTACGTTATTAAACATAACCATTCACGTTATTGCTATGTTATTAAATAGAACTATTCACGCTACTGCTACGTTATTAAATAAACTATTCACGCTATTGTTACGTTACTAAACCATAACCATTGACGCTATTGCTACGTTATTAAATAGAACTATTCACGCTATTGTAACGTTATTAAATAGAACTATTCACGCTATTGTAACGTTATTAAATATAACTATTCACGCTATTGTTACGTTTAAAATATAGGATTCCGTTCGGAGTGTCAAAGGCTGCCATTCATATTGGAAACTTGTTGACAGATGACCTTTGACAGCAGACAGGTGACCTTTGACAGCAGACGAAGAGTCAATAAAGTAACCGATTGACTTGGAAAGCGGGTCTTTTTTCGAGCAGGTCTCTCCCACCCCACCCTCCCCCCGATACAAAAAAAACCCAACGTCATTGGAATCAAGCAACCATATTCAGTTACTTCCGGTCTGTCAGATCTAAAATTTTAGTATCTGTTGGCTACAAATCTGATTCATACCTTTGGCAATGCTGTAAAAAGTAGTTCTGGTTAGGTTATATAGAATAGATCTAGTTATGCAAGTTCTGGTTATGATGTATACATTAGTTTTGGTTATGATGCATAGATTAGTTCTGGTTATGATGTATAGATTAGTTCTGGTTATGACACAAAGAGTAGTTCTGGATATGCTAGAGTAATTCAATGCAGCGACATTACTCTGATGTGGCTCACCGTCCAAAGCGACATAACCCTGATGTGGCTGACCGTCCACAGAGACATTACCCTGATGTGGCCGACCGTCCACAGAGACATTACCTTGATGTGGCTGGCCGTCCACAGAGACATTACCCTGATGTGGCTGGCCGTCCACAGTGACATTACCCTGATGTGGCTGATCGTCCACAGAGACATTACCTTGATGTGGCTGACCGTTCACAGAGACATTACCTTGATGTGGCTGACCGTCCACAGAGACATTGCCTTGATGTGGCTGACCGTCCACAGAGACATTACCCTGATGTGGCCGACCGTCCACAGAGACATTACCCTGATGTGGCTGACCGTCCACAGAGACATTACCTTGATGTGACTGACCGTTCACAGAGACACTACCTTGATGTGGCTGACCGTCCACAGAGACATTACCTTGATGTGACTGACCGTCCACAGCGACATTACCCTGATGTGGCTGGCCGTCCACAGAGACATTACCCTGATGTGGCTGACCGTCCACAGAGACATTACAAGGGGGTAGCGCCTTGCTCCCCGAAAGACTCCAACATTTCAGGGAAATTTACTGATTTAAGAGGCTTCTCAAACATTTCGCTTAAGTGGGTCCCAAGATTTCAGCGACCCCACGTCTCA